>VXBP01006164.1:33261-280761 GCA_013400115.1 Rhinopomastus cyanomelas | reverse complement strand
TGAATAAGATGATGTTTGGAAGCTACAGCAGCTCTCAGGAAACCTAATTTTCATCTCCACAAATTGAAGTTATGAGTATTAAATACAATTAATATGGAACCTCTGCATTTAACTGTTTTATGCTGTGTGAGCACAGAACAGCATGATGCCTTCAGTGATCTGAGCTGAGGACACAATATGGGACTGCAAAATGTATTTTTATCCTCAAGGTCAACTCACATCTCTGAAGACTGACATGAGTGTTCAAGAAATGTAGGTCTTAATCCTAACCTTGAAAATAATGGTGTAATTCTGCTGTACACAGTTCATATGTATAAATATATTCATGGCTTATTACCTTCTTTTCCTTGAGCTTTTGAAAGTAACTCTGTGAGCTGTGTATTTTTAGAGATTGGGATGTCTGACTCAGACAACAACCCAACAAGATGTATAACAAAGGTAGGCAGTTCAGCTCTGTAGAACAATGTGTGTAAAAAGAAGACTATATTTATACAGAAGTTATTAAGGAAACCTCCCCAAGATATGAATTTCTATGAAGTCATGCTATTCCAAGTAGAGTTTCAGCAGCAGCTGCTTATCTGATGGTGCTGGGCACTTCAAAAATGATGAAGCTGAAATGGCACGTGACTGCTTAATGATGTCAAATGATCAAAGCCCACAGCAGCCCATGCAGAAACCACTCTGAAAGGGTTTAAAGAGGAGCAGAGAGCGATGCCGTTCTGGCTTTGGCTTGCCAGTGCTTCAAACTTTGTTTAACCCTATATTGTTCCCTCTTCTGACCTGGTTCAAACAGACTTTGCCTGTTTCTTGCCTTAATCTTCCAGCAAAGCCTTTGTATTTATTTAACTGGGAGGAGTGGCAAACACACCAGCAGGCTGGAAAGCCTGGAGATCTGAGCAGGGAGAAATTTAATGAACTATAACAAGGGCAGTGTAGAGTCTTGCATCTGGGCAAGAACAACCCCAGGTATCAGTATAGGTTGGGGACTGACCTGTTGGCGAGCAGTGTAGGGCCTGTTTTCCAGCCCTCTCCCCAGCCTCATTGCCCTTCTCTGGTCCCGCTCCAGCATCTCAATGTCCTTCTGATACTGTGATGCCCAAAACTTCTTCTTTCCCTCTACTCTGTCCTGGTGAGACCACATCTGGAATATCGTGTCCAGTTCTGGGCCTCTTACTTCAAGAAGTACACAGAACTGCTGGAGGGAGTCCCGCGCAGAGCCACAAAGATGACGAAGGGAGTGGAGCATCTTCCTGATGAGGAAAGGCTTGGGGAGCTGTGTCTTTTCAGCTTGGAGAAACAGAGGNAAGGGAGTGGAGCATCTTCCTGATGAGGAAAGGCTTTTCAGCTTGGAGAAACAGAGATGGAGGGATGATGTCATTAATGTTTATAAATATGGAAAGGGCAGGTGTCAGGAGAATAGAGCCAGGCTCTGTTCATTGGCATCCAATGATAGAATAAGGGGCAATGGGTGTAAGCTGGAACATAGGAGGTTCCACATCATTGTGAGAAGGAACTTCTTCCCAGTGAGGGTGATGGAGCACTGGAAGGGGCTGCCCAGATGTGGAGTCTCCTTCTCTGGAGATGTTTAAAACCCGCCTGGACCTGTTCTTATGTGACAGCAGGTGATCCTGCTGTGGCAAGGGGATTAGGCTAGATGATCTTTCAGGGTCCTTTCCAATCCCTGATGTTCTGTGATTAAGAAGCAGTTAATGGACCTTCAGGACATGGTTCATTGTGGAAGCGACTGAACTGTGCTGCTTATATTTGTTGCAATAAGATTTGGGTCTGATGTTTAGTTTAATGCTGTGCATAAATACTTTTTTACAAATATAAAATCATAGGTTTAGGTTAGAACAGACCTTCAAGATCATAGAGTCCAACTATTAACCCAACTTTTCTATCCCTGCCACTAAACCATGTCCTTTAAGCTTTTGTATGTAAAAAAGACAGGAAAGAAATCCCTTTGCTAAATATTTTAAATCTTATTTCAAATCTGTGTATGATTTTGAATCCAGACTCTGAGTTCTCAGCGCAGTGTTATTTATAAAGAAAATCCCCAAACAGTCATCAAGATAATTTGAGTTCAGCTTTGACTCTGCAGTTGTTTGAACTCCTGGAATGGCTTTTGTGAGAGGAATTCCCAGATATTCCAGTGGAAGTGGAAGGACCAATCTATTGTGGTTAACAGTTTTTTCTGCTGTTTTGGCTGAGGTGCAGCTGTTCTGTCAAGTGCTGTCAGGAAAGAGGAGGAGAGGGCTGCTGTAAAACATTCCAGAGTATATCAGCGTGTCCCAGCCCTTATCAGGGAAACCCCTCAAAGCACAAAACCCCACCTTTGAGTTACCATAGAAAGTGAGGTGGTGGCTGCCTGTGCTGGTCTGGGAAGCTGGTGATGCCAGGCAATGCCAAGTGGCTGATTTTCCCAAGGTAGGAAGGAGGCTGTGGTATGGGGAAGGATGTCTGACCTTTCTAGTGATTTATGTAGCAGATGAGATCCAGCCGCTCTTTCGCACACAGAGGAACATCAAGAGCTCCATCTCTGAACCAGGTGTTGTGGTTCTGCAGCATGGAGAGACTAATGGTGCTGTGGACCTGGGGACACCCAGCGGAGGAGGTGTGGAGTGGCTGTAGGTCCCATGGGATGGGACTCCCAGGTCTGCACGTAGCCACACAGAGTGATTACCAGCACTCGAAGAACAAGTCACAGATACCCACGGCTTAACAAAGCTTAGCAGGTCAGATTGCTTCACCCCATAAGCTATAGATAGACTTTTATCTTATTATATTGGAGAAACCCCTAAACACAGCAGAAGTAATTCCCTCAACATGATTCATTGCTATGAAGTCTGTATCCTAGCTGTATTATTTGCTGAGCTGTCAAAAGTCCCTTATTTCATAGTTTGTTAAAAGTGTTGCATCCCTTTTTAATTGGGGAGAGTGATTGAACCTTGTCCCACTAGTATTTCCCTTTATGTTAATCATTTGCTTTTACTAGAGGAGTTTATTAGATAGTGCAGATACAGGCTTTGCTTCTCACCTGTGCAATAGAGCCTTAAAAAAGGCTACAGTTGTCACTAGCGGGTGAGTCTGCGGAGGTTCACAGTCAGGACAGTCAGGTATGTATGAACCGGCCATACACTGCAGAAGGAAAGCTGAAATCAGGCCTCACAAGGAGGATACAAGTTCCCATCGATGTTACCAACAGGCCATAGCTGTGCGTTCAGGTCTTGGTTGTTATTTATTGCTGTCTAATCTGTCTGAAATGCAGCTGTCACAATTTAAATAGAACAGTGTTGGGTTTCTTGTTTCAGGTGCTTTCCAAGGTTGTGGCTTGAACTGGCTGTGTTGCGTTGAAATTTGTGTCCATATCGTAGTCATGGGCAGTTTCACAGCAGATGCATCCTGGCCTTGACTGTACTTTTCCAATTGGAGATTGTGTGGACCATTAGGCAGTTAGCAGGGATCTATAAAATCGGGGTAGTATTTTGCATCAGTGAGAGGGTATTTTGCGTCAGAAGAAGGTACCAAACTGTAATGCTTATTCTCAACTTCCCTGGATCTCCTGGGGGAAGATGGGGCTGTGTAACCCATCTCTATACACAAAGCTTTAATGCTATTTCCAAACACCCTTGAAAGTTGAGCTGCTTGAATGCTGTAATCTGATGCAAACTGTTGACTCCTTTTGGTTGTAGAACCCTATAAATTGAATTTGTATTTCAGTGACCTGCCAATGTCTCTAAAGACCTGTAATCTCCACTGGGTCCAAAGATGCGGTGACGTGAGAAGAGAGAGTTCCCTTGCAGAACACAGGGAAGAGAACCTCTGTCATGGAAAGGCACAGATGACTCTGGAGTGCCCCTGCTAGGACCAACATGCTTTGATAAGTAAAAGAATGATCTAGAAGGCAGCTGGCACAAATCTTGTTTCAGAGACCAACACTTTTGTAGGGTTTAACTGTGTACCAAATGCCAGGGTGGTTCCTAAGGTTAATGACTGATTCTTCAGCTCCTAAATGCTGGGGCACCCTCAGCAGATGATTCTTTAGAGGTCTTGTAGAGCAAATGGCTTAAGGTTTGTTACGAGCGTCGAAACACTAGTTTCTGTCATCCTCATGTGGTGTGGAAGTTGTGTCTGCATCCTGAAAGGAGGTGAGGTGTTTGTGTAATCCTAATTTTGTATTCTTAGGGACAGCTCAGACTGCTGAGATCATGAAGGAGCTGATTTCAGCTGTGGACTTAGGTTTAGCTGTATCAGGTGTTGCAGATGCTTACTCAGGCAAATGCAGATTCCTTTGGAGGAGACAGTTGGTGTGTTTCTCTGTCATTGCTGTGGTTAGGCAGTGGCAGGGAGCTAGCTTTACTTGAAGTTTACTGGGAATCTCAAGCTTATTAATACTTCTTCCACTTGCCTCTGATTTCCTTGGGTTTTATCCTTCTTGAAGGTGTCTAATGACTTTTCTTGTTGTTTGGGTGATCTCAAGAGTCTGGTTTTATTTTCTGAGCCCTAATGCTGTGGCAGGGAGTGGGGAGGCAATGCCAGCCCAGCCTGGAGACACTTGCTTTTTTGGGGGATGGCTTTTAGGGAATGGAAGCAGAAAAAACTGTGTGTTTGTCGATACCAGATGGTAGAGCCTGAAGGATAGGAGGTAGCTGCAGCATTGGCTCTCGAGGAGCTGCGAGCTGGTTAGGGCTGCAGTCGTTTGTCAGGCAGAACAAGTGGTATTTTGTACAGTAAAGTAATGTGCCTGGTAGAACAGCACAGTCGAAGGCAGCGATGAGTTTGCGTGTTTTAACTGATGGCTGTTTCTCTCGCAACCTGCAGTACTTCACCAAGGAGCCCCAGATACAGCACCCCCCTCCCCTCAAAAGCAGGGAAGAATTAACCACCCCAGCAGCTTTGTAACCACTGTAATTTAAACCAGGGAACACACTTATTTGATGGCTAGGGATACTGAAGCACGGGGGGGATCAAGTGACCTACTAACATCTCCTAGTCAAGGAACAGCAGGGCAAGTCTTTGAATTTGGGCCTTCCAACATCCCTCTCCTCTGCTTCTTTTATTAGGTCACGCTGCTGCTGAGGAGAACAATGTGTCTGTGCAGTTTGGGAGTGCAGGAGTGTTATTGCAGGGTGTTACAGGGTGGGGGGAAACACCAGGTCTGAAAACAGATCCAGGGTTTGGGTTTAAAACACAGCAGATGAGATCTAACAGCCAGAGAGGCTGCTGCTCTGTCCGCTGCTCAAGTTTAAGTATCTCTGTTGTGATTGGACAAATGTCAGAAATCTGCTGCTGATCTCCAGCCTCTTCCTCCGCTTGGACAGCCATGCTGGAAAGGAGGTCTTGGTCCCCAAGATGCTGAATTAAAATTATGTTCCCGTGCTTCGTGCCATTAATTATTTCCTAAAGACCTTGAAATGTGCTTGTGATACCCATCACCAGCAAGTACATAATGAATTTTTTCTCCAAACAGCCTAGTCTCTTCCTTTTGCCTCTGAGTGGCATCTGAATTGTCAGCCACAGCAATTTTTGAGTCCCATTTCAAGCTCCACACCCAATGTCTCATTCCTCCCACATCCCCTAAGCGTCATTGTATTTTTTCACCTCAGTTCCATCTTTCTATTTTCCTTTACATTTTTCTCCTCCTTCTGTGCTCCATTTCCACTCCTTGCCCCCAAGTTAGGGTGTAAAATTATTCTTCTGTCAGAGCTGAGCAGCAGACCACTGGATGCTTTAACAGGCACTGAGATGCTTGGACAGATCTCTGTGTTGGGGCGGCACTGCTCCAACGTTAAGCTGTTTTGCAGTGGTCGCTGCTGAATTCTGTGATGGACTATCTCCTGGAGGTGCCAGCTCACTCTGTGGCCAGTTTGAGTTGCACGCACTGAGAACCGAGAGAACTGCGAAAGACTTTTTTCACTGCTGGGTTTGAAAAAGTTTAAAAAACCCAACCCAACCCAAATGCAAAGAAGCCCTTTAACCTCTGAACGCAGAGTATTGCTGATGGTGCTGTTTGCCTGACAGCCCATGTCTGCCCAGGATGGGGAGTTACTGCTCACAGCTCTGGTGGTGTTACCGCCAGTTTCCCTGCCTGTTTTCTTTAGCAGGTATCCACTCTGTGAAGTGGCTTTGTAACTCTCTGTGGACCTGCTCTATGTCCTGCACTGGAACCTCCATCTTGCTGCAGGAAACAGGCGAGTTCCTGGCATTGACTTGTAGCAGTGCAAGGAGAAAAGATCTTGGGGCATTTCTGAAGGGTTTGATAGCTTGAAGTAAGGACAACTGTAATGTGACCTTATTGCTGGCTTACAGCTACCTGGAAGGAGGTTGTGGAGAGATGAGTGTTGGCCGCGTCTCACAAGTAACAAGTGATAGGACAAGAGGAGATGGCCTTAGGTTGCTCCAGGAGAGATACAGATTGGATATTGGAAGAATTTCTTCACTGGAAGGGTTGTTGGTCATTGGCCCAGGCTCCCCTGGGCAATGCTGGAGTCTCCATCCCTGATGGAATTTAAAGGACGTGGAGATGTGCTGCTGAGGGATGTGGCTTAGCACTGCCCTGGCAGCGCTGGGTCAGTGGTTGGACTTGATGATATTAGAGTTCTCTTCCAACCAGAGAGATTCTGTAGTCCAGTGACACTGAACAGCTCCCAGGGCTGTGCATGGTGCCATGCCAGAACACTTCAGCTCTTACTCCAGTCCGGGACAGAGCTCACCAGTGGTAGTTGGCCTCACCAGGATGACAGGGTGGTGACCAAGGTGGCACCAGCTCTGGCAATAAAGTACGTGTGGCTCTGTGATGGGAATCCAAACTGAGAAGCTCAGCACAGCAGTTAGTAGCTTATTCATCTCCTCATGTGCTGGGGCTCTGGAGGCCCCACAGTGAGTGACGAGCACTGGGCATATTCATGCAAATCTTGTTTGGAGTATAGAATAATAGGTTCAATTAGGGCATTTTTGCTTTTGGAACTTTTAGGGGTTATTTTCCTCCACCTCCTCTTATTCCCTTGTCTGTTAAGAAGAATTAGTGTATCTCCTGATGAAGGACAACATAGACAGTGTGGCCCTGCACTGGGGCTGAAGTCTCTGTGCTGTGACAATCCCTGAGAACAGCAGCTCTCAAGCTGGCGACAGCTCCAAGGTATGGAGCAAGGCTTTTTTTTATTGTGTTTAATTTCTTTAAACTGTACCTTTCTTCATCTAAGACAGCTTAAAAACCCCTCTTCTTCAGTGTATTTGCATGCTGTGTCAATAAACTTTCCAAATCAACTTCAAAACCCATGCACCAAAAGATCCATTTTAGTAGCCAAATACTTGCAGGTGGATCTTCCTGGCTTTCTGATGGAGCAGCAGAGGTCACCAGCACCCGTGGGGCTTGGACCTGGGCACAGCCCACCCTGGGGACAGCATAGTGGTGCCCTCCTACTCTTTAAAGCTTGGATGGGGTTTGTTACTGAAGGAAAAGGAGATGAGTCTTTCTGCTTAGCAGAAGTCAAAGTCACTACATGGCTGTCCTGACTTGCCTGGGGCTGCCTGCAGCTTGCTGCTGGTAAAGGCAGCTTCAGGGGAGAAAAATCTGCATTGATCCCCAGCCTGATTTACATTTTACTTCGTTAAACAGAAAAAAAAAGGAGTAAAACAGGATTAATCAGTGTGGTAGTGTGGTTGGGACTACTGCTCAATGAGCCGAGCTCTTCAGCCCAGTTATTTATTTATTTCTGTCACTATTTATTTATTTATTTTAAGTAGCTTCCATTTTGGTGCAGTGCAGTGCAGAGTTTTGGTTTCGCCGGCTGAATTGATATTCTGAGCAGTGAGTACGGCAGGATGACGGAGCTTCAGCACAGCTACTTTTGCTAGTGCTGGGGGAGCTGGGCTTGCTTGCAGTTGCCCACCCTGTCCAAGGCAGGGTGAAATCACACAGCACTGCTGTCCTGGGATGCAACGGAGAAGCTCCCAACTCTTGTGCAGCCTGGTTTATAGGCGCTTGAAGGAAAACCAGAGGATTTTCCTGTGTTTAGTCACTGTCAGGGCTGAAACGCAGTGGCTGAAGTTGCAGTCTGAGCTTGGTTTGTGCAATGAGCACAATTTACTGGGGAATAAAATCAACTGTCACACGGAGAATTTTATGCTTTTCAAAGAATGGTTGTTTCAGCTTTGTTTTTAGCACTTGCATTGGGGTTTTTTTGCCCACCCATAACACAATATCCATTGAAAAAGCCTCATGCAGAGTCCTGCCTGTGCTAATAATTACAGGTAACAGGCAGATTTATGGGAACCCCACACAGTAGATTGTCACAAACTCTAAAGACTGGTTCCTCAAAGCCTATGTCATTATGGGGCTTTATTTTATCCAGGTTAAATAAAACAGTGAGGAGAGAGCGCAGAGAGCTGCTCTTGCATGCAGGTGATGGCTGCACGGCATGTGCCAGTGTGACCATGCTAACAGGGAGGGATCTGTGTGCTGTTCCCTGCTGGGAGAGCATCACACCCAGCACCATCGCAGCCCCGTGAACGTTTTGTTGGGGTTTTCATTATGACCAAGGCTGCTCTTATATAAACCCGGCGAAGGGGGGAGAATGAGACGGCACGGTGCGGAAGGTGATTACGAAGGAATCTGTAGGAGAGACGTGTTTATTGCCTTTGCTGTCACCCAGATAATTAGTTAACGAAGCTGGGTACCATTTGGTACCCTGGGGCTCAGCCCCAGCACCGAAGCTTGTCCCCTGCTGGGGCTGGGGTGTGTGTGGTCGGGAGAGCAGCGATATGTGGCTCCCCTGGCCCCCTGCTTGTCTGCAGCCTCTCACTCCCCTCCTCTTCCTTCTCCGTCGAGAACGATCAGACTTGACAGTCCTTGTCCTTGAAGGTTTCTCCTGTTCCCGAGTAAGTGGCATGTTCCTGGTAGTTTGCCATCTTCCGTTTTTGTCATTATCCCGGGGGAAGTATTAAAATCACAAACAACAACATGGTGGTTCAGTCCATTCCTATTTTTTTTAAATTTTTCTTTTCTTCTGCTTTCAGGGAAACATTTTTTTTCCTCTTTCTTTGGTCCCTCCGCCGGCTGTTCGCTTTCGGTGTGTAGAGATGGCACTCTGCGGGCAATAAATAAACCCCCTTCTGCGCCTGGCAGCGATGCTCGGGCAGAACCGGCGGCTCCCTCCCTCCCTCCCTCCCTCCCCACCTGCCAGTGGGGATGGTACAGTCTGCAGAGGGACTCCTGTAATGTAGCTCCGCTTATCAATCCCTTACAGATGCCGAATGGTGATTACTCCGCTGTGTAATTGCAATCATTGTGGATTTGCGATGATATCGTAGCCAAGTAAGTAGCGACATCCACGGCATAGCAATAGGAATGATTAACGATGATGATGATTAGTAATAATAATAAAAAAGAACCTTTTCCCTTTCTGTTCTGAGCTTGTTTATTTGGCAGTTTGCTTGCTGCTGGCTGAAGAGAAAATGGTTTGGGGATGGGGGCTGAGCAATGCCATAGATGCTGCTTGGTGCTTAGGGGATCTCTGCAAAGGTACCGCTGCAACTCAGATGGATTATTCCGTAAGGTCAGAGGGAAACCGCAGAGCCGAAGGGCTTCTCTTGCATCAGAAATCAGTGGCAGGGGTTTGGAAATTCAGCCTGATCTCGCTGTTCCTAAAGCATCTCTGTCTCGGTTGTGATTAAATCAGTTGGTTAGCGATGGGGGAAGCACGTGGAGGAGGTTTTGCTGCGATTGTTGCTGGTAAGGATCGGATGAGCCTTTTTTTCTCCCATCAGTGCGGAAAAGACCCTGAAACATGAACAGAGCTGTTGGACTTTTTATTTCTTCTGACATGAACCTTCTCTTCTGATAAGCAAAGACGTTTTTCTCCTTAGGAGTAGTGTGTGACCCCCAGCTGGGTTTATTTATAGAGTTGCCGGTAGCTTTTCAACCTGTGTTTGGAAGCAAAGGGCATGGGAATTGGGGGGGAAAAAGGCAAAAAGCCAAGCGTTGCCTTTCTGTTGACATTGCTCAGAAAAGGCTGTCAGAGAAGGATCAGGGAGGATTATGTAATTTCTTTTGAGGCACAATGTTCCCTATGGAAAGGTGGTGGAAAAGGTGCTCGGTGGTGATGGCGCGGTAACGAACAATCCTGGCAGACAGATTGCAGTTCTTTATTTGCCTTTTGAAAAAGCAGCAGCAGCAGCAGCTCCAAATCCCCTAATGCTGCATGGAAAAGCTTGTGGCTGTTTGTGAAATGGGGTGGGGGGGAGGGGGCAAAACCCAACCAACCCATAAGATTACAGAAGTCATTTCCTATTATGTAAAGGGAGATGGGGCTCGTTTGATCCCTGCCTGCAGCGTTGGCAGCTCCTCTGCCCGGTGGTCCCTGGCAGCAGATAGCCCTTCCCCAACCTTCTGATTTCCTGACTTTAAGTTGTCCTAGACAAGCTCCGGAGCAGCTGCTCATGCGTTGCACATCATCCCTGCCAAAGGCTCAGGGGATGATGGCTGTGGGCACACCCGGTGCTCTCAGGCAGGCAGAGGCAGATGCTTAGCCCGATGCTGCCCAGCCCTTCGGGACAGTGGTGAGTATTGAAGTTGCTCAAAAGGAACATGGGGGCTTGGTGATAAAACTCTTGGTGCACCTAGGGAGCTGCGTGCCTGGGGGTGGGGGCTGCTGGGCATTTGACCTCCCGATTGCCTCTGGTTAGGGGCTGTAGTTAAGGATTGCAGAGCTGTTACACAGGTTGGGATGAGTGGAAGGCAGCTGGCACCCTCAGTGCTGCTGGGATTCCTGGTTCATGTTGGATGTATGTGGTATGAAATTGATAATGAGGGGTTTTGTTTAGTCTTAGATTAACAAAAGGAGATTACAAGTCTCCTTCAGAGTCCACATGTTGTTGGGTTGGGTTTTTTTTAATGTTGCATTCCCAATTAGCATTTAATTTGAGAGAGGTCACCCATATGCATGATGAGTCTCAGTACCTTGCTCTGCAATAGCTCTGTGGCTCAGGAACCCAGCAGGTCCTCGATCCGCTTTGGCTTTGCCCACGTTCCTCTCATTTTAATCAGGATTGCTGCCTGGGAAGCAGTGTTTCCCATTTTGCCTGTAGTGCTGCTGACAGGAACAAGCTTCTGAACAAGGCAGTAAAATCAGGCTTGTAGATAAATTGTGGGTTAGTACTGCAGCAGTGATTTCACAGTTATTTATTTATTTATTCGCCGTATGTCCCTTTTCTCATCCTTTCCCTGTCTCTTTCTGTGTTGCGGTGGAGAATTGCTGTCAGTCCCCATCTCTGGTAAATTTTCCCCAGTAAAGGGCATTTTTTGGTGGTGCTGCTGCAAATGGGAGCTTGCTGGTTTTTCTCATGCTTTCTGTGTTTATAAAAGGGCAGCGGGTAAGTGTTGGAGCTGCTTTGGAGGAGTCCCGTGCTGCTCAGCAGGATCACAGGTTACAGAAGACACGGTGATGATAATGAACTGGGTGTCATACTGTTCTTTTAAGTGCCTCCATGAAGTGACTTATTCTGAGTGGAGTGTGTTTTTTTTTTTTTTTTTCTGTTACATTTCATATCATGTGTCTAGGAAGCAGGTTTTAAGGATTATTCCCCCCCACTTTTGTCTTCCCCCAGCATTTAAAATACTTAGTTTGTATTTTGCAGTGCTGTTGGCTTTAGGATGCGAAAATCTTTAACCAGACTGCAAAAAACCCCCAATAATCCTGCTTGGATGCTGGTGACGTGACCCTGCATTCTGCTCAGGGATGAGAATGGTTCAAATGTTTTAATTCTCCTGCAGTTCATGTTGTCAAATGTTGGTTGTGTGTGTAGTAATTCCTTGTTTTGTTTTTAAATAAATGGAGGAGTCGTGACCTTGTAACTCTCTCCACACTCACTGAAGCCCTGTTGTGCTGCAGTAGGGCTCCAGCAGCTGGTAGTTCTGTGAGAAGCTGAACCCACCTCCTTTTAATAAATGTAAATACCATCACAGGTTGGACCTAAAATGCACTTCTGAAGGGAGGAAAGGGGTTTATTTGGTTCATGAGAGTGTGGAGCTTTGAGGAGGAGAATGAGCCTGTCTTTTAACAGATTTATTCATCATGGTTTCAAGGAGAGACAAAGCGGGATGTCACAGTTCACTGGAATTCACAAAGTATTGCTCTGTCCTTCTGGCCATTTGCTGAACAAAAATGAATCCCCTTCATATTATACATTGTCTGATCAATCTCAAAAAGCCAACCCCACAATTAAAATGATACCTTTTTGCATCATTTTAATACATCATTGAAAAAGAGGTTGAAAAAAAAAAAAAAGCTGAGGATGATGATGATTAAATCGTCTGCTCCTAGAGAGGGGGTTTTCTTTAATTCACGTGTTAAAATGAGTCCCTAATGCCTGAGACGGTCTCTCCCCTGTTTTCACTGGGGTCGAACCCCCTCTAAATAGAGGCTCTCCGTCAGGATGGCTCAGGAGCAGATGGAGCAACAGAGCCCAGTGTGACCAGGAGAGTTCTGCTGCCACTGCAGCACCTGCAGTCCCGGCGTTGGGCTCTCCATTCGGAAACCCCAGCTTGGATCCCACTTGTTGGGGCTCTGCTGGGCTCAGCAGGGATGCTCAGTGCTGTGAGACTAGACAGGATTTCTCCTTGGGTCTCTCCTCTGTATCTGTTGCCTTCAGAGACCCTTAGGGGAGTGGTTGCATAATAGGACAATATATTGTAGATGGGGTTTGGTAAGGTAGGCTTGTTTATATGCAAATATCTAGAAATAAAGGGTATATTGGCTTGTAGAGTAAAGAATTAGGCTTTAATCCTATGCATGAGCAGTGAAAATCAGAGTCATAGAATGAAGATGATTAGCTGCATTTTATTGCCAGTTTTATTTTGAAGTTGGGCACAGTTTTGAGATCTGTGGGGTTTTGTTTGGAGTTTCACTGCTGTGTCTTTTAATGTTACTGTTCTTGATGTGCAGTCCGGTTTTGCGTGTCAAAACAGGACATTTACGCTGAAGGAAAACAATGAGCCTATCATAAAAGGGCTGTGAATGAAGCATGTTTTAAAATAGCTCAGGAAAAGAGTGCTGAGAGGCTGGCAACACTGTGAAATGCAGCTCAGGGAAACGTGCAGGCTGGAAAGTGATGTGGGATGGCAGCTCAAACATGGAGTTGAGAGATGGTGACCACGTTATCAGCTACCACAATGTCCTGCAGTCCTTACGTCCTCCCTTGCTTTTGAGGTAGCCATTGCCCAGTCAAAGCACGTAGAGATGGTGCACCAGGCTATCGGGGAAACCATTGTAGCAGTTCATGTGGAAATGTAGAAACAAGAATTGGGCCTTGAAACAGCTTGTGCATTTTTATCCTGTTTTTATCTTTCCATGCATGGTGAAGGTGAAGTAGGTAGAAAAGCTTAGCTGATTCCAGAGTCCCAGAATAACTGAGGTTGGGAGGCACTTCTGGAGATCATCCAGCCCAACCCTTCCTGCCTAAAGTGGAGTCACCTATCACAGGTTGCTCAGGGCTGTGTCTGGTCAGGTTTTGAGTCTCTTCTTGGATGGGGACTCCACTAGCTCTCTGGGTAACCTTTGCCAGTGTTTGACCACCCTCGCAGTTTTCTCATCTTTAAATGGAATTTTCATTGCTGGTTTCCTCTCATTGCCCTTTTGCCTTTCACTAGGCACCACTGAGAAGAATCTGGCTTCATCTTCTTTCCTTCTCCCATCAGTAAGTTATACACATTGGTAAGGTCCCCCCGAGCCTTCTCTTCTCCAGGCTGAGAAAAGTCTGTTTTCTCAATCTCCAGCTTGTGTTTCAGGCGTTCCAGTCCCTTTATCATCTTTGCATCCCTTTTTTGGACTCACTTCAGGAAGTCCATGTCTCTTTTGTAGTGGGATCCCAACACTGGTCACACAACTGCCAATGTCTCGGCAAGACTGGTGGGGGCAAAGGCTTACCTCCCTTGCCATGCTGGCAATACTCTTAGCTCTGTTTGCCATCTTTGCTGTGAGGACACACTGCTGGCTCATGGTCAACTTTGGGTCCAGCAGCAACCTTGGAGCCTTCTCTACAGAGCTGCTTTCCAGCCACTTGACCCCTGGGGAGGACAGGTTGTTCCTTCCCAGGGACAGAAGTTGGCGCTTCCCTTCGCCGGATGTCTTGAGGTTCGTATTGGCCTGTTGTTCCAGCCCATTGAGGTCCATCTGGAAGGCAGCTCAACCCTCTGCTGTTTCCAACTACACCTCCCCCTTTTGGATCATCTGTAAACACTGAGAGGGTGCTCAACGCAGCCGGGTCATCCAGGTCATTAATAGAGACGCTTGGCTATTGCATTGCATGGTCACTTGGAAGGAGAAAATTAGGCCTGGATCTGCACTTTGCAGGTTTAGCCTGGAATCAATTCACCCTATTATGAAAAATGACCAAGTAGGTGACGATGTCATTAGGATTAAGAGTATGGAGGTTACGATATTGGAGTCCAGTGCATCCCAGATGCTCTTTGTGGTGAATATAAACTCTTTTGGTGGGCCAAAAAACCAGAAAGTGGTGACTCAGGTTTACTAAAAGCTTATTATTTTTTTTCTATATAAGAGTGAAGACTCACAGCTGATGAAGTAATTTCAATTGATAATTTCATTCAGTGCATTTCAATTAAAGCGAGTTAAAAATAAAACTGCATGAAATGAATTAAAAATAAAACGAGTTTTAGTCCAATCTGATTGGAATCTTACTGAGAAATCTGTTACATACAGAATGAGGGGACAGCACGGGACAACTGCTGCTCTGGTAGGTCTTGGGCAAGGACGTGCTTCAGTAGGGTCATCTCATGTCCACTTCATTTGCCTTTGGAACTCCTGACCTCTGGAAATCAGTTGGGCAGCTCAAGTAAATGACACTCCTCTTCATCAGGGAAGATTTTTACTTAGTCAAGGGATGTCTCCAGCAGGATAAGTTCTCCTCTGCTCTTAACTGGTCTTGTGCTCCAGAGTATGAATCAGTGCAAACTTTGTACCTCAGTGGAGGATGAGACAGAATGTTTTAAATGGCTTCAGAGATCTACCTGTCTGGATACCCCAGCCAGAGCCTGGTGAAGTTATTCAGGAGGCAAAACACAACAATTTCAAGCAGGGCTTAAACTGCCCCTTGGGCTGCTTCAGCAATTTTTTTAGGCGAGAGCCAAGGCCCTCTCCAAGCTGCTGTGGTGCTCTTGGTTTGTAACAGAGTGGGATTTTATTGTCCTGGAGACTTTAAGGTCAGATAGAGCCAACCTTGAGCATTCCGGGAAAAGCACAAATAGAAATACTCTCAGTTTTTTTGAAGCTGGTCCAGTGTATGAAGAACCACAAGTGTAGGCTCATGCTGACAAAGAGTAAATTCTCACTGTCAGGGTGACCATCGTCTAGCCAGGACAGCTGAGTCTAGCAGCTGTACCACATAAGACAGGACATGACAGCCCATACTGCATCTGGATATTGGGGTTTTTTCAAAATCCGACAGGTTTAGACCTCTGGCCCTACTTGAT
This sequence comes from Rhinopomastus cyanomelas, assembly GCA_013400115.1. Classification (NCBI taxonomy): domain Eukaryota; kingdom Metazoa; phylum Chordata; class Aves; order Bucerotiformes; family Rhinopomastidae; genus Rhinopomastus; species Rhinopomastus cyanomelas. The sequence continues at coordinate 265,271 of VXBP01006164.1, read as the reverse complement.
TTTGTCGTAGGCATCCGCTGGCATTCATCTTCATGCATCTCAGAACTCCAGGAATAATGCTCCAAACTCCAGGATCACCCTGGACTCCAGGATCTGCCCTGTCCAGTCTTCACTTTTTAACCCAGATGCCCTTCTTTTTTTTGAGACCGCTTCTTTGGGGATCACTTCTGTTCAACTTTCTCTTCCTTCTGGAACATGAGTGCCTCAGTTTTTGAGATCTCAAAGCCTCTGCACAGAAGCTCAGTATGCGATCGGCCTCCTTGGTGGGGCTGTCCCACGGCTCTTTGATAACTGGATGGGACACTTGATTAACCCCAAGTGTTACCAGAATTTGCCATGGTCCCATTTAGGTTGCAGCTGCCACAAAGCAGGTTTTGCCAGAGTCCAACAGTGTTGGATATATTTGCACCATCCCACTCACCCAGTTATCTCCTGCTTTCAAGCATTTTTTCTATGACTGTAGCCCTTCTCCCCAGACAGGAATGGTGAGGACCTGTGTTCCTCTTGCCTCAGGCCACTCCCTTTCCAGTGCAGCCATCATGATCCACAGTCTATCTCTTGCAGAAAATTTCCATGTGTCAGTGGACCTTGAGAAAAATGACACTTGGATGTGTGTTGAACCTTTGTTTTGGCCTCTATGTCATAGAATCATAGAACGGTAGGGATTGGAAGTGACCTGAAGGGATCATCTTGTCCGACTGTCCAACATCGCTGCCTTCCCAGATGGGCAAGTGGATTTTGTGATGATCATGCTCAGCATCTAATCTTGGCACAGGCAGTGGTGCTGAGGAAGCAGAGTAGAGACCTGTTGCTGCTCTTATGACTTGTCTTAGAGATTTGTGTCACAAAGAGGGAGAACAGCATTCCCAGTAAACTGGTCTGGTCTGCTTGGTAAATGTGTGATCTGAGATGTGCCTTCGGGTTCTTTTTGCTTTCTGTTCTTCAGACTTCTCTTGCATTTAAGGCAGAAGAAGGTTTGCCACTTTAGATTGCCATTTATGGGGTAACTTAGCAGGAGTTTATCAGGTTGTAGTGAGGAACTTGACAAAATTCAGGGTGGAAAATCACAAATATTTTACCACATGTTGGAAGTGTATCAGGATGGAGAGAAAGTGGGGGTTGTTTCGGAACTACCTGAATAGAGAGTATAGAGAGGTGGGGGTTGGTCTCGTCTCACAAGTAATAAGTGATAGGACAAGAGGAAATAGCCTCAAGCTGCACCAGAGAAAGTTTAGGTTGGACAGTAGGAAAAACTTCTCCCTGGAAGGGGCCATCAGGCCTTGAAGCAGGCTGCCCAGGAAGGGGGTTGAATTACCATCCCTGGATATGTTTCAGGGTTGTGGAGATCTGGAGCTCAGGAACAGGGTTTAGTGGTGGGTTGGGATGATTCGGTTCATTGTTGGACTCTGATCTTAGAGGTAATTTCCAACAGAAGTAGTTCTATGATTCTGTGTTGGGAGGCAGCATCAATTTTGACTGGAAGAGACCTTCAAGGCCCTGAGGTCCAACCGTTCCCAGTCCCATCAGAACCACTAAATCCTTTTGCCCAACGTAACATCTACCCTTTTCTTAAACACCTCCAGGCATGGTGACTCAACCCCCTCCCTGGGCAGGCTTTTCCAGTGCCTGACAACCCTTTCAGGAAAGAAATTCCTCCTGACATCCAACCTGAACCTCCCCTGGTGCAACCTAAGGCCATTTCCCTTTGTCCTATTACTGGCCACTAGGGAGAAGAAATCAACCCTCACCTCTCTACAACCTCCTCTCAAGTAATCATAGATAAGGTCTCCCCAGTATCTCCTCTTCTCTAGGCTTGTCATGGCTGAGGACAGCTGTTTGATTTCACATTCTCTGCTTACTGCATTTTTTTCTTCTGCTTGAATGATGTTGTAGATTTTGCAGATTCTAAAAACACACCAAATGGTATCTGATACTAAGGGAGCAGGGAAATGCAGTTGCAATGAAATAATGAGCTTCTGCTATGAAACGAGCTTGTTGTCCTCCCTCCTGCCTCCAGCACCTCTGGGAGCACCTGGTCAGGAGCAGCTCAGCTTGGCTGGGAAACTCAGAGGGATTCCGTGCAGTTTTGTAGGTGCCATGCAAATCATCGGAGGTGTTTGCATTATGCTAGGGCCAGGTAGTGGTGAGTTGTTCTGTAGGGAGCTGCAGGATGCAAAGGTTAGTGCTGATTCAGCATTCCGAAGGAAGACAGTGGAAGATGCCACCAACCCATTGGAGCAGGAGGGTAGCAGAAGTGATGATACTGCCCATTTCCATGCCATATGCTAACCAGTTGGCCATGTAGGCTTGGAGGTACCTTGTAGCTTGCCATGGTGTTTTCTTTGTAAAAGCCTCTCTGGTCCCTGCACTGCACTGGTTGGCACTGGGCAGGGCAGAGCTCCTTGTCATGGAGAGCTGAGGCACAGGAGGCTGTTTTGTGTGACCTGGATTGACCTGAAAGGACAGCATAAACACTGAAGATTTCCCCTTCAGGCGCAGCGTTTGGCGTGGATGTTTTATTGCCAAGCACTTGTTAAGGAACTGTAGGTGCCCAGGGCAACCTACTGCACCACCATGAGCAGCACCTCTTCTCCATTTGAGTTTAAATATTGTCTTGGTCCATCCAAAGCAGCGTTGGGGTTTCTACCACATCTGCTTAGTGCAGAATTCTTAGAGGTGGGTATAGACGGTGGAGGAGTGGAATTGATTTATGTGGTTGGGCTGAACTAGACAGACCAAATTCTTTATAGCAGCAATAAATGATGTGACAGTAGGTGATGGGAGGACAGACCACTGAGGTCTGTCTCCAATGGAGTTTTCACTTTGCAGGTGGGGACTGGCTGGTGCCCAGGCTGGGGGAAGCCTGGGTGGGCCAGCTGCTGCTGTGGCTGCTGACAGACTTGACCTTGGTGCAAGGACAGTGTGATAACAGAGACAGATTGTGCTCAGACTGTTAAAAAAAGGTACTTTTTGCAGCCAAAAAAGAATTGCTGCCTATTGCTTTGCTCAGATTCTTAAGAATCTTAATGTAACTGTTGGTTTGAAGATTCTGCAGCAATTATGCTGCTCCCTCCCTCATTATATATTACTCCAGCAGCATTTACAAACTAATAAAAAGAAAAGAACCAACAACTTGAGGAAGGGACGTGGAAAATCTGCAATGCAGAAATTTGTCCGACTTCTCGTGTAGACAGAAGATTAATATAGCACTGACTACAGGGTTTTTTGGCTTGCTATGTCATTAAGGTTCCCTGTAACTCTAATGTGAAAAGAAAATAAATTACGTGTCCTCTTCCCTGCCCTTGTCCTCGTTTGTTCTAGCTTAGAAGTTTTAATCTTGAAAACATGTTTCTGAGACCAGAACTCTGAGGATGGGAAGCAATGAAAGAGGAAATGGAAGACAGCTGAAGTGGTTTCTCTGGAACATTTTTAAGCATTAAAATTGAGTGCACAGGGTCTTAACATACCAGCCTCGTTTACATATCGTCTTTGGGATTAAGAAGGTTTCTTTCAAAATATTTTGGGGGACTTCTTTTTTCCTTGTTAGAGACAACCAGATTATAATTTCTTCACTGAGTCCAGTTTCCTTCTGGGGAAATCTTGATCCCCTCCTTTATCTTAGCTGAAGCAGATGGAAGCTGCAGATAGAGAAGCTTTTTAAAAAATATATATTTAAAACCTTTTTTTGTTATCAATAGAATAAGTAGCAGTAATTTTGGAGCTTTAAACCCTGAGAAGGATAATAATTTATAAAATAAAATAATGAGAATGATATGAAAAAATTAACACTTAAGTGACTAGAAATATTGATAAATATTATTTCTTTAAAATGAGGCACTTCATATTGGGATATTTGACCAGTGATCTCACTCCCGAGACCCTCTTGAGACCTCCTTAATGTGATCAGTCGTCCAACGAGCGAGGACTGGGGTCTGTGATTCTGTATCAAGGCTGTGTGCTGGATGTAATGCCTGACCCCGCTCGCTCTGTCTCTCCTCAGACCCAGAGGCTGTGACAAGCTGTTGAAGGGATGTGCTCAGTGCTGAAACTAGGCATCCACAAACTGGGAACTCTGCAAAAGGTGTTCTGCTGATCAGGGCAGTTTTAATTTTGAAACTGGCTTGGGAATTGCTCTGATTCTTGACAGATTAGAATATAAATTCTTCAATGCAGAGAACATATGTGTGTGTATGAGGATACGGAATCACTGTGGTTGGAAAAGACCCCTGGGATCATCAAGCCCAGCCATCTACCCTACCTTACCAGATCCCTCAACACCTCATCCAAATGATCTTTAAACACATCCAGGGATGGTGACTCAGCCGCCTCCCTTGGGAAGCCTATTTCAGTGCTTGACCACCCTTTCTGTGAAAAAATTCTTCCTAGTATCTAGTTTAAACCTACCCTGTTGTAACTTGAACCCCTTCCCTCTTGTTCTATCACTAATTGCTTGTAAGAAGAGACCAGCACCAACCTCTCCACAATGTCCTTTCTGGTAGTTGTAGAGAGTGATGAGGTCTCCTCTCAGCCTCCTCTTCTTCAACCTAAAGAGCCCCCAGCTCTTCCAGTCTTTCCTTAAGATTTATTCTCTAGGCCCTTCACCAGCTTTGTTGCCCTTGATATGTATGAAACAGATGTGTGCAGGGGTGTGTGTATATACACAGATATAAAAGCACCCAAACAGAGAGCAGTTGCTATAGAATATTTTCATTTGTTTAGTTGACTGTGTCATTTAATCAGATTCAGTTTCCCTTGCAGTGGTTCCCTTGAACAATACCAATCCTGTGCTCCCTCCCACGTGCCAGATCCGCTCCCTTCCTCACTAGTTCTTGTTTGACCATACAACTAGTTCCCTAGAAACTTTCTTCCCAGCTGCCAGACTTTTTGGTTCAGGGGTTACAACCATGTTGGGTCTGCTTTTGGGTTTATTCTATAGGAAACAGAACCTCCCAGTTTAAGAGTTCTGCTTAGTTCACATTTTATGTGGATTTGGCTTTCTCACTCCCATGGCTCTGCCTTTTTATAGCAACCATGTCCTCCTACAGTAATACAAAGACAAATATGGGAACGTTTATGATTGCTTGAGATAAAAACTTCTTGGGAGCTATGGAATTCAGACTGGACAGACCATGGAGTGATCCTCCTACTCAGCACCACCAACCACCTATGGTGATGCCCATAAAGCTTGATGAAGCTATTTTTAATTCAGTTTAGGAAGTAAGAGGGATTGTGTCCTGGTTTTTCTTTTTTAAGTTGATGAGGGGTACAGAGCCAAAAGAAGGCTAGAAACGGGGACTCTCCCCTGAAAAGATTATTCTAGGACATAAAGATTGTTCAGCTAGCATGGGGCAGGCAGAAGGTGAGACGTTCTGTCCTTGCGCAGGAGAAAGGGTCTCATCAAAAACAAAAAGAAAGGACAGACCATTGACAATGGTTTGGAGATTTTTTTTTGTGCCACTTAAAGGAAGGAAAAATTCTTGATGTAATTAAGATATTTCCAAGTGTCTTTGGTAGCAAATTCTGGCTGTCTGTCTGCAGACTTCAGCCTTGGCCCTGCAAAGCCTCACAGATGTGTACAATAAGAGCTTATGACTGCAGCTAGATGACTCTCTGACACTGGCATTGGAAGAAGGTTTTTATGGCCCAACTCCTTGTGTACTGATGTGGCACTGGTTGTACGTCGCCCAAGGAGTACAGCAAATACATAAACAGTCAGTAACGGGGAAATAAACCAACTAAAACTCCATACATCTGATTTTAAAACCTCTCACACACATTCTCACAAGGTGTCAGGGGTTGTACAGCTGCTATCAGTCTGCCCTTCCACACATCTCGAAAGCCTTCAGCAATGACTTGTCTCCCTTAAGCCTCATCATCAAAGCCCAGTGAGGTTGATGTTATCACTTCATCTCTCTTAAATATATACCCACAGGAGAAAGGTAATTTGCAGTGTGTCTTTGCAGGACTTTCTGAGATGAGTTATTGAGAATTGAGGTCATGCTAGTTCAGCCTGGCAGCTGAGTCTCCCCGTGCTCCCTTTTCTGTGTAGCCCACGTCTCCCTAGAAATCTCTGACTTCTTGCTTGACTGTGCCGCGCAGTCTTTTTCCTTCCTTTTTTTTTCTTTTGAGACCGATGGTTGTATCAGTCATTGTTGATCTTGTTCGGCATCATCTGCTTTCATTAGCATTTTAGAACAAAAGAGTGAATCAGAATAAATCACGACTAATAGAAATATAGGAACAGATTATCATTTTGCAAAGCTGAGCTCTCTCCAAGGAGATTATGTATTTAAATTGAACAAATGCAACTTCATAAATAAACTAAATTAAACATCATCTAATTTTACTTTTGAAGCCAAGTGATTTTAATCCATACTCAGCTTCTTGTATAAATATTTCCCAACTCCGTTTTATCCTTCCAAGCATTCGTATTCATATTTAAAGCCCCCAAAACGTGCCAAATTGAACCGTGGTTGTGTGTGTGTAGTACGTGTAAAAGCTCGGCTTGTGTTACGTAATAATCCGGGAGCGGGAAAGAGGCAACGATGGCTTCTGCGAGTGGCCAAGCATCAGCATAAAAATGGTTTGGTGAACCGTCCTACTCCTCTCTCAAGGCTAGGCTCTCTGACTGATGACATGCCTGAAAAACCCTGTTCATCAGTCCCTCCTGTATGGTTCAGAAGGAAGCAATGGATGATTAGGACTCTCTGTATTTCCCCAGGGAAAGCTCAGGCAGAGCCATGGTGCTGCATGATTCACCCAGCTGGGATGTGTTGTTCACAGATGGAAGATGTTTCCACTGCAGGACTAGGTACAGGGAGTTTTAAACCTCCCCAGATAAATTACTCTGCACCTGGCTAAGGAAAACCCAAGACACAAATACAGAGTGGCTTGAGAGTAGCCCTGAAGAGAAGGACTTGGGGGTGTTAATTGAGAAAAAGCTGAACCTCAGCCAACAGTGGGCTCAGGCAGCCCAGAAGGCCAACCCTACCCAGGGATGCATCAAGAGGAATGAGGTCAGCAGGCCAAGAGAGGTGATTCTTCCCCTCTAGTCTGCCCTTGTGAGACCCCACCTTGAGTACTGCATCCAGTTCTGGTGTCCTCACCATAAGAAGGACAGAGATCTGTTGGAACAAGTCCAGAGGAGGGCCATGAGGATGATCCCCAGGGGCTGGAGCAGCTGAGGGAGCTGGCATTGTTCAGCCTAGGGAAGAGAAAGCTTTGGGATAACCTTATAGCTGCCTTCCAATATTTGAAAGAAAAATACAGGAAGGCTAGAGAGGGACTTTTAGAAGAGTATCCAGTGGTAAGACAAGGGGAAATGACTTTAAAGTGAAGGAGAAGAGGTTTAGATAGAAACTTAGGAAGATGTTCTTCAGTACAAGTGTGGCAAGACTCTGGAATAGGTTGCTCAGGGAGATTGTGGATGCCCCCTCCCTGGAGATGTTCAGGGCCAGGTTAGATGAGGCTTTGAGCCACCTGGTCTAGTCAAGAGGCATCCTTGCTCACAGCAGGGAGGTTGGATTAGATGATCTCTGAGGTCCCTTCCAACCTGAGCCATTCTGTGATTGGAAATGCATTTTAGCAATCATGCAATTAGACAAGAAAGAACCTGCTTATAAATATATGTGGTAATAAGGTTCAAGAGTTCTTATTAAGCATTTCAGGTAGTGCCTCAAAGCTCAAATATGCCTTGAGCCCAACACATAGTCGGTCTGAAAGCCATGACCGAAAGCCATTCTCCAGAAATAGACCTAAATGCAGTTCTTTGTTCCACCTTCATGAATCCTTACATACTGGTTGCAGAACTGACCTGGCCAATGACTGCAGTGGCTGGAAGCAGCTGGAGGCGGTTTTCAAAATGACTTCCAAGTAAATCAGATCTTAGATTACCAGGAACTGTTTTGTCTAATTTTGTGGAAATCAAACAAAAGAGGAGAAACAAATTTCTGCCCCCTTTTCTCCGTTTTAATATGAAGCATGAATTTGTTACAACATGGCAATTCTTCCTCAACAGTAGGAGAATAATCTCATGCGTCAGCTTTCTTTTCATATTAAAATAACATTGATTGGTTTACAGAAATGATCAGCTTATTGACACACTTGAGTTGTTTTGGTAGTGACGTGATAGCAACCTCCCAGTCTCTGAAGGCTGCGGAGAGACTGTTGATGAAGGACTGGAGGGATAAGATGGGGGGCGGTGGTTTCACATTAGAGAAGGGCAGATTGAAATGGGCTGTGTGGAAGAAGTTCTTTAGCAGGAGGGGGGGTTGAACACTGGAACAGGTTGCCCAGGGAGGAAGTTAAGGCCCTATCGCTGGGGGTCTTCAAGGGGACAAGGCTCTGGGCAACCTGCTGTAGCTGAGGCTGTCCCTGCTCCCTGTAGGGAGCTTGGACTAGATGACCTTTGGGAGTCCTTTCCAGCCTGGGCCATTCTGTGGTTCTGTGAATCTTTGAATTGGAAAAATTGGAATTCTGAATTGGATGAATTTGTTCACTGAAAGGAATGTTGGATGTTGGAACAGGCTGCTCAAAGCAGTGCTGGAGTCCCTGTCCCTGGAGGGCTTGAAAGGGCACGCACATGTGGTGCTGAAGGACATGCGTTAGTGGTATCCTGGCAGCACTGGATTAATAGTTGGACTTGATGGTTTTCAGAGTCTCTTCCAGCCAAAGAGATTCCGTGTTCACTGAGTGTGGCAACAGTAGAGTGCAGCTCGCTATGTCTTCTCCAGTGTTTTGGACACACTGTAGGTTATTTAGAGTTGTGGGGGTAAGAGCACAGTTCAGAAGTAATTAAGAGTTTTCCAGTGAAGCCAGCTCTGGCTTGACCGTTCAGGAGGAAACTCTGCAGCACAGCACCCTCTTTAGAAATGCAGCTGTTGGTCCTACGACATTTTTTGTCAGGTGCTAAAGCTGCTGTGCCAAACGAAGTGAGCAAGAGCACCACAAGGACTCTCTGACTCATGCAGGCTGGATCTACGGCAAAGGTCTTGCTGGTAATAAAACTGTTTACAGTCTGATTTTTGCTGCAGAAGAGGGGTGCAGGCCCCAGGAGGAGGAGCAGTGCCATGGGCAGGGCAGCGCTGATGGCCATCTTGGAAGCTCAGTGGTACAGCATGTAAGAAGCTGAATCACTGGGTTTTTGTTCAACTGAAAAGCGCAACAGCCATCAAGGGCAAGAGGCTTGGTGTTTGTTCCATCTTCTTTCATAAAAGGCAGGGCGAGGGTTGAGTCGCCATCCCTGGACCTGTTTCACAGCCGAGGAAATCTGGAGCTCAGGGATATGGTTTAGTGGTGGATGTGTCTCCTGGCTTGGAGTTTTATCCTGTGGAAGCCAATTGGTTTCTAAATGCACTGGTTTCACTTGGAATAAAGCAAATGGCTCATTGTCCAGTTAAATGTGCTCTTGGTGTAATTGTTTGCTGTAAAGCTTTCTGGTGAAGGTGTGAACGATGCAGCTTTAGTTCTCTGTGTCTTCAGTATGCCCTTGAGTATGTTTGCAGCTACCAGGAGATAATTTGGTCAGTAAAATGCAGCAAACCAGGGGTTCAAGAGCCAGCATTTTGCCAATGAAATATTGTCACTGGCCTACGTATTCAGAACACCACTGATGCACCAGCATTTGCTGCTGACGGGCCTGCGCTCTTCAGGGCAGGAACACAGGGAGAGGGCAGAGACTATTGTGTAAATTTAAAAAAACCATTAAATTAAAATTATAGTGTTTTCTGCAAAGAGTAGTTACTAGACTTTGACAATTTGTGCAAAGCCTGATGCAAAACTCTGCCATAAAAGCTTTGGTGTGGTTGGGTTGTGCATCTGCAACAGGGAAAGGAACATAAAAACTAAGTGTATTGCAGTTTTTGAAAACAATGGTTTTTAGAGTTGGGATAGTTCTGTTGCCGTGGAACTCCTGACTTATTCAAGTCTTTATGAACTTGCCAGTTGTTTTGGAAGTGACTCTACAGCTCAACTGCCTGGTTACTTGCAACAACTGATTTTTGCCTATTCAGATTTTCTATTATTAAGGAGGACTGATTAAACAATTTGCTGTTTAATTTGATCTTCAGTGCTTTAGCTGCCATTACACATCACCGGTATAGTAATCACTTAAATACAGATATTTCTCAAATAGGATGTGATTCTGATACATACATTCTGACACTCATGATGAGAGTTTGGTATTTGAATGATCAATACATGGAGAGTGTGATGCTGCCTAGCAGTGAGGGTTAGTGTCAGGTATTTTCTGTGCTGGTAGAAATGTCTGTCACTTCAGGGGATATGGAACAGGCTTCCCAGGGCAGTGGTGGAGCTCCCATCCCTGGAGAGGCTGAAAAGCCTTGGAGATGTGGTGTGAGGGGCATGGGTTATGGGAACTTGTCAGTTTTGGGTCAATGGTTGGACTTGATGATCTTAAAGGTCTCTTCCAACCAAAACTGAGAACTGTTATCATTAGATTTCTCTGGAGCCATGTGATTCACCCTGTTGCTTTCTTGACAAACTGTTTCCAAAGCCATGTGAAAGTCCTAAATAAAAGAAGAATCAGTATCATCTTATTAAAAGATCTCATGAACCCTGTGGCCTCCCCAAAACACCATCTATTTGTCAGCTACATTGCATTTTGAAAAGGAATGTGTGTTATATGGGTAGATACCATTGACACCAGTCGGTGGTGTCCTTACATGGACATTAGGATCATGACCTGTCAAATATTCAAAAGTTAAAAGGAAAAAGAACACACCCAGAAATAATTAGAACTTCTTATCTTTATATGAGCTTTCAAATCAGGTCCCTTCAAAGCATTTTAGTCTATGTGTTCATGTACATACAACTGGGTTATTTACTAACTGTCATGGCATGGTTTTTCCATTATAGGTGTTTGACAGAGGTTTCACCTACACAATTTCTTTCTAGTGGAGCTATGCTAGATGAGACCTCTACTAGATGATCTACACTACCACTAGATTATCTACTACTACCACTCCAGATGGAGCAGCCCATGGTGCATTGGGTGATTCATCTAAATTCGCAAACCAATTCTGAGTGAAAAATCAGTATTGTTCATTACAATTAGATTATTCATTAAAAAAATACATTAAAGATGGATGGGAGAGATCTCCCTGACTGTGAAACACATCCAGGGATGGCGATTCAACCCCTTCCCTGGGCAGCCTGTTCCAAGGCCTAAGGAACCTTTCCAGGAAGAAGATTTTCCTAATGTCCAACCTAAACTTCCCCTGGTGCAGCTTGGATTTCATTTCAAGTGATTTGAGTGACACTTGCAGACTGTATGTTAAATGCATATTGCACATAGATATGTCTTGAGAGGTAGAAAGCCACAGGCTCGTGTGGAGACAGGAATCCAGGAAAACCTTGGTAGTGCAGGGTGTGAAGATAAACCAGAGACCAACCAGATTTCAGGTTATTAAGAGAGCGAATGGCAGTGCAAGCGATCGCTCACTTTGAAGCCAGTGGAGCCGACATCTCAGCTGACATTTGGAATCATCAGAGGTTTCTGGTGCGTTATGCCCTTTGTTTCAGGTGCTGAAGGATTTCTTAGTCTCCCTTTTACAGCAGCTGCATTAACCTTTGCTGTGAAGTAGAACTGTGATAAATAGTTCAGACCTGTGCTTACAGGTATCGCTGCTTTACGTGTGAAGATGTTCCGAAACTCTCGGTAACCTTCTGAAATCAGCCCAAGCCTTTTCACGTGTCTGCTCTTGGTTTAGTCCCCCTTTGGAATGTTCTGAGATCTGTGCAATTTTTCCATTAAACAGCAAAATCTCTATTTTTGAAACCTATCCCATTTGCCTGGTACATATCTTTTTCTCAGTTATTTGATGATGATTTTTATGGAGGAGCCGGTGTAACTACCGCAGACATGTCTGCAATAGAAAAAAGCCCCGTGGAGCGCGAAACAAGCACCTACTGATGGACTGTTAGTCAGGTCATTCTCTAGACGAGGCATTTCATTCCATAGGAATTTAGGACTGTAGTCTGTCTAAAGCACGTGATCACGCTAAATCTGTCGTGTTGTTCGTATTTTAACTAATGTAATCCTGAAAGCTTTGTGTGGTTTTTCAATGCTTTGAAGTGGCCTTTCTTTTCTTTCTGTTTTTCATCATCAGCAATGCCTGTCTGGACAGGTAGATGCTTTCAGGAGCCCATTCTCATTTATCTTTATCACTCAGTCCGTGAAACACACAAGCTCTTTGCGATTCTTGATGATCTCCTTGGGTCCCTCTAGGTTTCATGCTAAGAATAGAGTCTAGGCAGAGGTAGCAGATGAATCTTCTTTTTTTCTTGCCTTTGACCTTAATTTTATTTAATCATCTGTGGCTGCTTCACTTCCATCAGACCAATCTCTGTCTGTTCTTCTGGTATCGCTTCTCATGTTTGTGAAGATTTAATTAGAAATTTATTGTAAAATCTAGGATGATTGCCACACTGGAAGTTAGAGGGACTAGTTTTGCCTGGTCTGGAGGTGATGGAGAAAAGGGAAAATGCAGAGAATGTGTTGGAGGCAGAACTGGGATTGGAAGGGACCTTGAAAGATCATCTAGTCCGATCCCCCTGCAACAGCAGGATCACCTAGACCAAGTCACACAGGAACACAACCAGGTGGGTTTTAAACGTCTCCAGAGAAGGAGAATCCACAACCCCACTGGGCAGCCTGTTCTAGTGCTCTGTCACCCTCACCAGGAAGAAGTTCCTTCTCATAATTATGTGGAACCTCCTCTGTTCTAGCTCACACTCATTGCCCCTTGTCCTATTACTAGATGACATCTCCATCCTCCTGACACCCACCCTTCATTAATGAGGTCACCCCTCAGTCTCCTCTTCTCCAAGCTCAAGAGACCCAGCTCCCTCAGCTTCTCCTCATAAGGGAGGTGCTCCACTTCCTTCATCATCCTCGTTGCTCTACGCTGGACTCCCTCCAGCAGCTCTGTGTCCTTCTTGAAGTGAGGGNCTTCTATCCTGCAGCCAGTTCACAATCCACCTTGCTACCTGATCATCTAGACCACACTGCCTCAGTTTGGCTGCGAGGATGCTATGGGAGACTGTGTCAAATATCTTACTCAAGTCAAGATAGACCACATCCAGCGCTCTGCCGTCATCTATCCACCTGGTCATGTCCTCATAAAAGGCTGTCAGGTTGGTCAAGCATGACTGTCCCTTTGTGAAGCCATGCTGACCGTCCCTAATGACCCTCCTGTCCTTGATGTGCCTGCAGACAGCGGTGAGGACAAATTGTTACACAGAATCACAGAATCATCATGGCTGGAAAGGACCTCCAGGGTCATCGAGCCCAGCCCTTTCTCCTAGTATCTAACCGCTAGACCATATCCCTAAGCGCCATGTCCGCTCGTTCCTTAAACACATCCAGGGATGGTGACACCACCACCTCCCTGGGCAATCTATTCCGGCACCTAACCACCCTCTCAGTAAAGAATTTCCTTCTGATATCCAATCTAAACCTCCCCTGATGCAACTTGAGGCCATTTCCCCATGTCCTATCATCAGTAATTTGAGGGAAGAGACCAGCACCAGCCTTGCTGCAACCTCCTTTTAGGTGTTCCATCACCTTTGCTGGGATCGAGGTGAGGCTGACCGGTCTCTAGCTACCTGGGTCCTCCTTCTTACCCTTTTTGAAGGTTGGAGTGACATTTGCTCTCCTCCAGTGCGCAGGCACCTCTCCTGATCCCCATGACTTAGAAAAGATGATGGAGAGTGGCTTTGGAATGACTTCTGCCGTCTCCCTTAGTACACACACGTGGGTGCATCCCATCAGGGCCCATGGATTTGTGTCCATCCAGTTTGCTAAACTTATCTTTAACCCAGTCTTCATTAACCAAGGTAGTTGCCTCTCTTGCCTCAACTTCCTCTAGGCCCACAGCAGTCTGAGGCTCGATGTCAGGACAGTCCCCAGAAGAGGCTTTCTGTAAAGCTAATTTTTACTTCATTTTTCTAGAAGTCTGTATGTGTGTAAGCAGACTGCTTCTTCTGGGGGCTGAGGAAAGCAAGCACTGATACAGCTTAGGAGGATTTGGACACCAGGTTTCAGACTGTTCCCAAGGTAGCTGTGTTGTGGTAGCACCCTCCGTGTTGCTGAAGCCATGCTGCTTGTTTTGGAAGCTCACTGGTTCCTCCTTGACTTGAGCCACAAAACATTAGGGATTGGAAGAGACCTTGAAAGTGTAATAGGTTTTGATTCCTCTCTTGGCCATGATGAGGCTTAAACCTTCGTATTTGAGCATAAACACCTTGGGCCAGCTGACCTTAACATTGTTAAGGTATTTTCCGTCTTTATTTTCCTCTTCTTTTTCTCTTTATTTTCCTCTTTTTTTTCCTCTTTTTTTTTCTCTTTTTTTCCTGTTTATTTTCCTCTTTTTTTTCTTTTTAAAATTCTAATCAGACCTGGAGGGACATTCAAAGTTGTAGGACCTAAATACTCGAGTTCTCTCTCCTGCATCCAGTTGCTTGTCACTGGCAAATGAATTCAGGATTTGTTGGGGGCGATGGGAAAGGCAGCATCACAAAAGCCTCATTTCCTGGGCAGAGCAAGTTAAACCCCAAGGAAAAATGTTTTCACAAAGTTCTAGAAAACTGTTTTGTTGAACCTCTGTGTTTGCCAGTGTAGTGAGAGTAAGTGCAGCAAGAAAACAAAGCATCTTCCACAAATAAATATTCCTTATAGAGGAGCAGCAGCAGGTAGTACTTTGAACTGTAGTGACTTTTCTGCCCCTGTGGATGTGTGATGACCCTGGTGAGTAGGTGATTTAACACTTGTGCTTACTTGGGATTCTGGAGGCAGTAGTCTTGCTTTAGCCATCACTTCACGCTTTGATTTTTTTCAAAATTAATTTTATTAATATTTTGTCTTGTTTTGTTTTCTGAGCAGTATTAAAATCTCATTGTAGTTTGTATGGGAGATAGAATCACAGAAGAGTTTGGGTTGGAAGGGTCCTTTAAAGATCCTCCAGTGCCAAATGGAGACACCTCTCACCAGACCAGGTTGCTCAGAGACCCCATCCAACCTGGTCTAGAACACTTCCAGGGATGGAGCAGCCATAGCCTCCCTGGATAATCGGTTCCAGAGCCTCACAATCCTTGCCATAAAATTTTCTTCCTTATGCCCAACCTAAACTAACCCTCGTTGCATTTAAAGCTGCTGCCTCTTGTTTTGGCACTACAGCCCCGGGTAAAAAGCCCCTCTCTCTCTTTCTCATAACCCTCCTTTATGCACTGAAAGACCACAGTAGGGTTTTCCTGGCCTGGTGTGTACTGGTTATCTGAAGTGCAGGAACACTAGTGAGAGGAAGAAACTCCAAAGGACTTTTCACTGAAAAAGTGGACAGAGTGCATCGCAGTGCAGGGGAGCACAGACATCGTGGTGGTTTTTCATACAGGATTGATCAGTGTGCCCCGTGTAGACAGCCTGCTGGGTGTTTGTGGACATGTGAGAGACAGGTGTATTAAATCAATTTGCTTATTCTTTGGTAAATCTGCTTCTCGGCGTGCTGGCATCAGTTCCTTGAAGTGATGGTGTCTGTAGTTACAGTTTCCTCAGAACCATAAACAGCAGTGACTGAATGGCTTTTCCAGACACAAACAGGAGATGTTACTGTGCCTTCAGCTTCTTGTCATAAGGCTGTTTCAAAGAAGGATTAAAACTTAGTGCTGTGTTGCAGAATCAGAAGTAAAAGGTATTTTTTTAGGCTCCTACCCGTAAGAACCCTGCTCTCGATAGCAAACACGTGGACTATGTGTTCCCTAATTACAGGAATTAAAATTTCCATCTCCTGATTGAAAATATTAACAAGGCTCAAATGGGAAGTGACCTGTGGAAGGAAGATCAGTCTTAAGCTGGCGTGTACTGGGGCAGGGTGAGTCTTGCTGTCCCAGCCCTATTACATAAAGAGTGTCTAAGCTGTTACTGGTGCTTAGTACAATCTAAACTGGATGAACAGGATATAGTAAACAGGTTACAGCAATGTTTATTGGTAATTCATTCTGATGTGGGAAGTAGAGAAACCATTAAGTAGGGAGTAAATAGGGTAAAGTGAAGAGGTGCTGTGCAGCCTTGAACAATTTCTGAGTTAACTGAGCAATAACTCCGGAGATTTCTCTAAGGAGAAGAAAAAAACCTAGTCAGCTTTGCTTAAATGAGATTGAGATAAATAATGCCTTCAGTTTGGAAGGTTTGTTTTCAGCACCGAGGATTAAGAGGACTTGGCAGTTCCTTTGAGCTTGACACTGATATTGTAATTAGCTTTAAATAGCTGATTCCCAGCACCTCCTGCTCCCTGTGCCCATGAGGTCAGCCCCAGGATCAAAGTGAATACCAGGGAGGTTGACTTGCTGGGAGCCTGAGGTACATGTCCCCAGGTGACCCTCCAGTCTCTCAGTTCATTGACATGCTGCTCCCTGAAGAGGAAGCCCAGATCACACCATTGTCTGTTAGAAGTCTCCTGCTCATTCCTGACTGAGGCTGTGGCCTGTGACAATGTTGATCAGGTTAGCTGGCAAGGTGACCTAGCAGAAGAGGATTGCGAGAAGGAGCTACTGCTGCTCTGTGTGAAAAGCAGGTGACCAGACCCCACAGTCCTTGTGCCATTTCAGTGACCTCCTGCTTTTTACGTTTCACTGCTTTTATGTAACAGAAGTTTTTCTTATCAGCTAGTGCAGCTTTCTCTTGTATGTTTGCAGTGATTCCTTCCAGAGCACCCAAAATAACTGTCATTTCTGCAGGCAGAACGTGGTGGGTTGTGTTCTTTTCTGGTTGAGAAAGGAGAACTCACTGCTTGAAAATACAGAAGCAGAACTGGACTGCTACCTGCAGTGTTTAAAAAGAGAGAAAATACCCATCAACCTTCTCATACTTCAGAATCAGAGAAGACCTTGATGTTTCTGCAGAGGGGTAGAATCCTTGACTAGCCTAGGCTGGAAGGGACCTCCAGAGGTCACCTAGTCCAACCCCCCTGCAGGAAGCAGGGACAGCCTTCAACTACAGCAGGTTGCCCAGAGCCTTTTCCAGCCTCCCCTTGAAGATCTCCAGCAATGGGGCCTCAACTTCCTCCCCAGGCAACCTGTTTCAGCTCTGAACCCTTCTCCTCTATAAAGAACTTCTTCCTAACAGCCCATTGCAATCTGTCCTTTTCTAATGTGAAACTATTGCCCCTCTGCAGCTTTCTTGTGTCCCTCCTCAGGGACTGGAAGGTTGCTATGTGGTCTCGCCAGAGCATTCTCTTCTCCAAGCTGAACAACCCTGGCTCCCTCAGCCTGTCTGCATGTGTCTAACACATTTGCAGATGTTTGTCAAGGTGGGTGGGCAAGATCGAACAGCAAAGAGAAATGCAATGAAAATACTTAAAGGCAGAGCAAGTCAAAGCAAAAGCCTTCAAGTTATTGTGGAGAACAAATAGCTATTCTCAAAACCACTTGGAGCTAAGCACAAACCAAATGTTTCTGTTTTGAAACAAATCCAGATTCTTCTGGGTGAGTAAACTGACGTCATCTCCACAGTGATGAGAAGAGGCAGATCTGGAGGCCCTTTGAGGACCAGTGCTAACAGCTAGATGTAACATACAGGGAAGAGCAAGAGTGCTATAGGAAGATACCTGGGATGTCCAGTAAATAATGGTGACCTTATTTCTCATCAGTTGCCAGGGAATAGACTGGGATTGAAGTCTGAATTAATAATTTCTAAAAGCTATGAGTTATTTCTAATAGCTAAGTGACCCTACAGTCTCTTTGTGATGGGATAATAAAGACCATAGCAACATTTTACTACTGTGAGCAGCTTTGGAGTAGCTGGCTCCCAAACTTTCAACATTTCAGATGGGCCTCTAGAAATCCTTTTACAACTATTTTATTGTGTAAGTAGAATCTTTTTCAGTTTTGCCAAAGAAACTCCAAACCAAAGAATCTCTGTCCCAAGTTCTAGGAATCAAAGCGACCTGTATACTGAACTTAGTCCTTTATCCTAGGAGGACAACTTTCCTGTCAGACTGAGGCACTGGATGAGTTTCTAGCTCTTCTCTAACTAATTAGAACTAGAAACAGAAAAATCCCAAGTTTGGCGTCACTCTGCTGTCCTGCAGCAACTTCATCCTTGCCTAGCAGCCTCCTTTGCTCTGTAGGTTCCTTACGCCGAGCCCTGCGGTAGTGGAACATCCTGAGCTTTTTCTGAAAGCTTCTAGTATTTGCCTAGATCAGTATAAAAGAAGTTGGTTTAAAAACTAGAGCAAAGGAACTTTAAATCAGTCTGGCACAGCTCTGCTCCTGCCAGCAGCTCCCGTGAGCACCTTTGCTGGCTTCCCCTTGGCAGTGGATACAGTTTGTGAAGCCTGAGGCTTGACATCATTTGCACAGACAAAAGTGCAGGTTGTGATGCTGGCTGTAAAGACTGTTCCCTACAGCTCCTAATGATAGCAAATGAACAAACAAGGAATCATAGAACCACTGAGGTTGGAAAAGATCCTTGACATTGAGTACAACTCTCAACCCTACTCTACCAAGTTCGCCCCTAAACCAGGTCCCCCAGCACTGAATCATGACCTTTAAACAACTCCAGGGATGGTGACTCAGCCCCTCCCTGGGCAGCCTGTTTCAGTGTTTCCCACACCCCAAATTTCTGAAGAGGTACAAATGCTGTGACTTTGTTCTTTAATCTTCCTTTTGATAGTTTGTCACACTCCATTTTTTCTCAAAGGTCACTTGTCCTGAAACCCACAGGCATGCTATAACATGATGCCCTAAAAGCATCAAATGCTTTGTTTATTCAGCAAGAATTTGCAGATGTCCAAATCCATGATTTTTCATACTAATTCAAATTTCTGGTAGTGTAGAGTAAGAAGGGCCAAATAGTTCGGGCCTGGTTTTTAGTCAGTGTGGGCTCAAGTTCAGTGTTTGGAACTAATTTTCAGGTTGTGTTGGGATTGCTGTTTGTGTTGTTTTAATAGGGATTATTTTTACCCAAACACAATAGTTTGTAAAATAACAGGTTTCTGTTGTGGGGTGCAAAACTAGAATCATAGAATCATCATGGCTGGAAAGGACCTCCAGGATCATCAAGTCCAGCCCTCAGCCCAACATCTCCCTAAAACCTAGACCATGGCCCCAAATGCTCCAGCTACTCAGTTTTTCAACACCTCAAGGGATGACTCCACCACCTCCCTGGGCAGGCTGTTCCAGTGGCCAACCACTCTCTCAGGAAAGAACTACTTCCTAAGATCCAATCTAAACCTCCCAGATGCATCTTGAGGCCATTTCCTCTCATCATTAGTAATTTGGGAGCAGAGACCAGCAACAGCCTCACCGCAACCTCCTTTCAGGTAGCTGTAGAGAGCAAGAAGGTCTCCTCTCAGCCTCCTCTTCTCTAGACTAAATAACCCCAGTTCCCTCAGCTGGTCTTCATCAGGCTGGTTTGCCAGCCCTCTCCCCAGCCTCATTGCCCTTCTCTGGCCCTGCTCCAGCATCTCAGTGTCCTTATACTGTGGTGACCAAAACTGGACCCAGTACTCAGGATCTCTGTAGCAGTTTTAATGAGTGAATATCCACCCCAATGCCTGTTAGGGTTGTGAAGAGGCTCCTTCAGGCCACTGTAAGAAAGCTTCTGTCTGTCTCTGTGCAGGTGACTCTAGGTTTATGAATGGTCTGGAACTGCTTCTCCTGTTGAGACTGTGATTCAGAGAACATCTTTATCAAGACATTTCCCTATTCAACATTGTGTTTCTTGTTTATTTCTGTCCTTTCTGTGCAGAAGATGAAATGTAAAGCTAGTTTGTTGATGCTCAGGAAGGCTTTCCACATCAAGGTCACCCACTCGTAATTTCTAAATAAATATAAAGGTAATGACAAGTGCTTTGCACTTAAGTCTTCTTGGCAATAGTTGAAGCTTCTCCTTTTCACTGTTGCTTTCATTTTACATGATATAAGTTAAATCATAGAATTACAGGGTTGGAAGGGACCTCCAAAGGTCATCTAGTCCAACCCCCCTGCAGTGCATCGCTTAAATATTACGTCTTAAGCTGCCGTGCAAATCGTTGTTACAGAGGCACAGAAATAGTAAATGCTGAGCGAAAAGTGAGTTGTGGGGAGAACTGCCAGCCTGTGTTTTTCTGAGGTTTGCAGGGATTCAATTTTTCTACTGGAAACTGTTATTTTAATATTCTCATAATCATTGTAAAGTAACACTGGTCAACATTTTCTTTTATCTGAGTTCTACTAAGGTCCTCATGCAATTAGCCAAAAATGGATGAAATTTCATCTAGGGGAAATAAATAGGAGCCAAATAAATTACGATAGTCATCATATTCTTGTTTTTATTAACATCCTGAATGGTACTAAATGGTTAGATTTCCTATTAATCTCAAATCCCAGCGAGAAATTTTCATTGCAGACATTTCTGATTTCCACCTGATGAAGTGAAAATGAATTCCAAAACCTTGTTACACGCTTCTGAAACCCTCTTGCACACATTGCCTGTTCTGAAGCTAAGCAGTGGAAGGGACTGGTGGGGTTTTTGCAGATGCACCATGGTTTCTAATGTTCATAGAGGCACATCTTCCTCAAGCCAGCCTGAAATGTGAAGAAGGATTTCTGTGTGCTGTTCAACCAGAGAAAAAGGTCATGCTTTGATTTTCTATTACGCATATTTATAGTTTAGGTTCTTCTGGACCAGTAACATTCAAATTTTCAGGCTCTGAGTTGCTTCCACCTTCTACTGAACCAAAGTATTTGGTAAAAGATAAAACACCTTTTATCATCCAGTCCCTGAAGGGGGCTGCAGGAAGGCTGCAGAGGGGCTGTTTATGAACGCCTGGAGTGATAGAACAAGGGACAATGGTTTCCCATTAGAGAAGGGCAGATTGAAATAGGCTGTTAGGAAAAAGTTCTGTAGTAGGAGGGGGGTTGAACACTGGAACATGTTGCCCAGGGAGTGAGTGAGGCCCCATCCCTGAAGATACTCAAGGAGAGGCTGGACAAAGCTCTGGGCAACCTGCTGTAGTTGAGGATGTTCCTGCTCCCTGCAGGGGTTTGGACTGGATGACCTTTAGAAGTCCCTTCCAGCCCAGGCCAGTCTGTGATTATGTGAAATGAAGGATAAATCTCTTTTCCTAATAATTTGTATTAATGTGTTGCTGGGCATAATACTTTCCTTTGACCCATTATTTGCTTCTTTAAAGGGGCTCTGAGGAAAGGGTTTGAGACATTGGCATTTGTGCTGTAGTGCTGCCAGGGTGAAGCAGTGCTTGGATGGCTTTATCTGCATGAAGATTCCTTAAACTTCTAAGTACTTTGCACACTCTTCATATAACCAGGCTCTGAAAATATTGTAGGCTTTATGAACTCTTTGGCTCTTGGTGCACTGAGGGGAAAAATGTAAAGAGAGAAAAATTTCTGTGTGAATGAATGTACTGATTTTCTGTACATACAATTATTTATGGCTGATGTAATGATTTTCTGTAATTATGTCATGAGTTCAGCAATGTGTCTGAATTTCGGGGAAATAGATTAATTTATTAAACGTCAGTCACTCTGAGGCTGTGAAACATAAGGGAGTGTAGGTGGGGGGCTGTGAGTCATGGTAATATCTCATGTGGCAACTGAAGTGCCAATTGTCCCAGCACGTCCATGGGTAAACCGGTGGAAGCAGTGTGTTGACCTTCTAAAGAGTCAACAGCCTTTAGGATTCCTTTCTTACAATGCAACTGGCACTTCCTATCAAAACCAAATAGATGACAGTAAACAGGATCTTCCAGAAGTGCTTTTCAGTGTTCATGGAGCTGAACTGGCCACAAAACTAACCTGTGAGTAGCAGCAGTTTGCATTTCTTAGGAGTTTTTTGGAAGTTGGCATTATAGGGCTTAGTGACTTCATGAGCTGCATGTCTTCCGCTGCTGCTGAGCTCTCTGAGAGGAATCCCAGAGCTCCCATCAGCTCACACTTTTCCAGCTATTCAAGTACATCTGCACTGGATGCTCTGAGCATCACGTGCTGGTCTTCACGTGCTGATACTGGAAGTTTTTCACCAGATGCCATCACCCTAGATGAGCCCTGCTCATGTTTGCACGGAGACGATTCCCCTTTGGTGTATTCTGGAGTACGAGTGGTTTATGGATGTGTGATGCTCATTCACTCTCAGATTCTGGCATCAGAGTCTGAGAGTTTTAACATATAAATTACAGGATCTTCCAACTTAACCCCTTGCAGACTGTGGTGCCATTCAGTGAGATCTGGACAGGCTGGAGAGCTGGGCAGGGAGAAATTTAATGAAGTATATAACAAGGGTAAGTGTAAAGTCTTGCATGTGGGCAAGAACAACCCCAGGTACCAGTATAGGCTGGGGACTGACCTGTTGGAGAGCAGTGTGGGAGAAAGGGATTGGGGGTCCTGGTTGTCAGCAGGATGATCATGAAGGGAGTAGAACACCTCCCATATGAGGAAAGTCTGAGGGANCTGAGGCAGTGAGGTGGATCGTGAACTGGCTGCAGGATAGAAGCCAGAGAGTAGTGGTCAGTGGGAGACAGTCTAGTTGGAGGCCTATATCTAGTGGAGCCCCGCAAGGGCTGGACTGGGACCAGTACTATTCAGTCTATTTGTTAATAACTTGGATGAGGGATTAGGGTGCACTGTCAGCAAGTTTTCTGATGACGCAAAGCTGGGAGGAGTGGTCGACACCCTTGCAGACTGTGNTTACAGGATCTTCCAACTTAACCCCTTCTGGAGAGGGTTTGTTATGTGGGATTAGACACATCAAGGTCATTAAGGACAGTCAGCATGGCTTCACCAGGGTTGTGCTTGACCAACCTGATAGCCTTTTACAGGGCNCAGTATAGGCTGGGGACTGACCTGTTGGAGAGCAGTGTGGGAGAAAGGGATTGGGGGTCCTGGTTGTCAGCAGGATGATCATGAAGGGAGTAGAACACCTCCCATATGAGGAAAGTCTGAGGGAGCTGGGTCTCTTTAGCTTGGAGAAAAGGAGACTGAGGGGTGACCTCATTAATGTTTGTAATTATGTCAAGGGTGCGTGTCAGGAGGATGGTGCCAGGCTCTGCTCAGTGTTATCCAGTGGATGTCTGGACTCCTTCTCTGGAGACTTTTAAAACCCACCTGGATGTGTTCCTGTGTGACTTGGTCTAGGTGATCCTGCTCTGGCAGAGGGATTGGGCTAGATGAACTTTCGAGGCACCTTCCAATCCCAAATGTTCTGTGATTCAGTGATTAGTAGTCCTTAAATGAGCAGAGCATATTTGCTTCTTGGATGAGGGGAGGATATTTTTAAGGCTGTGTTTGTGTTTTGGTCAAACCCTGAGATGTTCTTATTATAGTCTGTAGATTTTCATTGTCATAATTGTGGAAGAACCGTGGTGAGGAGTGGCTTCACACTGTGAGAAGAGTATCAGCACAGAAGTATACAAATGTGGTGTTGCAGCCCTGGTCCCTTGGTTGAGGAGATGTAGCAGAGCATGTAATTAAATGATAATTTCACTCTGTTTTGCAGCTTGAGCTTCCGCTGTTCTACCTACTTAAAAAGCAGATGAAGTACTTAAAGATGGTGTGGTTCCTCTGAAAGAAAAAGTCTTTATAGAGCCTTAAAAAGTAGAAAACATTTACTTTGGAAACTTTCTTCTTAAGCAGAAAATCTGTTCTTCCCTTACAGAAAGGTTTGTGGTGACAGATGTGTTCAGATGAATTCAGACTCATAAAGTTGCTTGAGAAGAGTTTGACTCTGCTAACAGGCTCTGTTATGGCCTGAATCTGTGCCAGGAGAGGGTTAGGTTGGATGTTAGGAAGCATTTTCTCAAAGAAAGGGTGATCAGAGCCTGGAATGGACTGCCCAGGACAGTGGTGGAGTCCCCATCCCTGGAGGTGTTGAAGGGCAGCCTGGCTGTGGCCCTTAGTGCCCTGGTGTGGCTGATGTGGTGATACTAGGTCCTGGGCTGGATGAGCTCAGAGGGCTTTTCCAGCCTCAGTGCTTCTGTGATTTTGCATGGTCTTACAGATAAAAGAACCATGTGTAGGTGAGAGATACTAGGAGAAAGATTAATTTTGTTCCTATTTTATTTCTTTATGTTTTTCTGGTTTGAGAAGTGCTCACAGCAAGTGATTAAGAACACATAACAAAGAGATCATTGAGTCAGGTTTTGAGTTCATGTAGATACTGCTCTAGAAACCCATGGAGTAAGGAAGAGCCTCTTGTCTTTTTTATGCTCCCGAGGTTGTGACAAGAAGAATCTCTTCTTGTGCCCTGTTTTCCTGTAACATATATGAGCTAACTAGCGCAGGGAGAAAGAAGAATCCTGATATCAGGCTTTCTGATGTCTTCAAATGGCAGCAAAGACACTGCTGTTGGCAGAGGCCGTTGGGTGCACAGTTCATCAGAGCATAGGTGTTGGGGCATTGGGCATGATGTGAAATACATCCAACCTGCACACACATTGCAGCTTCACTTGGGTTGGAAGAGACCTTTAAGATTATCACATCCAGTCATGAACCCAGCACTGCCAGGCCCTCACTAACCCATGAACTTCAGCATCACATGTGCACGTCCCTTCAACCTCTTCAAGGACGGGGACTCTACCACTGCCCTGTGCCAGTGTCTGATAACCCTTCTGGTGAAGGCATTTTTCCTAATGTAGAACCCTAGAATGGTTTGGGCTTGAAAGGACCTCAGAGATCATTTAGTTCCATCCCTAGTGGTGTAGGGCTTTTAGCATTTCTGCCTGTATTTTTTATTCTAAGAGTAGCCAATGCTGTGTCACAGGTTTCTGTAATTGTCTTTGAAATCTGGAGCCCTAGCAGCTGTCTTGCACTTAACAGATACCTCTGGGGGCAGTAACTCTACACCTTCATAAAATATTACTGCTCGGTTGCTCTCTGTGTAACAACGTGCTGCAGAGGTACATCTGGGGTAATGCTGCGATAGCACTGAGAGAAGTGAGTTGGGGGGCTTGAGTCTGTTTTTACCTTCCTGCAGAGGGTTGAATTTCCATGACCTGTGCAGATTTCATACCGTTATTTGGGGGAGATAAGTGTCAAATACTGAGGTCCAGGGAGCACTCATTCAGTGCAGAGCTGGGAGGTGGCTTTTCATAAGGCCACTAGGCTGATCTTCCTACCTCATAGGTCTTCATACTTAACAGCCTGCACACCGTTTTAAGCTCTCTGAGCAGAAGTTTTGGAGTAAGCACAACTGATCAGGAGATAAGAAAAGGAAGATCTAATGTGAAGGTCACCTCTGAAACTGTGGCAGGTGCAATAATTGATTTAATCAAACCCCCTGTTGTATTTCAGTTCTTTTAAGTGAACTATTTTAACTGTAGATTTGAAGCCATACTTCCACGTTTATGGGAACGCAGGCAAAGGAGGCCTCTACTTTCTATTGTGCCTTGCCAGATTCATTGCCTCCCAGTTTTGTGATTCATTTTTCACTCTTTCTTTTCCTCTCCTGCATATTTTCTGAATGAGGCTGAGATTTTAAAATGCTGCTGTAATTGCCTTTCTGATCTCCTACAGAGAAAAATTCAAATGGAAAATACTTCAGGGGTTTGTCGTGTTGATTAGGGGGTTTGTATCTCATCTTACATTGATGTCTTCAAGAAAAAGTTTAAAAACTGGTGCTGAGGTTACAGATTTCCTACAGAGTCCTGGGACACAAATAATATTCTGAGTGATCAGGACCAGTAACTTACAGAACTGTACAGAACAATGTGAGTGGATCTAACAGAGATGATTATTAGGATATAGTGGGAATATAAAATTCAGTTTCTCTGAGCTTCATGCAAATGTAAGGCCAGTGGCAAAAGGATTCTCTTGGTTTGGTCTCCAATGGCTGTTTCCTGCCCTGGGAACCAACCTTCTGTCTGTTTTCTCTAGAATTTTGAAGTGCACACCCCTTCTCCCCCAGAATGTAGATTTTTGGCTTATTAAGTCATAATAAACCAACAAACAAACAAATAAATAGAATCATGGAATAATTCGGGTTGGCAAAGAACCTTGGGATCATTGAGCCCAACCATCACCCCTGCTCGATCAAGTTCACCAGTAATCCAGATCCCCCAACACCACATCTAAACAACCTTTAAACACCTCCTGGGATGATGACTCAACCCCCTCCCTGGGCAGCCTGTTCCAGTGTCTGACCACTCTTTCTGTGAAAAACTGTTCTGAATTTCCAGCCTAATCCTCCTCTGCTGCAGCTTGAGGCTCTCCCCTCTTGTTCTGTCACTAATGAGCTTGAGAAGAGACCAGTACCCACCTCGGGGTCCCTCCAGGTCGCTTCCTCTTCTTAAAACTAAGCAGTCCTAGCTCCTTCAATCGCTCTTCGTAAGATTTGTTATCCAGGCCCTAAGTATTTCCAATGTATTTTCGTTTTCTCTAGCAATGCAGACAGAAGAATTTGAGGGTTAGTCAGGATGGCAGATGTGGCAAAAGTGAGGTGAAGAGGTTGCCCATTACATTTCGGCTCTCCTGTTCAGGTTCAGAACGGTGACTGATGTGTTCATGAATATGGGAATTGCCTTAAAAAGTGTTTGTGACAATAAAGAGCCACCAGCATTTGCTTTGAAGTGATGTTTACCTTTTTCCCGTGGGTGAGCAGCTACTGCTGTGTCCTCCCTGCTAAGGCAAGCACTCACTGTTTGTACGTGTGCTGGGCTTTGGCTGCCCGTGCGCAGTGCGTTACGCACTCCAGTAGGTCATGGTGCCATTTGGGCTCTGGGTAATGTGCTGCTGTATTTATTGGTTCCTTTCTGTCTGCTCTAAATAAGCTCCGAGGGGAGCTGCACAATACCTGCTCACTCCTGAGAAATCACAGGGCTGCTTTTCAGGAAAAACCAGTCAGAAATGAACCGTAAGTTTGTGTGGGTCTTGCTGGAGTGAGCGAACGGAGCTTCTTGTGGGCACACAGGAAAACTGTGCGGAGCAGCCTGTCGGGTTAGAAACTGGGTTGCAGTGTAGGTAGCTTTTAGGATAGCCCTGTGTTTTTAGCACTCAGTTCAGTGCAGGGTACTTGGGGGACACCAGCAGAAACGGTGCACAGATGTCGTTTGACTCTGCTGCTCAAGAGGCAGATATGCTATAGCATTTGCTGCTAATAAGGATGTGAAACTCCCTGTCAGTGATTTCTTGCCTAAGTTCTGTTTTGGATGTGAAATATGAATAAAAGTGAATGATTTGTAGGTGCTTAGGCTGAGTCTTACCAAATAGTTCTTGACTGTATTTATCACTTGGACTTGAGACATGAGTCGTCTCACTAGGAGCAGTTTCTTCTCAGTACTTAAGGAAAATACTTGATGAATGTTGCATATGCTGATTGCTTGTTAAGGTGTAATTTTATTGTGTCCTGGGCTATGTGCCTCAAGTGTACCTTTAACAAGTTGTTTGGTGCTGTATTTTGTTCCCATAATATTTGAAGTGTTTCAATTACCTACATTTTATCAATCTCTTTTAATCATTGGGTGAAACTGTCTCTAAGGTTTTGGGTTTTGGTTGGATGCTTTTTTTGTTTAGTCCCTTCATACACTCAGAAACCCAGAAATCTGGGAATATCAGTTCTTCACCTCAACTGTGCTGTCCTGAAGGGTCTGCCCCTCCTCTGGGACCAGGTCTTCTCAGATAAAAGTCCAACAGTTCTTATTTGTAAATATAACAGGATACTGTTTCTAGGCTGTATCACAAATATTTACCAGGTCTATAGGAGAAATCATACCCTCCAGATTCAAAGGTCTGTAATACAAAGGCATCAGCAGGTATCTTCATCACAATTTCAGTTGCATCCATGGAAATACAGTGACATGTACTGAGATGTGTTGAGGAAAATGAAGAAAAGTGGCACAAAAGCTTTTCTCTCTTTTGGGTATTTCGTAATTTATATTTTTCTAATCCTTTTTTGATAGTGATCATCTGTTGGAAGTTAATGGATTTTTGAAAGCTGTAGTGGTTTAGTGCTAAACCAGTATGATGGGACTGTTCTGAAGAACCAAACTTGTTCTCAGCTTGTACAGGTGCTCTCAGTTTAGCGTTCAGGTGCATCCCAATGCCTTGAGTAACAAACAGGAGAATTATAGACTCAATTAAGTTGGAAAAGACTGTTAAGATCATCGAGTTCAAAGATGAACTCAGCTGGGAGGTGTTCAGAATGGACGTAGAACCAATCTGACCTCTGTGTCTATATCCGTGTCGAGATCAGTCAGCTCACCTAATTTTGCATGGAAAGATTGTACAGCTGAGGCTATCAGGAACTTCCTTTCCCTTTTCTCTTTGTTTTAAGTGGAGAATAGTAGTTCAGCGTATTCACATTGATCATGGAAAAAAACCTGTTACAGTTCTGTTGGGCAGATTCTACAGAAATAAACAGCCAGGGGTACCAAACTCTCTGAAGGAGGAGCAATGACTTAGTTGTCTCCCCATTTCTGCTGGAGGATTCCGCGTGTGAGAGGCTGGGAGTCAGTTCCATCTCCTGCTGGCCCACAGCACAATCTCCTGCCTCTTACTGCCCAGAATAAGATGGCAACAAGTAACATGTGGGTTGTTCTGGGTTTGCTGCAAAGACTGTCTTTGCTCCTGATCTTTTGTTTCCTATAAAATACTTGAATAGATAAGTAAAAGTGGGAGGCACTGGTTGGAGTTCTGGTAGCTCCTTGTCTTTTCAGTAGTATTTCCTGATAGTGGTTTGGAAAAGTCATTAGTTCTGGTTTAAGGGCTTCCAAATTGAGTGGATTTTGCTTAATTTTGCATGAGCTAATGTTTTTTTGTGAATGAGGAGTTGGCTCCAGCTCGAAAGCCCAGGCTTGATCCCCTCAAGTGGGTGCATTAAAAACAGAGGAGCATAGGAGCTGGGAGGGCAAACAAACCTACTGTCACCTAGAGTGAACAAGTGACTCCAGTTAAATTTCTCTCCAATGGCCAAATGTAGAAGCATCACTCATTTTGCCAGCTTTGTTAATCAAAGGAAGCAGCTCCTTATCCATATTCCCTCTTCTGCATAGTTTGCGCTGGAGAGGGCAGAGCTGCTCCTGCAGGCAGCAAGCAGCACCCAGGGGAAGGGGACACAAGTCTGTAGGGGGTGGAGAGAAAGTTCCCCCCTGCAGGAAAGGTGTGTCTGCTCCAGCGTGCAGCAAGTCCATCACATTACGGGCGCTCGTGCCACCGCGCTGTAACGGGGAGCCACATCTCACCTGCATAATTTATCTCTTGGGTCAGTAACACAATCCCAGTGCGTGGCGGAGCTCAGGTATGGGGGATCACTGCTCTTCATGGTAATTTCTCTCTGTGCTTTGCTGTTCATCGGGGTAATTTTATGCTGCCTGAACAATATGCTATGCTGCGAGGGAAGAGGGTGCAAGGAGCAGCAACTAGAGTCACTTGTGAAAGTGGGTTTGCAAGAGGAAGAATGTCCATTATTAGTTGGGCAAATGATAATTGCTTGGGAAGTGTCCCCGTATGCTTCAATTTTGAAAGTGCTATCACAGAAATTTTCCTTTCTAACAGGACCCTCTAAGTAAAAGAAAAACTCATTCCTGTTTTTGCAGGGTTTGTTGTCCGGTGGTGATGTTGTAGCTGGAATATGAACCAGCTGCTTGTATTGTCGTTAGCAGTTGTCACCCAATTTACTGTTTAGCTCTTTGTGGTTTGGGGTGGGTTTGGTAGGTTGACAGTCAGTGTTGGTTATTGCAAGAAAATACATGGAAAGGCAAAATAAGCAGCTTGCAAATGGATTTTAAATAATGTTAGTAGGTTGTGTGCAGAGATGTCTGTATTGGACATTTATAGCCTTTATATGCAAACATAGCCTCTTCAAGATGCTTTCACGAACCGCATTTTGCCTTTCGCTGCTGTTTCAGTCTTCTCTTGCTTTCAGACCCGCCCAAGAGCTGTGAATTGTATTCATTTTCTTTAACTCAAGATTAGGCACCAGTAAGTACAATTGAAATAGGTATTTTAGAGGTTGGAATATTCATTTTGGAGTGAAGGAAACCTTTGAAATTGTAAGATTAGTAGGATTAGACTGAATATTTTAGCAGAACACAAGATGCATCACAATTCCTGCTCTTGATTGCAAGCAGAGATAGAGGAAAGGAGATTGCACCGTTATTTTTAAATGAAATACAGCAACTTTTTGCAAGTCTGGGTGTTTTACACAGTCAGATTTTGCTTATCCTTCTTTTTTGAATAGATTCTCAGTGCGCTTGGAGCTGGAATTCATATGGTATTGAACGTCTGCATAGGGTGGGGTGCATTTGGATTTGCAAAAGGTTAGCTGAAACATGGAACTTCTCTGAAAGGAATTAGCTGAACAAGGATTCCCAAAAGGACTTCTTTGAAGGTTCCAATTCCATCTGAAATATCGGCAGACATCTGCCATTCATCGTGAGGCTAGTAACGGGCTCTGTCTCGCACTATATCCAGAATCTGAAAAATAAGTGCAAATAACGCTATTCTTGTCCCCTTGGAGACAGGCCACAGTGTTCACACAGCCCCTGTGTGGGCAGGCCTAGGAGAGACAATGTGCCTGACCGTACCCCGAGTTGGGACAGGGCTTGTGTAACTAGGATTGTGTAATAGTGGACTTAACCATAGTCTCATAAGAGTTTGCTTCTCTCACCACTTGTTCAGGAGAAAAGGTTGCAGGGATGTGACTAATTACCCTCCTTCTTTAAGGTTATCGGGTGTCCTAATTTTCAAGGAGTGTCCTTGCTAACAGGGACAACCCTGGAATTTTGGAGGCTTTACTGAAAAAAAATGGGGCAATGTTCTAATTTCAGCAGCCTGAGCAACTCAGAGCCTCCTGTGGGCTCTGAGGGCACTGCATCCATCTGGGTGATACCAGGGCTGGATGCCCCTCATCTGAGTAGAACAAGCTGTGCAATACAGAGCCATCTTGTTTCTGGATGAGTACAAGGATAGGAAAAAACCCTTCATAGCCTTAGATACAAAGGAAATAAATTGTGTTTTCTGCTTAGATATGTGTTCAGTTCTTCCTCTCGGTAACTTCCCTGTAGCTATGAAGCTAATGACTAGTCAGGAGAATGGCTCAGCCAAATCGGGTTCATCATCCCTTTCCACTCCAATGAAAATACCAGGCAGCAAATGCTGGAGCGTCGGAAGGAATTTCTACAGAGGTTGAAGTTAATGTAAGGGAG
This sequence comes from Rhinopomastus cyanomelas, assembly GCA_013400115.1. Classification (NCBI taxonomy): domain Eukaryota; kingdom Metazoa; phylum Chordata; class Aves; order Bucerotiformes; family Rhinopomastidae; genus Rhinopomastus; species Rhinopomastus cyanomelas. The sequence continues at coordinate 234,120 of VXBP01006164.1, read as the reverse complement.
GAACAGCTCGCTGCACCTTCTGTCCTCAGACAGTTGTCAAAAAAGGAAAATGCAGGCTTGAGCAGTGCCGAGATTTGTTGGAGTACTCTGTTACCTCTGCTCTCAGAATGTTTCATGTGTAGCTTTAAAATAAGGAACTCCGGGGGTTATACAAGAGGTTACCAGAGTCTAATGCAGAGAAATCTCTGCCTTCTGGAGGAAGGATTGTACCTTCTGTGGAAGAGGTGGCTATGGCCCCTCACTGCTCCCCATCAGCAGCAGCTGTATGTGAGCTCCTGACTGGGTCTCACTGCACTTTCCTAGACTTGAGAAATCTAGTGTCATTGTGTTGTTTGAATAGAAACTTCCTTGTTTTCCCAGCACAGAGATCGTAATCAATTTGAGAACTTAACCAGGAAAATGTTAAAACCATTCACTCCCCTCAAAAGTCTGGGTAGGGATTTTTTCCCATAGTGTTTATGGCCAGTAGGGCTTCTGCCCGATGGGTTCTACTGCCGCCCCTGCCAGGCAACTCTTCTGGAGATAGGAATGGCTTCATGTGGGATTTAATGCACAGTAGTCCTGTTTGGCCCTGTAGTCTAATGCAGGACCTCAAGAGGAGGCTGCACGTGTGTTTCATGTACGACAGTGTGTCAGGACACTTGGGGAAACCTCCCTTCTTAGAGTCTGGGATTCTGAAGTGCGTCCCGAGTACTGTTTGTCCTTGTGCTGCAGTGACAGCTGCAGAGTGTTTCTCAAGGTTAAGAAAGCTGCTAGAACCACAAACTAGAGCATGAGCAGCCCATAATTGCCTCATTTCTTGAGTGGAGCTCTGAAACTCCCAGAGAATTGCGGGTGTCTTTTGTGGGGAAGGTGTGCGGTTAAGTGTCAGGGGAAATGTCACTTCGTAACGGCTGCCGATAATTAAGAGCCGAGGTTTCAGCTTAGCAGAAGGAGTGATTGTGTTTAGAGCCCATGTGTGCCAGTGAAAGCATCTGGAACAGTCTTTAAACTGTTTGATGCTTTAAAAATCAACTGAAAAGGGAATGTTTGAAGGGTGATGCATCCTGTGGGTTAAGTCCTACCGTTTTCACTGCTGTGAATGAGATTGGGAGGTGTTGCAGAATCCATGTGGACTGTAAAGAACGCTTGTTCTGAGTGCCCTAGGAAATTCTTCACTCATTATTCTTGAAACTTTACTTAGAGTGACTTTCAGTTGCCCAGATCCAGCCTTAATTGGATTTGCCTTTAAAAGGTGACTGCTCTTAACTCCCCTGCCCAGTACAGAGTCAGGTTTGGTTCTTTGGGAAAGTTTTAAGGGCTAAACATGAGGAAAAACTTTTTCCCAGTGAGGGTACCAGAGCCCTGGCCCAGGCTGCCCAAAGATGTTGTGAAGTCTCCTGCTCTGGAGACATTCTAAACCCACCTGGATGTGTCCCTGTGCAATCTGCTTTAGCACATCTTGCTCTGGCAGGATCTCCAGCGATCCCTTCCAGCCTCTGCCATCATGTGATTCTGTGGCTTCTCCTGCTCTCTTTGACACTTGCAGGGCTTCCTCAATCCCCAGGTTTTCTGCTTGGCTGTTGTCCTTGGTCTTTGTGTGACTTTGTGTCTCCAAAGGTGCCACTGGCAGGGTTCCCATCTCCGCTTTTCCACAAACTGCATCTCTGAGGGTGGGACAGAGCAGCATCGCTCCTGCTGCCCAACTGCTGAGTGTGAGGTGATACTGCAAGGCATGGAGGAGCCCAGTTCACATCCTCTCCTGTGCTAGGTGATGCCACCACTTGTTATCTCTGCTGCTAGCTGTCTCTCTGGGGTTTTTTCTAGATGTCTGCTGATTTTGTTCTGGTTGAACATCAGACAGGCAGATTCCACACACAACTTCTTTGTGAATATTGTGGCTCCACTAAAATATGAATTGATTTGATCCTTCTTTCCCCTCTGTCAATTTACATAATTCTTGCCCAGCTCAAACCTTTCCCTCAGCAGTGCCCTTGGAAGAGGGTGGTAGAGTTCATGATTTCTGAGTGCAGCCCTGATTTGCTCTTGCTTGTCTGTATCTACCTTCACCAAAGCCTCATTTTCCAAACTCTATTTATGCAACAAAGGTTAAAGTCTTTAACAATGTGATGGTGTCTGTCTTTGACTGTAGACGTTCAGGGTCAGTTCTAGGGATTGCGTTATCTTGTAGAGTTCAGATCTGTCCCTATAGCAGAAATCAGTGCTGATCTGAGGGTGGTTGATAATTCTGCAACTTGCAAAGGCTAGGGAACAGGTTTTTGTATTTATTTTTTCCTGACAGTTGAAATGAATCCTTTTTAGCAAAGCCATCTTGACGGCGCTGTGAGTGGAGATCTCTAAATACGTCAAACTCCTTCATCAATGGGAGTTCAGGCTGTTAATTCTGGTATTTCATTCACTGAAGGAAAATAGTTTTTAAAAGGCTCTCTCTCAGGTGACTTGGGTAAGAAATGTTAATCGTTATTTGCAGCAGTAACAGTCGGTCAAGGGAGTTGGTTCTCCACCTCTGCTCTGCACTGATGAGACCCCACCTGGAATCCTGTGTCCTGTGCTGGGGTCCCCAACATCAGAAAGACATAGAGCTCCTGGAAGATGTCCAGAGGAGAGCAACTCAAATGATCAGAGGGCTGGAGCACCTCCCCTATGAGGACAGGCTCAGCCAGTTGGAGTTCTTCAGCCTGGAGAAGAGGAGGCTCCTTCTAGCTGCTTTCCAGTATCTGAGGAGGGCTACAAGAAAGCTGGGGGTAGGGCTTTTTACACTGGTGGTAGTGAGAGGACGAGGGGAAAGGGTTCCAGACTTGAAGAGGGGCGACTGAGGTTAGACATCAGAAACAAATTCTTTCCTGTGAGGGTGCTGAGATGCTGCAACAGGTTGCCCAAGGAAGTTGTGGCTGCCCCATCCCTGGAAGTGTTGAAGGCCAGGTTGGATGGGGCCCTGAGCAACCTGATCTAGTGAGGGTGTCCCTGCCTATGTAGGGGGTTTGGAACAGGATAACCTTTAAGTTCCCTTCCAACCCCAGCCATTCTATGATTCCGTGATTCAAATTGTGAAAAACGCACTCTAGGTTTAGGGTTTGGATCAAGCGGATGCACTTCCTTGTGTTTACACAGTGGCTTGTTGGGGTTTTCTTTCCCAGTGCTAGTTGTAAACATTTATCCTTGATTCTGAAAATGACATTTCATTCCTAATGATTGTGGCAAATGATATCCACACTTTTTGTTGACTCTCACAAGCAGTGGCAGCGTATAAGCGGTTGGGTGTGGAAGGTAAAACTTGAATCATGTGTCTGTGATGCTTGAACCAACATGTTTTCATGAAGCTTATAGTAACTGTCAGCTCCCCTCTAACTGCCTCCCTCTGTCTACAACTTGTGCAGTTCAATCTGGAGAAGAGATTGCTTGGGTGGGGTTAGTTTATTGCTCTCTTCAGTCCCCTGCAGAGGGCTGTAAAAGAAGGCAGAGCCAGACTCCTGCCCCAGGTACTCAGCAAGAGGGTATAAGGTTGCAGTGAGGGAAAGCCTGGTTATTCTTTCAGATGACAGGCTTCCACTGCTTTAAGACTTTGCATTACCACTGATGTGTTTGTAAATGTAATGGTCTGTCCGTGCTGCAAAACCTAAAATACCACTGTTCCTGCTAGGTAAGTGATTTGATTTGGAGAGGCTGCCCTCTATTTAAATGGCTATTTCTGTGGAGCTCCTTTGCACTGTTTTATTCTGATAGTGGGTTGCAGGTGCCTGAGTGACTGTAGTTCTGGCAACGAACATAAAATCTCGGGTGGAACAGAGCCCTTGGTTCTGGGGTGGCAGTTTTCCTGATGTGAGGTGCTGGTTAACGCATTACGGAACAAATGATCTCTTGTCTAGAAGGGTCTTGGAAGGTTCACTCTGGGAGAGAATTTTACACAACGGAGTTCCCTCTAAGAGGAGGCACAGCTCCAAGGCCACAATCCAGAGAGGAAATCTGTGGAATTTAAATAACAATATGGGGGTCAGGCCCAGAAAGTTGTGAACATCAGTAGTACTGAGTGAATTGTTTAGGATGGCAAGGGAAATAAAAAGATCGTAGCAATAAGAAGCAGAACTAGGGTTTGAAATGTGTGCACATCAGCAAGGCATTTGGTGCATGAGAAGCAGATCAATACCATGGAGCAATCAGTGCTGAGGCCCCTCTATCTGTGCACGGTTTAGCTGGAGCCTCTGGAGCGCAGGCACTCAGCTACACATGACTGGAAGCTTTCCTGAGACCTGTGGTTGGGTGTAGGTCTGTATGCACTGGATGCTCTTGGAGTGAAGCTGCACTGTTTCCTTCAGAAGTTTAATTCTGCAGATGGGACTAGCATGAGATACAGATGAGTGGGTGTAGGAGTTGCTTCAGGTCTGCCCCGTTGCACCAAACCAAAAAGTGAGTGTGGGGCACAGGAATGTAATAAAAACATACAATTGTGTCCTCTGATGGAGAAGCAGAGGTCCTTCTCTCTTTAAGCAGCATTTCTCAAAATTAGCTCGTAGGGTTAAATGCATTTTCTTCGAAGATAGTTGTAAAGCTTCAGCTGATGTTAATGGGAGTAGAATTAGGCCAACGCTCATCACTTAAGGGAAATAAAAATCTAGGCTAGCGAAAAGGCAGAGATCAACTCTGCACAGATATAGAAATAGTTTCTGTGTGCTGTTCTACTGATGACTCCTGTGTGCTTTAGAATAACTTGGAGGGCTCCTTTCTAGGGCAGATGTCCCTGGGATCACTGCACCAAGTTTTAACACCAAGTTACTGGGTACCAACTGGTAGGACGGGGCTGTTGTGCAGTTTATAGAATCTTAGAGTTGTTTCAGTAAGAAAAGACCTTCAAGACGATTGAGTCCCACCATTAACTCAGTCGTCCCAGGGTTAAACCCTGTCCTAAACTCTGTGTCTGTCTGCAGCACAGTGCTTGTGTCCATGGACATTCTGCTCTCAAACGCTGTTAGACCTGTGAAACCCCCATGTGAGTTGCTTTGGTAAGATCTTCTCCACTTTACTCCCTGTGTTTCTGTTCCTCAGGTTTGCTTGGTGAGTTGGGAGTGAGGACGAGTGACACAGAACGAAATAACCTTGTTTTATAACACCGAGGTACTAAATAGCTCCAGTGAAAACAGACTGAAAGGTTTTAGTGGTGCCCCAGCAGCTCTCATGTGGGTTTCACTCTTCTGTCTGTGGGAACAGTTTGGGTCTCTGCAGGTGATGCCACCAGTACTCTCAGTATTGGTTCCTGTACCGCAAACAGTGATGCTGGTACAAAGGAATCTGTTTTGCTAGTTGGCCCTATTGTGTTGAGGACTTTAACTCTTCTTCAGTCACTGATTTGCCCCTTATTTGTGCATGGACAGACTCTTTCTAATCTGTTCTGGAATAGCAGAGAGGCTGAGATGGCTGGAGTAAAGGAAGCCAGAGGGTTCTTATGCGAGGATGTGCATGGACTGTTACGCAACAGCGATGCAACTCTGGCCAGAAAGTGACTCTAGGAAAAAGACTCTGTCAGAAGCAATGGTAGCTCCACCAGTGTTCTCTTACACAGTTAGAATGGTGACTTCTCTTCATGTGACTCACGGCTCTTCCTTTCAGCCTGATGAGCTGTTGTGGGGAAGTATTCGCATTGTGCGATCAGTCTTCTGGCTGCTGCACATCTCTGCTCTGGGCGCATCCCGAGAGCCCTCCAACCCGGGGGACGCTTCAATCACAGGAGCCAAAGCGCTCCGCAGCTCCGGCATGACTTCCTGCCTGCTCCCTGCTGCCTCCTTACTCATATTAATCCCACTGTTGCCTGTTTAAGCACTGTGCTGCATTCCGAGTGGCAGTGGGGTGAACAGATGCAGCATATAAGCTATTCTCATGCACTCGCCAGTGGCAGATCAGGTCAACCAGAGAAACAGATAAGTGGGAGCTCACACACAGATTTGCGTGTGCCGTTGCCTTCTGACTGTGACATACGTGAAGGGTAGGAGTACACAGAGTGCTACGAGGTGGGTTTTATCTGTTAAATTCAGAGAACCATAGAATAGCTGGGTTGGAAGGGACCTCTAAAGGTCATTTAGTCCATCCCCCCCGCAAATGAGGTGCTGGGCTTTTGGCAGCCAGGGGAAAACCATGAGGAGCTGCAGCTCTGGAAAAAATAAAAGGTTAAATGTGTTAGATGAGTGATGTTTAGGTGATGGAGTTGGACTAGATAGTCTTCAGAGGTCTCTTCAAGCCTTGCCTTTCTGTTATTCTCTGTGTGTGTGCAATTTCTTGAGTTGCTGTTACAGAAATGGCAGCAGGGCTGATCTGCTCATCGTAATCCAACATGCGCAGCCTCCCGAGTGCTGAAAATCAGTTTTGACAATCAAACTTATAAGTGTTTTGTGACAGGGTTTTGTAAGTTCTGTTCTTCCAAGAAGTTGCAAAGAGCAGGACCAACCTGAGGCTATTAAAGGCCACATCTGTCTCTTGATTTTGAAAGGCAGGGAAACGATAGACAGGGGAGAACATGTGACGAAACCTGTGAGTGCTGAACATGCCCCCAGCAAAGCTTTTGCCTGGATTTACATGGTGGGGGTGGATCTGGTTCATAGAATCATAGACTGGCCCAGGCTGGAAGGGACCTCCAAAGGCCATCCAGTCCAATGCCCCTGCAGGGAGCAGGGACAGCCTCGACTGCAGCAGGTTGCCCAGAGCCTTGTCCAGCCTCCTCTTGAAGATCTCCAGGGATGGGGCCTCAACTCCTTCCCTGGGTAACCTGCTTCAGTGTTCAACCCCTCTCCTGCTAAAGAACTTCTGCCTTTCAATCTGCCCTTCTCTAATGTGAAACCATCCATAGGCTGGTGGGGTTGCTCACTGGAATCAGGAGTAGGCTGCGATGTTGGGGTAGTGTGTGGGTAAGGTGGATGAAATCAGCATCTTTGGTTGTGTTTTGATTAGTTTGGCTTAATTTTTGGAGAGAAATTTATTTGTAGGGGTTGTATTCAAGCACACGAAGATGGTTGTTGGCAACTTGGTAATTCTCTTTCCTTATTCCAGGGGCTGTGGCAGGGGGGACTGTCCCTGTAAGATGTTAGAGACAGCTTCAAATGAATCAGAATTACAGTGATTTCAAGTCTCCGCTGCATGAATTAATTCCACAAAAAAAATAAGCTAAGGAATATGAATGTGTTTGTCAGAGGTGTAAATTTGCTTCTCTTGGAAATACATTAGGAGCTGATTAGTGTGAAAACCTGGGAAACAAGGGGATGATGTTTTGGGTTTCTTTTGTCTATTTGATTTCGAGCGTTAAGTCAACGCAGGGGGTTTGAGGCAAGCAGCACTCTAAGTGCTGGCCATCCCAGTGGTTGAAGACCTGTGTTGGGTTGGTTAATCTTGTACCAAACACGCTAGAGATATGGTTAATAGTTTTACTGATTTGGGCTGTGTTTAGACACCTCCATCCCTGACACAGATCTTTGCCCAACTTGTGGCAAAATACAGGTAACTCACAGAATCACAGAATGTTAGGAATTGGAAGGGACCTCGGAAGATCATCCAGCCAGAGCAGGATGACCTAGATCAAGTTGCACATATCCAGGCAGGTCTTAAACATCTCCAGAGAAGGAGACTCCACAACGCCTCTGGGCAGCCTCTTCCAGTGCTCTGTCACCCTCACTGGGAAGAAGTTCCTTCTCATATTGATGTGGACCCTCCTCTGTTCCAGCTTACACTCAGTGCCCCTCTACCTGCCACATCTATAATGATTTATTTCTTTTAATCCTTTACTTGTCAAATGTTGGTGGACTCGCTGCCATATGAAGTGGCTTTCAGGTAAATCTGTGCTGATCATTTGTGATGGATGAGTTTCCAAAGTTTAGTTGCGATGATACTCATAGACCTGTCAAAACCATTTTGGTTTAGAAGTAGGAATCAAAATTCTGTAGCAGCCCTCTGGTTTTCCTGTAGCACTGCTTATCCCTGAAAGAGTTAAGAGCCCAACAAATAATTTTTTTCCACTGAAACTGATTTAGATGAAGAAAAGTGAGGCAAAAATATGCCAAAACCATGCTAAATGTTTTCAGTTCACTCTATCCCCGCAGTAGTTATCCTTAGAATCCTTAGAATCATAGAATCATCATGGCTGGAAAGTATCTCCAGGATTATCAAACCCAACCTTTATCCCAACATCTCCCTAACCTCTAGACCATGGCCTCAAGTGCTCCAGCTACTAGTTTTTTAAACACTCCCAGGGACAGTGACTCCACCAGCTCCCTGGGAGGTTCCTAACAGGAACATTCATTGGTTTTGCTCTCTTAAGTTTCAGATCTGTTTGGAATCTGAAGTTAAAGGTGTCATGTCTGGTGGTTGCACAATTAACAGCACCTAAACTACCTTAAAGGAAACATTTTGATTGAAAATCATTAGTGCTGCTTGTTGTCAAAGTTTTGGTGGGTGACAATAAACCAACCCACATCCTCTCCTCCCACCTCCACATGATTTTTCACACTTTATTTTGTGGACCATTAATAATGTGGTGGGCTTGGTCTGCGTTTTTTTGCTACGAAATGGAGCAGTTTCAACTTGACAATGATTAGGGTCTGCATGTTGCATGGGTACTGTAAGAGTATCAGAAAAGAAAGAGTAGCTTTGTCACTCTGCCTCCCCAAACAGTCTCAGTGTTTATTCTGAAGCACATAAACGGGCCGACAAATTATACCTTTAAGTTTAATAGCAATCTGAGAGTTGTTTAGGTTCAAAAAGACCTTCAAGATCATCGAGTTCAGCCATTAACCCAATGGTACCAAAGTCCTTTATCTAGTTCTGCAGACAAGAAAATGTCAGGTCTTTAAAGAACCTACAGACAGTTGGCCCCCGTTCTGTGGCCGTAACATAACGAGGTCGTGTTCCAGAATGGAGGATCTCACTGAGGAGCCTTACTGGCAGCCTTTTATGAAAATACCTTTTCAACTCAGCTTATCCCCATCACCGTGGTGAAGTGATGGGCAGGGAGTTGCTCCCAAAGCAGATGAGTAATTTGCTGGAAATAGATTTGAGAGGAACACGTTTGATTAGAGGAGATCTCAAGCTGAGCCAGTGCACTCGGTGCAACACAGGTCTGTGTTCTCTGTGAGCAGCCTGGTACAAATCAGCAAACAATCATTCTGTGTAGCAGCTGAGACATCCAGATGGTCTCAGTTTATCCCTCATTAAAACACATTGCAGTGTTCCAGTCTTTAGCTAAAGACTTGAAGAGCCGTGGCAAGGCCCATATCCTAAAACGAAGGTCACGGACAATTCGGCGGCTACCCAAAATACGTCTCGGAGCAGCCCAGTGCCTCAGCTGAACACCAGTTTGCATACCCAGTCTCGGCAGCTTGCGAACAGAGGAAGCCATGTGGAGAAGCCTCAGTGCAGGTCCAGCACTGTTTGTGTCCAGTGTCTCCAGCGTGTCTTATGTTGGGTGGGAGTGGACGTCAGACTGGAGTTCTTGGCTGCTTGTTTTCCTGCAGATGTGAGGGCTCCCCGATGTCCATGATGGTTTATAGGGCCTGATAGAATTTCTTGCGAGTGAAAGCAGCCCTGCAGGATCATGATGAAACTGAGCACTGCTGACCAGTTTTATCTGGACCTCCTCCCTGTGCCGTGACTGGAGGGAGGCAACAGGAGAGAAGCAGATAGAACAACCCAATCCACATATCGGATGGCCACAGAGGGCCACGGTACCCACCTCTTAACTGCCTTCCCTCGTTTGCTGGCGACTTAACGAGGACCCCAGTTGCACTGAAATTTGAGTATCTGCTGACGGGGTTTGCTGGATTGGAGTCTATGTATCCTGCAGCTAATTATGTCATTAATTAATCTATTATCTGCTGATGACCAGCCAGAGAGTTGCTGAGAATGATTCAGAGACTGCAGGGCAATTCTTGAAGTAATTACGTCCTGCATTGTGATAACTCCTCATTACAGCTCTGCAGCCAAGATAAAGCATCGCATGGATGTTCAGCTGAAGTCTTCTTCGGGAAGATTCCCATTTCTTCCTTATCCTCTGTTTTTTTTTTTCTCCATGTATGCAGATAGCTAATGTCACTTGAGAGATGCAGAGTGGGAAGATTAATCTCTTTTCCCCCTTGCAGCTCCGAGAGAAAGTTACAGCTTTGTCGTTTCAACAGAGAACATTTTATTTTTAAGTTGATATTAATAGAACTGAAAAACTCCTCACAGTTCGCTTGAGATCTTGGTTGAACTTGACAAGGAAGATGATATTTAATAGAAGTACCAGGCACGATGATGGCTTTAAAATAAATCTGTGTGTCAGTAGCTAAATTATGAGGTGATAATCCAACGGGCTATTTAAAAACATGTTTGTGGGAGGCTTTCTAGGATGACCCCGTAGATGGTTAGTGGTTGCTGCTCTGTCCTGTGCTACTGCTTGTGCAGTTTTGGCTAATTGTATGATTTTAAGGTTTGGGCAGCATCGTTCTCCAGAGCCGTGATCACTTTTTATCCATCAATTGATGTCTGCCACTGTTTCATCAGCTTATTTTTTTGAGCCACCAGCTAGGATAATGTGCTTCAGGGAAAATTATACCTTACATCAGTGGTTTTGTTGCAGCATGTTGTACATTATTGGTAATTTGAATGCACCCAGATAAAAATAGAAAGGTTAAGTAGTTTTCCAAACGTTGCCACTGTGAAGCAGAAAAGGAGCAGTGTCTGCACCAGGGACATTTTTGAAGGAAGAGTGATTTTTTTTTTTTCTTTTTCCCTTTTCCCTTCCTCTTTCAAAACCTCTTGCTAAAATTAAGACTTCCCTCAAGGCTGAATGTAAAGAACAGTTTGCTCTCTGAAATTTGTCTCCACAAACTTTTCTTCTTTCTCGTTCGTGGCAGCTTTTGTCTGAAGATATTTGTGCGGGAAGTGCCATCCCATGAGGCCAAATGCCCCTGTCTTGTGCCACAGAAGCACAGAATAGCCCAGGCTGTAAGACCTCCAAAGGGCACCCAGTCCAACCCCCCTGCAGGGACCAGGGACAGCCTCAACTACAGCAGGTTGCCCAGAGCCTTGTGCAGCCTCCTCTTGAAGATCTCCAGCGATGGGGCCTCAACTCCCTCCCAGGGCAACCTGGTCCAGTGTTCAACCGCCCTCCTGCTCAAGAGCTTCTTCCTAACAGGCCATTTCAATCTTCCCTTCTCTCAGGTGAAATCATTGCCCTTGTCCTGTCACTCCAGGCCTTCATAAACAGCCCCTCTGCAGCCTTCTTGTAGCTCCCTTCGGGGACGGGAAGGTCACTGTCAGGTACCCCTGGATGGAGCCTTCTCGTCTCCAGGCCAAACAACCCCAGCTCCCTCAGCCTGTCCTCGTAGCAGAGGGGCTCCAGCCACCTGATCATTTTCATGGCCTCCTCTGGACCCACTCCATCAGGTCCCTGTCCTGAGGGCTCCACAGCTGGACACAGGACTCCGAGCCGGGCAGAGGAAAGGGGCAGAATTCCCTCTGTCCATGTGCGGGCCCCACTTCTTTTGATGCAGCCCAGGATGTGATTGGCCTCCTGGCTGCAAGCGCCCGCTGTCTGCTCCTGTCCAGCTCCTCGTCCACCAGCATGGTGTTGCCATCCAATGGTGATGGTTGTGGTCCATGTAAATTCTGTGGTTTTTTTCCCAAAACAACTTCTTGATTGTTCCTATCTGAGAATAAACAGTGCAGGGAGGGAGCATCCAGCAAAAACAGGGTGTTTTGATGGAGCTGACTGATGGACTTCTAATTCTTTGTGAGTGCCCTATTTAAAATCTCTGCAGAACATTGCTGCGTGCCTTTCAGGTAATGCCCACTGAGATTTAAAACCTCCTTTTGGGCTGCTCTTTTTCTCAAGAGTGACCTTGCCTGACAGCTTCTATTGTACAACCCACTCCTGCGGGGATTTGGCTTTATTTTTTCTCTCTCATCCTTGCACAGGGATTTAAGTGGTGCTGACTTCTCTGTCTGGCAGCAAGGCTTCCGTTTCATTGCGGTGGAGACAGCGGGAGCTGTAAATCACTGCAGAGAGCCTGTGTTCGGGCTTGATTTTCCTACTGACTGGAAATTTCCTGGTAGACACTAGGTTCTGCCTCAGGTGAATGTGTCCCCTTCTTCTCCCCACCATTAAAGAGAAGAATAGTTGCGTGTGGTCAGGGAAGGTGACAGAAATAAGCCCTGCCCAAACTGGGAGAGGTGGGTGGGCTTTTTGCCTTGGTTTGGGGGATGCACTGGGAGACTGACTGCTCCCTTCTAGCTTCATTGTCCCTACTCTTGAAAACCTGGTGAGAAGCTAACAAGTGATAATTCCAGCTGCAGTATGTTGATGTTTCCCACAAAATCTGCACATGCTCCAGGCCGAGGACATTGGTGTTTGAAGGTGGAGTTCAAAGCTATTGAGGTTTGGATCTGTGCTTAGTGCCAAGAACAGGTAATTTCACCTTTTTAAAGGGAGATTTTGTAAACCCTGGAGCTTAGGGACGTGGGTTAGCTGTGGGTTTGAGACAGTTGGCTTGATGATTGGACTCGATGAGCCTGGAAGTCTTTTCCAACCAGAACCATTCTGCAGTTGTGGTGTGACAGTAATTTATGGGGGTTTAACTGAGCACAACATGCATCTGTGTACCCGAAGCAAAACTGTTCCTGTCTTTGTCCATATAATTTGCTTTCCATAGGATGTAGCAAAGCTAAAGGATTCTTTTCCTTATTTCTAGTGCTTGCGGAGTTCAGTGGAATAAAGGGGATTTAAAGACATGCTTAAGAGAAACTTAATTCTGCACATGTTCTGGTGGTGTTACAGTTCTGGCCACATCATTTGTCAGTAATTGATAACCTCTTGAAGAGCCCAAGCAGGATATGTGGTCCATCTCATGTGTCCTGTTCAGTGTGTTGTCCAAAACCAGCTACTGCTTCAAAATCCTCCCTAACAAATTGAAAATACTCATCACAGCACCCTTGTGTTGTGTTCTGTAGTTCTGTCTGGGTGAGTAGGACTGGTCTTGTGCTTTGGGACATGTAGGTCCCAACAAACTCTCTGGGATTGTCTCTACAGCACTGAGCTATGGTTTTATTTCATTTTAGAGAACTGCATCCCATCTCAGGAAAAGAATAGCCTAGTCTAAAGGCAAAGTTATCTTTTTGCCTTTTCTGTTAAGGAAAGGAGACAAATGTTTTTTACTGTTAACAAAGATGTCTTTATTCAGATAAACAGATGATAGCACTCAGTTAGCTTTTACATCCGTGATGGGAGTAGCACTCACGCGTGTTCCGGTGCCACTTTTTTCACAGATACATGGATCGTTAGGGGTTAGAAGGGACCTCCAAGGGCCATCAGGTCCAATGCCCTTGCTTAAGCAGGACCATAGAACCTAGGGCAGGTCACACAGGAACCCATTCCAGATGGGTCTTGAAAGTCTCTGCAGGAGGCTCCACAGCTTCCCCAGGCAGCCCGTTCCAGTGCTCCGTAACCCTTACAGTGAAGAAGTTCTTCCTCATGTTGAGGTGGAACTTCCTGTGCTCCAACTGACGCCCATTGCCCCTTGTCCTACCACAAAGTCAAAAGGGACTGTCTCTTCTTGACACCCAGCCCTCATGGATTTATGGGCAGTGATTAAGTCCCCTCATAACCTTCTCCTCTCCGAGCTGAAAAGTGCCAGATCTCCCAATCTCTCGTCGTAAGGCAAGTGCTTCAGTCCCTTCCTTATTCTCGTGGCCCTCCATTTCAGTACCTATTCTCTCATTAAATAACAATATATTGTATTTTTTTAACAACCAGATGATTTTTGTTCATATTTTGTGTTCGTTATTCTGCTCAGGGTCCTTTTGCATGGAAACTACATGCACTGCATCTCACTAACAGCCCACAGTGCTGCACTGAAAGCTCCAATATTGGTTTCAGGACTTCAAATCTCTACTTAGTAGTAAAATAAGGTGGCTCTGACAGCAAAGCTAAGGTGGCAGAAGCCAGGACTGTAAATGGAGGCTGCAGTGGGAGATGGGTGGGGTTTTGGGGGGGATCAGCTGTTTCCCATGGAGATCTAGATCGTGCTGCAGCATTTCAGCTGCTGACCAGTCCTGCACCAAATGCTGAGTGACGGTGACAGTGTCGGACTTCAGCTGTCACTGTGTTTTATTGGATGCACACTGGCCAGCCCTCCTGGTGGCAAACAACTTTGGTTTTTTAATTCTGTAACCCATAAAAATCTAAGATGGGAGCATCTCCTCCTGCAAAAATGGAGATTTTGCTACTGAGTTTGAAGCCACGTGTAGGTAAAAGATCTCATGGTAAGGCAAAAATACAGAGCATTTTTGGTTAAATACATCAATCAGATTCCATTTTGATGGGGCCTGTCTTTGGCTGAAGGTCTGGTCAAAAGCCTTGTAGATCTGGAGCTCAAGGACATGATTTAATGGTGGGTTGAGACAGTTTGGTTCATGGTTGGACTCTGGTCTTTGAGGGTCATTTCCAACCTTAGCAATTCTGGAATTTCCCTTACTCCTTTTAAAGAGTGGCCTGACTGACAGCAGTCAAAGTTCTTTTCATCACTCGTGTTTGGTCAGATAACAGGGAAAACAGCAGAGCAAGTCCAGGGGGTTTTGGGGTTTCCTTTTCCTTGAGCTGTTTCCCTTGGATTCCTCTGTAGAATTTTGAACTTTATTCTTAGGGATTCTGATTACTACAGTAGGAAAGGTCTTTTCTAAGACAAATGTAAATTATATGTGCTGCAAATTATTTCCAGTAGGTCCTAGAAAGAATGGTGATGTCTCCTAAGCAATCAATAATAAGTGATGGATTTCCTCTGATTTTATTCTGTTACCTGGCAGTTCTGGGGTCTGTTTCTTGGCCGCTCAGCTATTGCTTTTAGAGCCCTTAACTGATATTTTTATTTCTTAAAACAAACGTTGTTTAATGGTATCTGAAGTCTGAATCTCCTCAGCTTTTTCTCCAGGTGTGTGTTTGAATAAATGGGTGGTGTAGCTGGGAAGTTGGGCCTCCCTTGGCACAGCCCTGCTGTATCAGACTCTGTGTGAAATCAGTGCGACTGCACGGGAAAACAGGAGCTTTCTGCACTGTGTATCAGCGTGGAGTGGGGTCTGTGCTCCGTGCCAGAAGCACAACCTCAAAGACTAGCAGTGTGTATTGTGTAGGAAGGTAGTGAGCAAAAGAAATCCTATGTCTGCTTTTCAGTGTGGATTTAGAGTCTGGGGAGAACAGACACCTAATGAAATTACCCCTCATTTTACCAGTGAGAGCAAGCCTAAATAAATTCCCTTTGGTACCAGCAAGAAGTGAGGGGGTGTTCTTGAACGTGGTAGGGGTTTCACTGGAAAAATCCTTTTGCCTAGGAGATTGTGTCCCTTGTGCTGGGCATAGCTCTGTCCCAGTCAGAGCACCGTGCGCTGCTGGTGAGCCCTGCAGGTGCCAGTGGTGCTGCAGAGCAAATACAGGAACGTTTCCTAGCTCCGACTGGCACTGTGATGAGTGATAATAACCGTGATTAGGTTTCTTGTTGCAGTCTTGTCTACCAGCAGCATTTATCAGGAGAGCAGAGCTGGCGTCAGAGGAGGAAGAATTTCATCTGCAGGACCTGATCCAATCCCCCAGAAGTCATTGATAGACTCATTTCATTGACTTTAATGGGACTGAATTGATTCCTTTAATAGTATTTTCGTTGCTCTCTGTAGTTCATTTGGCTTTGCTGTAACCATTTACATAAGTGATGGTGGAAAACAGGCTTGGGATCAAATTGTTGACTGAATAACTGTACACAGGGCACTGGCGGTAGTTCCATTTCACAATTAAGTTTCCCTCGATATACTGGTCCAGCTTGGAAAAAATAAATCAATCAGCAAATTCATGAGAGCCTGACTGTGTTTGGTAAAAGTCCAAATAAAATGGGCTGTGTGTGCAGCTGAAATTAATGACATTTTGTGACCCTTTGCTAGTTATTTACCTCGTGGCAGAGGCTTTTTTTGCCTTCAAATAATCAGCAGTACCTTTGAGAAGGCATGGGATAATTTTTTAGCTATCCTACCCTTACTGGTACAGAAAGTCCAAGCTGGGTGGAGATCATCATAGGATCATAGGATGTTAGAGGTTGGAAGGGACCCGAGATGTGGCTTCCTACTGAAAGGGGGGCAGTGAGAGTTACTCTGGGGATTATCAGGGACGGCTCCCTGTGATTTTGTCTTTTTTAAACTAAAGCTTTTCTCTTTTTTAGTCTTTTAAAAACAACACTGGAACTTTGTAGTCTTTATGTCACCATGTTATCAGGGGAAATACATCGTCAGTGAACAACTGAATGCAACTTCACAGCAGAACTCCTAATTGAATGAATGATGTATGAATTAAAGCAACTTGCTTAAGAGAAGGGATGATGAAGTCAGGCGTATTTCCAGACAGCACTTCGCTGTAAGGTTTAGTTTATCTTTCTTTATCTCCTCGTGGCTTTCTGGCATTAAAACATGATTTTCACACTTGTGAGGGTGCCTACCTGCTTTTCCTCAGCCGGTGCTTTTCTTTTAGATCCTTGTGCATCTTGTCCATTGCTGATAATTAAACTTCAAAGTCAGTATTTGCTTTGAGAGATCCTGAGTTTGACCATCTTTAGTCAGTACTGGGACTGGGCGTGTTGTTTGGCTTTGTGGGCTCCTTGGCCACACAATTCAGTTCTCTTTGTGGTCCGTGAAGATTAAATTCACAAATGGCTGAACGTTTTCTCTTTGATGCAAAACTAACAAGAAATTATAAAAGGTAGGACTGGGCCATACTTGATTGATTCACTTGGCTGCAGGCTTCTGCAGAGCAGTCTATGATTTGGGTTCTCAACTGTCGTCACCTTCCGAAGGTCTGCCATGGTTTTGCATCCTCTGCAGTATGTTGTCACCTGCTGCTGCTCACACTTCCCATCCGAGAGTGAGGAATTTGAGTCTCAAAAACCCACTCTTGGATAATTTTGCTCAGACAAAGGGGAAATTCCCTTAAGTCTGCCTCCAATCCTGTTTAATCAAAGAATGGCATCTCTAATGCAGTGAGCATAGATAAGTCTGGTGAAATAACAAGTACTCGTTAAAGTGTGATGGTTCTTTTGGCATTAGGTGGTGAGATCACAGTGAGCATAAGCTTAGGCGGCGCTTCGGAGGAAAGAGATAAATGATGGATCTATCCTGAACTCCTGAGTCATCAGTGACCTTCCAGTCACTGACAGGAGCCTGTCAGAAGGTTCCCAAGGGCAGGGAATGATAGGACAAGGGGGTCATGGTTTGAAGCTGGAAAAGGGGAGATTGAGGCTGGACATGAGGAAAAAGTTCTTGAATCTGAGGGTGGGGAAACCCTGGAAGAGGCTGCTTAGAGAGATGGCGGAGGCCCCACCCCTGGAGCCATTCAAGATCACGCTGGATAGGGCTCTGGGCAATGTGGTCTGGTAAAGGATAGCCGTGCTTGTTGTAGAGTGGTTGGACTAGGTGCCTTTTGGAGGTCGCTTCCAGCCCTGTGATTTTATGGTCACAAATCTCTTATTCATCCAGGGCTTTAAGGTCTCTGAAATACAGTTTTTGTTGATGAAATCTGGTGAAATCTGCTTTGTTACCTCACTACTAATTTTCCTGCCCACGGAAGTCCAAACAAAATCAGATGTCAGAATCCACAGTGATATGATCTGCTTAGAAATCATTGTAACCCACTGTGAAAATATTTACAAGCTTCCAATATCAGACTCTTCCTCATTAGGGAAATCAAAGACTAGTTTTCCCAGCAGGCTTGCAGTTAGCTCATCCAAATTGCTTCTGTTTTAATTGGCACGCAGTTCCTTTGCAGCAGCTCCAGGGTGAAAAATATTTGACTTGGGCTCTACAGGCATGGAAGCCTGGTCCTCAAGACAGAGTCCTCCAGGAAAAAAAGCACCACTGGCAGCAAGTAACTGGAGTTCGTGCTGCATTTGTACAGCAAACAGCGTTGGTCTCTTCTCACAGGTAGTTAGTGACAGAACTAATGTCTGGTTAGTGAATGGGAACGGTTTCAAGCTTCAACAAGGTCTGTTTAGGTCAGACATCAGGAAAAAAGTCTTCCTGGAGAGTGGTCAGGCCGTGGAATGGGCTGCCCAGGGTGGTGGTTGAGTCACCAGCCTTGGATGTGTTTAAAAGACACTTAGATGTGGTGTTGGGGAATCTGGTTTGGGAGTGACCTTGTAGAGTAGGGTTGATGGCTGAACTCGATGATCCCAAGGGTCTTTTCCAACCTGCATGAATCTGGGATTCTGTGACTAGGGGAATGAGGAACCTTAGCTGTGCCTTGGGCTTTCTCTGTTTTACCATTCACAGTCCAAAACCATGAGATCATACACATGAAGAGCAAAAATGCCGAGCGGTTTGTTTTTAAAGCACTGAAGGACGCAAAAACTTTGTAGTTGGGATTTATCGATTAATATTTAATCGAAGGTGGAGTTAAAAATGAAGCAGGCAAATGACTAAAAAGCAGCAGCACTGTTTGGCTGATGGATGACAGTGAATTTCTAAGAATAGCAACAAATGTATTGATGTTTGGTGATGGCATACAACTGAGATGTTTGGATTGAGGGTGCTGGACACATACCACATCACATGGAAAACATCTTTGGTGCTGAGCTAAGTGCCTTCTGCATCAGTAAGTACTAATAACAATCTTTTCCCTGTGATGGTATGGACCAGTTTAAGAACAATTTTATTTCATTAGAAAATTTTAGTTCATTAGGAAAATGTTCAGAAAGCCCACAGTGACACCAAGGTCTGGAAATACCAGAATTGTTCAGGTTGGAAAAGACCTTTAAGATCATAAAGTCCAACCATAAACCGAACTGTTCCAAGACAACTGCTAACCTGTGTCCCTAAGCTCCAAATGTCCACGACTTTTAAATCCTCTGCTAGGTGAATGGTGGGGTTATGGTTAGGATCTGTTTTATGTCTGTGATCATGGTGGCTGTTTTCACAGAATCACAGAACATTAGCGATTGGAAGGGACCTCGAAGGATCATCTAGTCTAATATCCTCAAAAGATCATCTAGGCTAATGCCCTCGCCAGAGCAGGACAACCTAGACCAAGTCGCACAGGAACACATCCAAGTGGGTTTTAAACGTCTCCAGAGAAAGGGGTCTCCACAACTTCCCTGGGCAGCCTGTTCTAGTGCACCCTCTGTCACCCTCACTGGGAAGACATTCCTTCTCATGTTGATGTGGAACCCCTTTTGTTCCAACTTCCATCCGTTGCACCATTCTGAGACTTTAAGAAGTAATATGTGAAATCAAGACTGGCAGAAGTTCTTAGCACTAGAAGGTAGTTCAGTCGTATGGTGGGTAGGAGCATGTAGCAGCTGGCTGCTGTTTTAATTGCTTCCCTAATAACGAAGTGAAACTTTGGGTTGACTTTTTCCCCCCCCTCAACAAAAAGTAAAAGAACGTTGAGTTTTTAATCTACATACGAGAGGGCTGATAGTGATTCAGTTTGTCTAATTGAGCAAGTTCCAGCAAACAGTTCTGCAAAAGATAGTGTCACACTGTGGGTCAAGTGCCAGTGGGTGCCTCCAGTGGACCTGATCTTACCTGTAGTGCAAATACGAACGATATGGGGTCACGGTAACTGTATGGTGGCAGATTAAAGTTGTTACACAGATATCAACGTAGACTTGAAAGTGCTTAGAAGGTACCTTCTTGTACCTAGAAAGTTCTGAACATAGGGCAGGTTTGTTAGTCCTTGGGCTCTTTTTGAATTATGAGAAAGCCATTGTAAGACCTATGGATCAGACAGCACACACAGTCTGACCCGCGGGAGACAAAGTAGAGATTTTCTATGACTGTTAAATCTCTCTGCCAAATGTAATAGCTGCTTTAAGTGGTATTGAAACCACCTTCATCAGAACATAGGCCAGGGAAACAGTTTTTTGAAGGCTGGTTTTAGCAAGACATTGCCTGTCTCCTGGATGGTTCGAATGTGGCTTGTTCCACACTGCACATGGTGAAAAAGAAAAGACAAATAAAAAAAGGAAAAATAAGTGGAAAAAAAGAAAAAAAATCCCACCTTTCAGGTCTGTTTGTGTTGACTCCATGCTTACACTTCTAGCTGTCAAGGAGAAGTTGGTGGCAAGTGAGCTCAGGAGCAGGACTGAGCGAGAGAGACCCAACAGCTGCCTCATAGGAGCTGTAGCTCTGGCTGTTCACGCCAAGACACTCAAGTGGTTTTTCTCTTTGAAGCTGTAATATATTGTAATGCATTCTGCATCCATAATGTGCCTGCTCTTGTTTTTCCACCAGCTTTAATGTCCTCGCTCGGCTAACCGGTTGTGCTTTAACTCGTTATGAAAACTAGTGGCATTTAACTAATTTGTGGTGACCCTGTAGCCTTTGTGAGCCAGTCTGGGTTCCTGACAGGTGAAAGATTGATGTGGCTGCATGAGGCAGAGCGGACACTGGAGATGCATCCAGCACTGGCCTGCTTATGAATATTCATGAGCCAGCTTATTACTTGATTAGAATAAGGGATACTGCCATTGGTGCTTTAGCCACAGGGAGCTCTCCCTGCGGCAGAGCTGGTGTTACCCATTGAGCTGGGGCTACCTGCAGCATTGCCCAGGACATTTCCACGGCACTTCTGCGTAGCTTCCCTTACATAAGAAGCCAGGCTGCGATGATCGAGAGAACACATTTGAAATCACCTTTGTAAAGCGGTTACTGCTCGCTCTTGTAATGAGCTCTTTCTGTTTGTTCCCAAAGGTCCAGAGGAAGAAATGACCATGTAGATTCTACAGCGTGGGTGCAGCATAATGGGAAATGGTGAATGGAGTGGAGCTGGTCTGCAGCCTTGAGAGCAGCCAACCTGCGGACCGCTAGTCAGGCAGGGACACCTTGCATGCCAGGGGCATCCGCCGCATCGGTCGCCGGCCACGCACTGGATTCTTTTTAATTTCTTAAGTTGGAATTCAAGATTCCTTCAATTTTTAAACACTTTTAAGATCGACTGTAACAAGTGGAGTAATACAATCAGCAACAATGGGTGACATGACAAATAGTGATTTTTATTCCAAGAACCAAAGAAATGAGGCCAACCATGCAGGAGAGTTTGGGTGCACGCTGCAAGAACTGCGCTCCCTCATGGAACTTCGAGGAACGGAAGCAGTAGTAAAAATTAAAGAGACCTATGGGGAAACAGAGGGGCTCTGCAGGCATCTGAAGACATCACCAACAGAAGGTAAGCACATTTCCCTTCAGTTCTATTGGGGGACTTGGTTGAAGTGCTCTCTAGATATCAAAGGGAAGAGATTTTGTTTCAGGTCTGACCACAGCGCAGTGCTGCCATTGTTCCCAACAATAATAAACCAAAAGATGGAGAAAGAAGAAGCAGCTAGCCTAGCTATAGCAAAAACTAATACGAGAATAAACGAAGCGAAGTTACTCCAACACCTAAATGCATTGATTCTTCCTTGAAGGACAAATGAATCAGCACTTGGTTTATGGCATGAGGAAGCAGCTTTAACAGATGCGTTCTTGGGGTTGAGCGGGTGCAGACTAGTTGCTTCAGAATTTCAAGGTGAATAGACGTCCTGGGAGTTTGAAATGACCCTTTGAGATGCAGGTCACGGTGCATTGCAGATCAATTTGTAAATCACGATTTAATGTTGTTGCTAATAATCTTGATTTACTGCGTTCCCATAGATAGTTTTACTTAATTTATCAATATATGATGGTGTCAATGTTTGTGCTACTTGGACTTCTTTTGCAGGTACAATTCAACTCCCTCCTTTCCTGTGTTTAGTAATAGCAGCTGTACCTTCTCAATATCTGTTCTTTTAAGTGGTGTTGGATTTCTTTACCTGTCCTTCAGGCATTTGTCTTGGTTTCAACACTCATCCCAAATACCTCCCTGTAAAACCTTGACAATGGCGGAACACTTCCCTCTCCTCATGCAATTTTCCTGTTCACTAGTTCTTTCTCTTTCAGGGCAAGTCCATTTCCATTTTCATCACTGTGTTCTTATCCAAGGGATATTAACACTTTTGAAAATTATGCAGCCCTTGAGTCTGTAATATTTATCTTGTCTTGTAAAGTAGCCAAGATGTTAATTTTATGTGGGATTTTTTTTATTCAAGAAGATAGAAGGCTTGGCGTTATTCCACTCTCTCCTTTTTTTTTTAATATGTCATTTTCCTGCCTAGAAGTAGCTCTCAGTAGGAGTGCTGAGGTGGGAAAACGAGCCCCTGACACTTGTCTGGGATTTCCAGGTGGCCGTCAGTCTGTCGGAGTGTCCCAGAGATGCTGCGTGCTAGAGAATCAGCCCTTTGGAGACTACGCAATGATTGTGACGTATCCCTGAAGCATCTGGGGCATTCCAGACAGAAGAGCAGCATCTCTGTGTTCACATGGCAGAACAAACACTGATATTTCTGAGTATCCCCCTATGGGTTCAGCACCTTAAATATCCCTCAGCGGTTTTACAGAATGTCAGACCCCAAGTCTCTGTGTGGGTGAGCTGAGGTCTCTGGTGATTTCAGTGAAGTTTTACCAACTCATTCTAGCGGTTACCTGGTCAATGTGAACTTCAAAGGGGATGCTAATTGCACTATGGCTGCAGTTTATGACATCAGGGAAACTGAACACCTCATATCGCTGCAGGGCGTATGGACAGGACCAGCATGACTTGCTGCCTCCAGCAGTGCCCTATATCTGATCCTTCAGATAAGGGAACTTTCCTCCGAGTCTTGTGTGCACTTCATCACTTGTGCATTGGGGACAAACGTTTCCAGCTTCAGATGGCAATCAGCATAGCCTTGGAACGGCAGCGTCTCTGCTCGGGGGTTGTTCTCAGTTCACAGCAATTCCCAGCTGTGCTGAGCTTTTCATCTTAGTTTTAATTGTTTTGCTTAGGAAAAAACAGAGAGGAATCTCTGGAAAAATGTCATGTCAGACTTGGACATTTTCATCTGGGGGAAAGCACCCCAAAGAATTCAATAGCAAACCTTTAAAGGCTTCTGTCAAAGGTAGGAAGGTGTTTAGGTACAGGTCCATGGCCGTTGCTCTGCTTGTGGGTGAGCACAGTGGAGATAGTCTTGTAGAACATGACTGTTCTTAGGGCATAGAAACAGAATTTTCCTACATGGAAATGGAATTTTAACTTCAGGTAGACATGATTTCCAAATAAATTATTGACATATCTAGTGGAGGCTCTCATTGAGTTTTGCCTTTTGGGATTTGCAGCAAAGCTGTGGATTCCTCATGGATATCTTATGGAAACCCGGTAATTTATCGCTGTGCTTGAAAATCCTCTTTCAAAGCCGCCTCTTTTTTTGGTGAATACGTTTAACTGAACTTCGGCTATTTTTTATAGTCTGAAGCACAGTGCATTTTACACAGTTTTATGAGAAACAGCAGAATAAGTGTTACTGCAGGGCACTTCTTCTTTCAGTAAACCCCATAAACTTGTGTTCAGCAAGAGCCCTGGGTGAATACAAATGAAACAGCAAGAAAGACTTGGGTGTAGATTTGCGTTCTTCCCATGCTTGTAAGCTCTTCTTGAAATCTGTTTTCATAAGGTCTTTGTGTGGTGTACAGCTTGAGTAGCTGCTGGAACAGGGGGGGGAAAAATGTCTGCTGGAAGCAGGCGCAGTGCCTTAGGTAAAATGTGATCTGTTGGGGATATATGGCCTTAACCAACATCTAGAAAATAGGGAGTAGCCGTTAGCTCAGATTTGATTCAGCAGTACATTTCCTATGTCAGTATGGAATGTATTACCTACGGACTAGCAGAATCCATCCCTTTTGGGGCAAGGGCCCTTCTGAACTCTGTTTCAAAGGCCTTGGGCTTGCCAAGATAAGGCATTTTACGTGTAACTCGAGCATTACTTATGCTTAGCAGTGTTTTCTGAGCTCATAGATTAATTCAGTGTGGCACTTTAAGTCTGCTCTGTGTGGAGTAGAAGCGCATTTGCATGCTGAATAAATTCATAACGTTATCACGGATTACAAGGCTTCAGTCTCTTCTTCAAATTTCCTTTCACCGCTTTTCTAACTATAGATGCCGTGTGATCCTGGCCCTCGGTTCTGCCTGAGGGATTTCCTGCATTAAAGTGATTATATTTTAGTGAAAAGCTGTCGTTCCAATGCTTGTAAAAAGAACCTCCCCCAAACCTATGGAAATACCTCATGTTAAAAAATAGCAATGTGCGTCTCCTTGAATTTTCTTTAAAAATGCTTTGGTTTAGATTAGTTTCATTTTCATTATTCTGGGAAGATGGAAAATGAGGAGGGTCCAGCTTGCTGTCATTTAGCGAACAGAGCCGCATCCCCCGTCGGGCAGAGCTGTGATGACAGTTGTATAATTTTCCGTGCAATCCGAGTCTCCGAAGCCCACTGGAGCATTAGCGATACCTTCTAAAGGACAGCTGGTAAAATGTGATGAGTTAGTTGGCCGAATACCAAATGAGCCTGGAATCCGCTCTTTCCAACGCTTTAGTGTGTTCTACCCACAATTTTATGTAACAGCACCAATTTCCAAATGCACCTTCGTGCTGTAAGGATGTTTATTCCTTGTGAGAGCACATTACTGAATTAACTGCCACAATTTCTTAAAGCTCTCGGATGCTGCAGTTTCCAACGTGCTATGTGTAATGCTGATGCTGTTTTTTAATATATAGATAAAGAAAAAGCCCTTCCCAAGGTGATATCTTTATCAAAAGGGTCATCAGGCATTGGAACAGGGAGGTGGTTGAATTGCCATCCCATGAGAAGCTGCTTTTAATATTAAAAATGTAAGTTCTTTAGCTGTGGTTCCCTTAGGATGCTGTCACGAGGCTTCATGGGGTGAGAAGGTGTCAATTATCAGTCAGATAACGGTGTTTTTAGTGTAGAAGTTGACCTTTTCAGTCGTCGTTACTGCCTCTGGGTAGATATGAGATACAAGAGAAGTTCTCTTTTCAAATACACGTTTGTTACACAGGAGATCTGAGCTGAGGACCAGTTCAGCCATCGGTGTGGCTGTGCTTACTGTTCATTACTACAATTTTGACTAAGAGGAAGGAAGACTGAAGATAGCAAAATGAACCGGTTGCTTTTAATACTCCCTAGTTTTGGTTCCTCACGCCTCTTAACAAATACCCTGTTAATAACCCAATATTCTTCTCTTTAAATCTCCTCTTGCTGCTCTAGCTGAAGTTCAATTAGGGCCACTGCTGCGTTACACATGAAATTATGTACAGTAATGTAAATAATTTAGAAAGAAATTGATAAAGGGGTGAAAGACACTTGATTTGAACAAATGTCAGTTAAAAATAGAAATATAAAATAGTGGGATGGCGGAGATTGAAATCTATAAAACCACAAAGGAACGGATAATGGCATTGCTTTAGCTGTTGTTGGAAGAATATACCTGACTGTACTCAAACCTCTAAATCCTATGTAGAGGTTCAAGACCTTTTTACGTGATTTTATGTTCAAAGTTAGGCTTACTATTATTCTGCTCCTGAAATGATGTTTTTACAAAGCTGTGTTACCAGCTCTCCTGAAGTAGGCTTGGCAAGTTTGGTTACAAGGCTGAGCTGAAGTGCTTTGGTCATCTTCAAAGCAGCATCTTCAAAGAACTGTGAAAGAAGTCTCTCCTCCTCCTTTTTTCTTGTCCTTATTTGTGGTGTCCAAACACAACTGGTCATTCAGGCCTCTTTGCCAGCAGAGCCAGACCAGCAGCCAAGCGCCAAGTGCATGTCTAGTCCTTATTTGCCCGTGTTCTCTCCACGTGGACAGATTGGCTTGAACAATGGAAGCAGTCTTCCCAAAAGCCCCCCTGGGGTTGTCACCGTGAAGACCTCTAAGGGTTGCCTTTTACAACACTGTGTTCGTGCCTCGCATAGGGGAAAAACCCCAACAGCAAAGTATAAACTCGTATTTCATCTGGCTGAGTGGTTGAACTGGTGAGGACCGGTGACAACTTGGTGTTTTTCTGTAGTCACTTCAATACACACTTGTTGCCTTTGCTGGCCAGCTCAGGTCCCCACAACCCCTTCTGCTCCTCCTGATCTGCACTTGGAGTACTACCCCCCTCCACCACTGTGGGTCAAAGCACGGAAGCAATTAACATTTATCTGGCTCCTTGCAGCTCTGTGCTGTGTGGAAACACTGGGTCTGCCCCAAGTTCCCACTAAACACCATTGTCATGGTAGGGCCTTCAAGATCATGGATAGATGGAAAGGATCTGGGCAGGACGGCTGTGTGTTAATTACTGGGGTGAGGGGAGGAGGTTTCCTTTGGCATGCAGAGCTGTCTCCAAGTCCTGTGTGAGGTGCCTGCTAGAGCTGTAATGCTTAGCCTCAGCAAGACTGGGTTTGGCTCTTCTGTTTGTGTGTTTCAGCGAGAGGACCAGCACTGTGCAGTGCATGGGGTTTCTGCTCCTTGCTCCTGGGATCCTGTGAACTCAGGGCACAGATGAGATAGTTCTGTACTCTTGATTGCAAGCAGTGGGTATCCATAAAATAATACCTAGAAGTTCGGTGGTTTGAGAGGAGTGTATGGAGCATTCTTGGCAACCGTGGCTCTTTTCCTTATCGAATGTTTCCATTGTTTGTGTAATGGAACAGCAAACACTATTGCAAAGGTTACCCAAACATAAGCATCTCGAATGAATGGCTCAGATTTTCTGAAGCGATAAGTCCGATTTCATCGCTAGTTTTGTTTGTGGGCTTTTGGCACGTCACACTGGCCGTTGATTTACTTTGGCTTTGTTCGTTTACTTGTAGGAAGAAAGCCAGGGCTATGCTGCAAGACGCTGTTTCCCCCACAAAGCTTCACGTGCCCCTTTGCACATGGTAAACATTTTGCACAAAGCTGCTCTACGTGTAACCAGCATTGCTGTAAGGGTTAGGAAGGGAGGGAACGTCTTCTGCCTGTTGCGTTACGTAGCATCAGAGATTTTGTGAGGCCAGTGCTGATTTATTTATGTGATTACCCAGGAGGTCATTTTCCTTTCAGTGATTATCTTACTTCAGCAAGGAGACTGCTTTTCATGCAAACTCAATCCCCCTTCCCTTTAACGCAGGACATTAAATCCATGCAGGCAGTGTTTGATGGCCACAGACATGCCCTACTGCTGCCCCTCACTTGGGGGTGAGCAGAGTAATGAGTGGGCATGAGAATTTGCACCCATTTTGCACAGCCCTAATGTCTGACCATTGCAATTAGTTCAGTTCCAGCTACAAGTAAGTCACAGAATCCCAGAATGATTGAGGCTGGGAAAGACCTCTGAGCTTATCCAGCCCATTCCAGGACCTAACTTCACCACAGCAGCTAGACCAGGGCACTGAGGGCCACGGGCGGGCTCTCCTTCAACAGCTCCAGGGATGGAGACTCCACCACTGCCCTGGGCAGTCCAGTCCAGGCTCTGATCATCGTTTCCATGCAGAAGGGTTTCCTAACATCCAATCTAACCCTCCCCTGGCAGCTTCAGGCCCTGCCCTCTCATCCTGGTGCTAGCTGCCTGGGAGAAGAGCCTGACCCCCATGTGACTGCAGCCTCCCTTCAGGGAGTTCTAGAGACAGGGAAGGTCCCCCCTGAGTGTCCTCAAGGCTAAACACCTCCAGCTCATTCAACCTCTTCCCATCACCCTTTCCCTCCAGTCCCTTCCCCAGCCTCATTGCTCCTCTGGATCCGCTCCAGCCTGTCAATCTCTTTCTTGAAGTGAGTGGCCCAGAACTGCCCCCAGTACTCGAGGGGAGGCCTCCTCGGTGCCCAGCAGAGGGGGAGAATTACGTCCCTAGTCAGAGGGAAGTCTGGCCCAGCAACGTTTGAGTAATTCTTTCCATCTTTCTGAGGAGGCTGTGGTTGGTGAACGCTCCCCATAACATGCTGTGCCACAGGATTCTCTTTGATCAAAGCACAGTGATGCAGTACAGCATGTCACCTGTGTTTGCAACTGGTAACTGATGGGAAGTGTTGCCGTTGTACGGGGTTGATGATAGAAGTAAATCCCAGTCATCAAACAGTGGCTGGGTTTGTTCCAGGGGTAGCTCATGAAAAAAAAGAAGAGGTCAGAGCTTTAGCATGAGAAGGAGTGTAGGCGGTGATGGAGTAAGTAAATTCTAGGATTCACAAAACCCAGCAGTGACGTTGGTTGTCCAGGTTGTGGCAGGGGATTGTGTTAGTGGTGCTCCCTGAGCAATGGGTGGTCAGCCGTCTGCCTCGAGAATCAAGAAGGTGTTCTGCTGCTGGTGCCGTCCTGTGCTGCATCACAGCTAGAAGCTGCTGTGCTGGGGAGGGAGAAGCCATGTGTTTACCTGTACTGGTAATGAAAGAGCTGAAGGGAAGCGAGAAGCATAGAGGGAGGTGCAGCTGCTCCTCTGCAAAGCTGAGATGAGAGCACTGCAAAGGAGGAAAAATCCCACACCGAGTACCTCACCCCTGTTGTACTGCAGGGCTTAGGAAACCCTAAATATAGTGTGTGTCAGCCTTCAGCGAGAACTGATTGATCTCTGTTCTGCTCTTGTTGTTGAGAGAACTTCAGGAAGAAAGCAAAGTCCATTATGCCAAATTAATAATCCAATCGATGTAGCAGGGTTGCCCTTGATGAGATGAAGCTTTGTCTTTGCAGTGTATCAGGGAGAGCAGAGGGTCTGGGGAGGTTTTGCCTTTATTCTGTCAGGATCGCTTGGCAGGCAGCCTGTTTTAGCCTTTTGTGCTTGGCCCCATAATGTGGCATACCCCAAATTTTAGCCAAGTTTCACTGCTGGCAGTGGTGCTGCCTGCAGCTGAGCCACGGGAATTGGACAACTTTGATGCTTGAGTGTTTGTGAAGATCATCTGTGGACTCGACAGATTGTGACAATGCTACTCCCCGCAGTAATCGACATTTTGAATGTGGCGTCGCATTCAGATTTTTGCTTAGAAAGAGGATCATGGTGTTTGTCACAAGAGAAGAGGGGGTTTGGGTAAAACAGGGCTGTGATTTCGATGTGCAGGGCCAAGGGGAGTGTTGCTGTCAGTGGAATTAGTGTGACTGAAGGGTTTGTCATTTTTCTTCTGACAATGATGATGTGACCATGCTTGTGCTAAGAACAGAGTCACACGCAGTAATGACTTCCTGCCTCCTTTCCTCTTCTGCAGCTGCTGCTAACTCTTCAGCTCTGGACTTATCAAATTTACTGTTTCCATCTGTTTTTGCAGCAGCCAGAGGCTGATGACGTTTGACATGCCTGTTATTTGTGAAGGTGAGGGGAGCGGAAAGTGAAGCCAAAGATGTATTTCTGGCACTAGACCCCGCGTGTTTCCAAGACAAACACCACTGCATTTCCTCACTGCTGATTTCTTTGATCAGATGCATTTGTGGTTTCTGACCTGGCTGCAGAGTATCTCTGGGAATTACTTCTACCCTATCTCTGGTAATTTTTTGCACAGTAGTCAGATGTCCTAGCAAATGTACTTGGAGCTGCAGATCCCAAAGTGTAAGGATGCCCGTTGCATCCTGAAAAGCCGGTGATTGTCTCTGACACAGGAAACTGCTTTCATTGGTGTGGTGGTGGTGGCATGTAGTGTTGTGAATGTGGGTCCTTGTCTTGATGCCCGTGCGTCCCACCTGCATCAACTGTATTTCAACCAAGAGCTTTTAGCTAAAGTGTCAGACACAAAGGGTGAGTTCAACAAACCCCCTGATGAATCTGCAGGCGCTGAAACAACTACGCAGTTTGGGGAAGAAAGGCACCGAGACATTTTAGTTCACTTCCCCCACCATACCCCGGAGAAAAAACCCCACACAAGATACAGACACAGACACATGGAGTTCTGTCACACTGCTCGTGCACTGAACTGAGATAGAAAATGTCCAAAACATCTTGATTATCTTCATAATACACAGCTTCTGCTTCTCTCTGAAATCACAGTGGTTGTCCAACTTCAGTCTCAATCCTCATTAATCTTCAAAGTTCAGAATTCTCTCAGTCCCTCCAAGTCCAAGAGAATCTTCCCACTCGCATATTACTTTCTTCACCTCGAGGAGCATTAACACTCTCAGAAGCCGTAACCATCTCTCTAGTGGCAGCAGTGCAACTTCCAACAGTCCAAGATGGACAAAAGTGAAGAAGGAGGTGGAAGTCACTGAGGGAGGAGAAGAGAGGGGAAGTGGGAAGGAGCAGCCACTTTTCAACATCTTAAACTCAAACTTTAAACTTTTCTGCAGAAACACTCAAACTGACGGATTCTGCTCAGCTTTTGAAGCTGAACAACTGGCAGAGGTTGGCAGAGCTTGCAGCACGGCATAGGAACTTTCTTTTTAACTTGTACAGGAAATATAAAACCCCTTTCTGAGTGCTTATTCCTTGGTAAAACAATTCATTTCCATGTCCCCTCCTTATTGCCAGTCCAGATCTTGGCAGTGCAGCTGCGGGTTAGATTCAGTGCAGTCTTTCAGTGCTGTAATAGAAATGGCTGGGTGTATGTAGCTGCTATTTCTGTAACAATGGCATTTACTAGCCCTTGTTTCCTCTCTGCTTTCAAATGGAATCCTTTAGGGACTGCAGATACTCTTTTCCTGTGTGGACTGTGAGCTGAGTCAGTTCTGTTAAAAGACTCTCCAACCTGAGCTTGCCCAGGCTGGGCTGCTCCTTTGATTATTCCTTCTGCAGTTTGAGTCACTCTCTCCTCCCCACTGCTTTCCACTAAGGAACTGTTTTTGCCAGTCTGAGAGCAGTTTATAGTCCCTGAGACATAAGAGGACTGAAAAACAAGGAGCAGGAAGGAAAAATCAGCCAGATTTATAGAGAAGTCCACAAGCTGTCACAGAATCGTTTAGGATGGAAAAGACCTTCAAATCCTGCTTCTTTTTTTCTGATTAGCACTGGAGAGAAGGGAAAATCTGGGAGTAGCCAACTTCTTTAGGCATGTGCTTGAGAAAGGAGAACTTGTCCTCAATGAGGTCACAAATAAACTGGAGAGGAGAATGTTCTGAGCGCATTCAGCACGTATCTTATTGACTGCAGGACATCACTTGGACCTCAGAAATGAGGGCAGTGCTCCTCAAATGCTGTAGGCTCAGTGCTGTTTGTTTAGGATCAGGAGGGATCCTTTTCCCTGACACAGGAGGAATGACAGTTCCTTTCTAGGCCACCACTGGATGGTTGTGTTTGGGTTGTTTTCTCAATTTTTTGAGGCTGGACAAGGCTCTGGGCAACCTGATCTAGTTGAGGATGTCCCTTCTCCCTGCAGGGACTGGATGGGATGTCCTTTGGCGGTCCCTTCCAATTCGAACCATTCTATGATTCTACGAGTCTTGAGCTGTTGTCTCACAGTTGACTTTTAGCCCTTGGAAACCTTGGAGTACATGACGATGACTGTCTTGGCCAAACTTGTCACAAAGCAAATTGTCTCGCTTTTGCTTAAAGAAAAACCTCAAAAAACCTTTCCAGCTATCCCTGTTTGTCACACGAGTGTCAAGCTCGCCCAAGCGTGGAGGCGTGCTCTCCATCTGGCTCTGGGCATGGCTCACGTGGCGATGGCCAAGGCCTTGGGCTTTTCCTTTGTTCTATTGTTTTCTCAAGCCAGTGGGTTTGTGGGTTGAGCTGAGCAAGTGCAAGGGCAGCGTGACAGAGCTGCCCCAGTCTCCTGGTTCATTAGTGCACATCAAGCCTGTGTGAAATGAACTGGGAGCAGGGTGCTCAGCAAAGGCTTCAGAACAATTGCTCTTCAGACCTAAGAAATGACGTGCTGCAAGCAATGAGGGAAGTAAATTATTGGGGATTACTGGTTGTGTGAGACCATCAAACAGAAGCGAGGTAGGGTTCCAAACTGAAAAGGGGGGATTTAGAGTAGACAAATCTCTCCCTGTGAGGGTGCTGAGGCACTAGAACAGGCTGCACAGGGAGATTTTGGCTGCTTCCTCCCTGGCAATGTCCAAGGGCAGATTGGATGGGGCTCTGAGCAACCTGGTCTGGTGAGAGGTTTCGCTGCCCATGGCAAGGGGTTGGAACTGGGTGAGTTCTGAAGTCCTTTCCAGCCCACTCTGTATTACAGGGGGCTGTAGCTGGCCCTGGGAATTTAAATCTGCTTTGTTCTGGTTCTGGCTCTGTCTGTCAATGCTGCTTCAAAGATTCTAGAAATAGATTCAAAAATTTTGCAAGCAAGCTAAGGAAAAAAAATAAATGTGCTGTTGGTCCTGTTCCCAAGGAAGTCTCCATCGTTGTGTTGCACTTTCTGCGGCTTCACCTGTTTGTAGACACGAAAGCTAATCTGCTCCAGCCCACAAAGTAGAAACCATAACCTGAATCTGCAGAGGTGACCTTTCACCTGGTCCTGTCACCAAACCCACTGCGCGTGGTTCGTAAGGTAGATGCGACCACTGTGGCACAGTACCAGAGAAGTGCTCCCTGAGCTAGTGCATTGGCCATGCGAAGATAGTTGTGGTCTCTTCAGAGAGCCATTCCTGCTTGGTTTGGTTTGATGCTATAGCAGAGCTGAAGTTGTTTGTTTCAGTATGAAATACCAAACTGCTGTCTTGGCTGCTTTAAACTGACCTCATGGTAGAGGCTAAGAACTCCCCCTGTTTGTTGGTTCACAGCTGCCCCAACTCTGTGCCCGGCCTGAGACCAACCCCCTGCCAATGTCTGTGTTGAATGTGAAATCAATGTCTCAGGAGAAAGAGGGATTTTCTTGCCATCAGCCCCAACGAGTTTGCACGGTAAAAACAATCCAGAGAGTTTAAGGTGATTTTTAAATGATCCCTGTAACTGTTTCAGCATTGCCAACATACAGGGACTCTTACAGTGAGATCAGTGGTTTGTGTTTCTTTTCCTTCAAACCTAGATGCTACTTTTAATTCCTGATGATAATCCTGTTTAATAAGGATGTTTGGCCATCGGATGCTGGTAGGGCTTTCTGCTGCCCCACTTTTCCAAAGGGATCGATGCTGACGGGAATGTTGCTGCAGCCAGCAGCTCCGGGTTACCCAGAAAAGCGTCGTGGTTCTGGCTGTGTGGTGGACATTGATGCCATTTCCCAGATGTAGGAATCTTTGTGACTCTCTGTAAATCCTCCCACGTGCAGCAGCTGCTTCAGGGGACACTTCACCTCGCTCCCTGGACGTGAAACATCCCTTCAGGGCTGATGCTCTTTGAAGTCACTTGCAGCCACAGTTGGGTGTGTGCGGGTGACTGCTGGCAGCTTTCCCACACAAGGTCACAAAGCTGTGACCTTGTCTATCTAGTTCTGCTCATGGAGTGACAGCAAACTGCATTTCCAATGAGAGATTTAAAATGAATTCCCTGAACCTGGGTCTCGGGTTGGAAACTTCTGGATTTCTTGTTCAATTAGGTCACTCTTTTGCAATGATTTAGTGGGGTCTTTCCTCTTTCCAATTTTGAATCATTGCTTAAAAGTCCTGAACTGCATCTAGGCATCCTAGATGCCTTAGAGAATTCAGTCGCAGGAGGTGGCCGTTATTAGGTTTTCCTCCTTTTTGAATGATCCCAATCGTTTGGGGTCTTTTTCCATTTTACCTTGACCTCTTTCACTACTTCTGCCGTATAGGAATTCCGATAGGAATCTTCAAAACTAATTATTGTATGTCCAGGAGCTTTCTGGGAAGTTGCTGAGTCTTACTCCACAAAGAGGGTCAGGTCTTAATGAGAAGGGGTCTGCAAACCTTCCAGGAACAAGAGAGCATGGGGAGTGGAGCCTGAGGAAACCGCTCACAGCCCCTTGCTTGTGAGCTCTCAGCTCCAAGGAAGAAGGAATGTGGGTTCCAAGAGGTGGGTGTTCAGCTCTGCCATGAAAAGACAGCATCCTAGCAGGTAATAAATAGCAATAGTGATAAATCATAGAATCATTTGTCTTGGAAAAGGTCCTTGGGATCATCAAGTCCAACCATCAACCCTGCTCTACGAAGTTCACCCCTAAACCGTGTCTCCCAACATCAGCTGAGCTCATAATGCATGTGTGCAAGCTCCAGAAGGATCTGTTCCTGTTACAAATAACTAATTTTGTCTTCTCTTATCTAATAATTCCATCTGTGGGGATGAGTGATCAATGATAGAGGTGTTTGCCCTGATAAATTTAAGCCAATCCTGTTCTCTGAATGTGGTGGTTTCAGGACAAAGCAGATCACTGAACTGTGTTACCAAACCTAACACTGATTGGAAAATGGATTTTCCCTTTCCTCCCCCTCACTGTATGTTCGAGCTGGCAGGCAGCACAGTGGAGCCATTAATTTGCTGCATGGAAGTAGCAGCAAATTCTGGGAATTCTCCAGTGTCATGTGGAGAACTGGAAGGAGCTACAAACCACTCCTGTGTTCCCTAGGATGGCTGGGAATAACTGGATTTCCTGTATTTAAAACTCAATACAATGTCTTGTTTCAAACTGAAACGGGATATTTAGATTGGATACAAGAAGAAGTATTTCACGCTGAGTGGGGTTGAGGTCCTGGCCCAGGTTGCCCGTAGAGGTGATACATGCCTCCCATCCCTGGAGACATTCCAGGTCAGGCTGGACAGGGCTCTGAGCAACCTGCTCTAGTTGGAGATGTCCCTGCTCACTGCAGAGGGTTGGGCTTGTTGAGCTTTGAAGACCCCTTCAACTCACTGGATTCCATGGTTCTCCTCCTGGACTTAGAATCATAGAATCATCGAATCATTACGGATTGGAAGGGACCTCGAAAGATCATCTAGTCCAATCCGCCTGCAACAGCAGGATCACCTAAACCAAGACTTTTCCACATCTGAATTTGTCCTTGAAGACCATCTGAAACTACTATTGCCAAAGAGGTTTTTCTGTTGTGATTTTTACCAAACTTTTCTTTGTTCAAATCTCTTTGCTTTCCTCCATCATCCTTTGACTGTGTCAGGTTTTCCTGATAGAGATTTCCTTTAGTTATGATAAAAGGAACTGTTACCATATTTTAAGTTGATTAAGGAGTTTTACCCTGTATGTGATGCCTTTTTTCCTCCTGTTCTACTGCTTCCTCGAGCTCTTGCTCAAAGCTCTCTCATTTTGAATTAGTTGTTAATTAGAGGTTAGTTGTAAGAACTAACCTCTGTGGCCTCAGGCAATTCTTTTATTAACAGAGATTCCTTCCGAACTCAAAGCCTTTGGAGAAGACTGTGGACTTTCTGGTATTGATCAACTCTCATGTTGGGCATTTGTCCTATTTGAACTTGGACCTTTTGGCAGAACTTCACCTCCTTTATCTGCT
Organism: Rhinopomastus cyanomelas; assembly: GCA_013400115.1. Classification (NCBI taxonomy): domain Eukaryota; kingdom Metazoa; phylum Chordata; class Aves; order Bucerotiformes; family Rhinopomastidae; genus Rhinopomastus; species Rhinopomastus cyanomelas. Next base: position 198,956 of record VXBP01006164.1, on the reverse strand, counting down.
GGGTCTCATTTGTTCCATCTGAACTTGAGCCTCTTGGCAGAAGTATATCTTCTTTATCTGCTTAGGTTGCTCTGCAGAGTGGTGGTGATCAATGGAATGTTACTTGTGCAACTTAGGGCTGCATCCAGTGTCAAACCTTGGCAGTAGGTGTGATGTAGGCAAATAACCTCAGCAGAACTGAATATCCCAGATACTAAATCCAGCCAATACCGTTGAGCTAGGTGCATTCAGTGAGTAACTAGATCATCTTTTGCACTCATATGTCCCAGTTTCCAGCTGAAACTATTTTTGAATGTTTATCTTCACACTGGACTCGTGGCTTTTAAAATAAACCAGCTCAAATTATCCAACGATTTTCATGCCGTTTACAAATCTATCAGTTTTTACTTCAGAGTCTCTGAAAAAACAAGTTCAAGTTGTTTGTTGCTGGGAGGGCTTTCAAGAGAAATATTTTTTCAAAATACAGGTTATTTTTAAACTTCTGCCTCTTTTTGCTGAGTGAGGTAACTACCTGAAGGGAGGTTGTAGTCAGGTGAGTGCAGCCAGGCAGCCAGCACCAAGACAAGAGGGCAGGGCCTGAAGCTGCCAATGGAGGGTTAGGTTGGATGTTAGGAAGCCCTTCCTCACAGAAAGGGTGGTCAGACCCTGGAATGGAGTGCCCAGGGCAGTGGTGGAGTCCTCGTCCCTGGAGGTGTTGAAGGACACCCCGGCTGTGGCCCTGAGTGCCCTGGTCTGGCTGCTGTGGTGTTGTTAGGTCCTGGGCTGGATGAGCTCAGAGGTCTTTTCCAGCCTCAATCATTCCGAGTTTCTGTGAAAACCTCTATCTGCAGGAAACTGGGAGGTTTAAGAGCACTGGGAAACGGGAGGAGATACCATTGGGAAGTGACAGGACAGCAGCACTCTGGTGTCTGGGTAACCCAAGGTTCCAAACTCATTTCTGCTCTGTATGAGCAGCCTGAGCGTTTCTGGCTGGTGTCGACAAGAGCAAAGACTAGCTAATAGTCTCTTGTGAAGTGTGAGGCTCAGGGCAGAGTAACCTCAGTGAAAAGCTAATCACTGGTTTATGCGCTAATCCAGCTCCTCATTAAAGGCGGTTGGCAAGCCAAGCTAATTAGGAGGCAGATCCGTGTCTTTTCAGAGGTGAACACCTGACGTTCCATTTAATGTCCAGCCAGTCTCTGTAAGTAAGGTGAGCTGGCAGGCAACATTAATTAATGTGTTCATTCAGTTTATCAAAGGCTGCAGTCTTGTTGTACAGCTCCTGCTGAATCAGGAGATGCTCAACATGAAATGTAACAGCCGATCCTGCACTGCCCCAGTCCTTGCCTCCCTTTGGCTGTTATATTACAGTGGCTAGAGGAAGCCCAGTTCAGACGGAAGAAACTCACCGTTAGCCTCATCTTCTCTCCAGTAGGTGGAATTCATTCAGAAAAAAATGGGTTTGAGGGGGTTTTTATTGGGTTTTTTTGGCTGAACACTCAAACCAGTTTATTAAGCATATGGACTGCTGTGGATTTGCAGCTACCACAAACACGGTGGCAGTGGGGTCCTTACTAGTCCATAACTTCCCAGAATAAGACACAATCCAGTGATAAACACTTGTCTTAATAGGCAGCTGTATTGCCCAATATTTATTAACTCTTGTATGACAGGGCTAAGTCCAAGGTGCCAGTGGCTCACAAGAGAGGAGAGAGGAAGAATTTGCTTTTCCACAAGAGTTTATTTGTCAAATAAAAGCACCTAGACCTTTACATACAGCTGTTATTGCTTGATGTTATTATATCAGTTTGTTCACTTGGACGTCTTCTGGATTTACTTGGGTGTCTCTTGCAATTTACTGCTTGAGAGTCTGCTGTTGATACTCATCCTTCTAGGGACTGGACTCTGGGAGAGGGGAAAATACAGAAGTTTCAGTCTACAGAATCACTTGCTCAATACCTTGACCTTTCCGTAAACCCGAATCAACAGCTGATAAAGGCCACCTTGGCATCACCTGAAGAGCTGACAACTTTATTGCTGTTAGAGTAATAAAAGAAACCTAAGTGGTCAAGTTGCCTAAATAAAGCAAGGGAAGTGCCAGGCTAGCAGGCTTAGAGGAGAACTTCTAGCTGTGGGATAATTGTACTAAAAATTATCTGTCGGGGTAAAATGGATCTTCCTCAGGGTCATGTTACTGTAGTCTTGGGTGCCCTGCTTGGTGCGATTTAATATAGCATCACCTGGAGTCCTGTGTCTTGCTCTGGAGCCATCAGTTCAGGAAGGACAGGGACCTCCGTTCAGGAAGGACCAGGAGAGGAGGCCACAAAAATTATCAGGGGGCTGGAGCCTCTATGCTATAAAGATAGGTTGAGAGAGCTGGGGTTGTTCAACCTGGAGAAGAGAAAGCTGCAAGGGGGGACCTGATAGCGAACTTCCACTCCCTGAAGGGAGCAACAAGAAGGCTGCAGAGGGACTGTTTACGAAGGCCTGGAGCGATAGGACGAGGGGCAATGATTTCACATGAGAGAAGGGCAGATTGAAATGGGCTGTTAGGAAGAAGTTCTTGAGCAAGAGAGGGGTTGAACACTGGACCAGGTTGCGCAGGGAGGGAGTTGAGGCCCCATTGCTGGAGAACTTCGAGGGGAGGCTGGACAAGGCTCTGGGCAACCTGCTGTAGTTGAGGATGTTCCTGTTCCCTGCAGGAGGATTGACTGGATGTCCCTTGGAGGTCCTTTCCAACCTGGGCCATTCTATGGTTCTGTGATCCCTGAGAAGTGTTTCTTGCTTGCACTTTGACTTCTAATGTCCCAGAGTAAACATATTGAACCATTGTATGAGGCTATATGGCTCTGCTTGATCGTGGAACTCTCGCAGAGGGGTCCTATAAGAGAATTCCTTGTAGAACAAAGCTACTTCTTGGAAGAGTGCTGAGGTATTTTCAGAGACAGCATTCCAGCAGCACAAGACGGGCTCATTACCCAAAGTGGGAAAATGAGTAGGCATAAAAACAGCCTAATAGAAACGTGCTACTGAGAGACCTCAAGCACAACAGAATCATATGAGTGAGGTACAGAGGTAGTACTTGCATATGCAGAGATGCAGTTGAGATAGCAAAGGCAAGCCAGGAGCTTGAAGTAGCAGGAGATATCAAGAATAACAAGGAAACCTTTGGTAAGTTAGCTGCAAGAAGACCAAGGATGAGAGTGAAGTAATCTACCTTAATTTTGAGGCCCCAGTGGAAGTTATGACAAGAGAGTAGTTTGCCCTGGTTGATGAGGACTGGGTTAGGGATCAGTTGAATGGACTGGATGGACATAAATCCATGGGCCCTGATGGGATGCACCTGCAAGTGCTAAGGGAGATGGCAGATGTCATTCCTAGGCCACTCTCCATCATGTTTGCTAAGTCATGGGGAACAGGAATGGTGCCTGGGGACTGGACGATGGCAAATGTCACTCCAATCTTCAAAAGGGGTAAGAAGGAGGACCCAGGTAACTATAGACCGGTCAGCCTCACCTCCATCCCAGGAAAGGTGATGGAACAATTTACCCTTGACACTGTCTCTAGGCACATCAATGACAAGAGAGTCATTAGGAACAGTCAGCATGGCTTCACCAAGGGGAAGTCATGCTCGACCAACCTGATACCCTTTTATGAGGGCATAACTAGGTGGATAGGTGATGGCAAAGCAGTGGATGTGGTCTACCTTGACTTCCGTAAAGCATTTGACAGAGTTTCCCACATCATTCTTGCAGCCAGACTGAAGCAGTGTGGTCTTGGATAATAGAGTAGTGAGATCGAGCTAAATTGGCTGCAGGACAGAAGTCAATGGAACAGAGTCTGGTTGGAGGTCTGTATCTAGTGGAGTCCTCCAAAGGTTGGTACCGGGACCAGTAATATTCAGTCTAGTCATTAATGACTTGGATGAGGGATTAAGGTGCACTTGTCAGCAAGTTTGCTGATGACACAAAGCTGGGTGGTGTCACTGACACCCCAGCAGACTGTGCTGCCATTCAGCGGGATCTGCAGAGCTGGGCAGAGAGAACTGCAATGAACTATAACAAGGGCGAGTGCAGAGTCTTGCATCTGGGCAAGAACAACCTCAGGTACCACTACAAGTTGGTGACTGAGCTGTTGGAGAGCAGTGTAGGAGAAAGGGACCTGGGGGTCCTGGTGGACAGCAGGATGACCATGAGCCAGCACTGTGCCCTTGTGGCCAAGAAGGCCATCGGCATCCTAGGGTGGATCAGAAGTGCGGTTGTTTACAGATTGAGAGAGGTTCTTCTCCCCCTCTACTCTGCCCTGGTGAGACCACCTCTGGAGTGTTGTGTCCAGTTCTGGGCCCCTCAGTTAAAGAAGGACGCAAAACTGCTGGAGAGAGTCCAGAGCAGAGCCATGAAGATGATGGACACCTCCCTGATGAGGAGAGGCTGAGGGAGCTGGATCTCTTGAACTTGGGGAAACGGAGACTGAGGGGTGACCTCATTAATGGTTATTTGAAGGGTGGGTGTCAGGAGGATGGAGCCAGGCTCTTCTCAATGTCATCTGGTGATAGGACGAGGGGCAGTGGGTATTAGCTGAAACATAGGAGGTTCCATGTAATATGAGAAAGAACTTCTTCACAGCGCGAGTGGTGGAGCCCTGGAATGGGCTGTCCAGGGGGCTTGTGGAGTCTCCTTCTCTGGAGACATTTAAAACCCACTGGGATCTGTTCCTGTGTGACTTGGTGGAGGTGATCCTGCTGTGGCTGAGGGATTGGACAAGATGATCTTTCGAGGTCCCTTCCAATCCCTAATGTTCTATGATTCTATACTGGGGTAGTTTTTACTTTAGGTCACGTATGTCTGGAGATGCAGGTAGAACTCTTTGCTCAGAATCTCTTCTGCAAACACTGATAATAGCACGGCTCAGTGTATGTGATGATGTTACAGTAACTGGCTCGAAGAAGCAACAGTTTAAAGTGAGTAGGATCATAGCAACTCCTCTGTTTCCCTCCATCTTTTGGCAAAAACCCTGGAATTTTCATAGGCAGCAGTAATACTCTTGGAAAATAAAATTACTGAAATGCTTAAAACTCTTAGGAGGTTCTGGGAACCTGAACTGAAAAGAAATAATAATTATTAAAGCATATGTTAAAATCAAAGTAAAAACCCCCACGGGTAAACGAAAGAAAACAGACTTGCAGCTAACTAAAAACTTGCAAGTTGTTTGATTTCAAAGCCTGCACGAGCAGGAGGAAGGCAGAACCTATGAAGGAAGGGCTGGCTTCCCAAGCTGTTTCCTGTGGTCAAAACCCAGAGGTCTGTCTGAGTGGAGACAGCAATGTGCATTTCCTAGACTGGGAATAGAGTCCTCATTTTATACCTCAATATTTGCTTCTAATTTAAGTTTTTGTTCTTCATAAGCTTCAAACAGAAAGCAAAATGTTGTACTGTGGCTGCTGTATTTCTCACTCTGACACAACACAGGTTCCTTGCGCAAGCTTCTGCATGAGCTGTTGCCTCTTGGAAGTATTTGGGATGTTCCTGCAGCTCAAGAGTTAAAAAAGGACTGAAGGGAATTAGAACAAGCGTTGATAATTTTATAGCAGACAGTGAAACAAAACCTGAACCTGCTGTCAAGTGACAGAGAGTAAAACATCTGGAAACCTCCTAGCAAGGGCTGAGAGATGACTTGCAGGGAAAGTTAATCTTTAGTTAACTCTAATGTTAACTAAATTGTTGGGACAACGAAGTGGCTCTGTGGTGAGCTGACGGAAGGAACTGCCAGCCTGAACAGCCAGCGTGGAAGAGAATGAACGGCTGTTGAGGCTGAGCACAGACCTCCCTGATGTAGCTCTGAGCGCGCAGCGTGCGTTGGAACCTAAGGGCATTCTGCCTCGGGTCACAGAACGTGGTCCTGCTTTGCTGTGGCTGAGTGTGGGGTTTTAATGTTTGTAAACCCGCAGCAGCCACTGCGTTGGTTTCTGCGGTAAGAAAGTTCTGAACGTGACCTGTGAATTAAATCACACCTCGGGCGCCGTTCAGATGTCTGAACTGTGGGTTTGACCTTATCTGAATTTCAAAGCCCTGGCTGATGTGGACCTTAATAACATTAAAGCTGAAATATGATGTTTCAAGCAAGATCAAGTCCAAGCAGTGTTTGAACACTTGACGAACAGGAGTTCCTGAACAACCCAACGGCAACCGTCTGAGGTGACTCTATTGCCATGTGTGTTCTTGCTGGCCTGTGAACGCTTTAACTAATTGGAGTGTTTTGTGCACAGAGGTTTGAAGTTTGGCTTTAAAAAATTGAAAATATAGTGGCCCCCCCACCTCCCTTTTCTCTTCTTCCCCCTCGGTGACTTACTGATATGTGGGGGGGGGGGGAGTGAATTGGAGTGAATTCAGATGTTTTGAGGCCTTCCCTTCTAAGTTGTTTATTGCCGGCAGATCATAAGGGGTTTTGTCAAACCCTCCTGTTGAGTCTGACTCTAGATGGGAGCACTTGGTGGAAACATGGTTGGGGTCTCTGATCCATGATGTTGCTGGCAAGCTGGGTGGGCCGTGTGGGGCTCCAGAGACAGAGACCCCACAGCACTATGCTGCAGCTCCAGCCACTACAGCTCGTACAACAGGAGCAGGACTGCTTTACAAACCCCATAACAGCCTACAGCTTTACATTCTAGAGCCGTGCATCGCATTGAAATAATCCAAGTTCTCAAAGTGATTTGGGTACAGCTTTGGGGTAACATTCGGTCTAGCTGGGGAGGAGCAAGCGTGGATCTGGATACTTGCCACAGATAGGAAAGGGGATTTCTGCCATTTAGAGATCACGTGACATCCATAGGGATGGAGTGGGCCGTTGTTTTGCTCAGTTCTGCAAACATCCCCTTCAAGCGTGGACATTGGAAATAGTTTTCAGAAGTCACATCAGCTGCCTCCTGCTAGCCAAATGCTTTGTATCTGAATGGACTTCAAAGCAGAACTGGTCACGCTACCCGTCTGCGTGGCCGTAAGACGTTGTTCTCCAAGATGTTGTCAGTTCTACTTTGTGGGTTTTCTAAGGAATAAGAAAAGTGCTGGGAAACTTTAAGGGTGGTTTTCTAGATGCTAATTGTGACAATGGACAGACTCAGTAGCTCAGTGACTAGAAATTGTTCTCGAGAGACTTTCCTGGAAGAAGAATTTTCTGTTTTAGTCAGACCATACTGGAAATTATATTTTTCATCTGTTCTTTTGAAACTAAAGGCACTTTTAGTTTCTTCTTCATTCCACGCAACCAGTTAGTTGCTTTGCGTGATGGATTTGCAAACGGTTGGGTTTTGTAACCTTTAGATGCAGTCGTCCTGCTTTTCCAGACATCAGACGCTGGTGCTCTTCACTTCTGCCCTTGTCTGGCTTGTACAAGGCAGGGGCAGGTTGTTGCTTTCACCATAAATCTCTGTTAGCTGAACTTCTGAGCGGTGCATTAGAGCTTTGTGCACCTGAGAGGGGTGAGGTGACTGTTCTCGGCATTTTCTCCAGGAGCCTGGAAAAAATTGTGCCTTTAATAATTGAGGAGTCTGGCTTTGGCACAAGTTGTCCTTGACATGCAAATACAATCAAGGTTATTGCTTCATGTAATTCTCCTCCTGTACTGAGCGCTGGGGAGGCCTCCCCTTGAGTGCTGGGGGCAGTTCTGGGCCCCTCACTTCAAGAAAGAGGTTGAGGGGCTGGAGCGGGTCCAGAGGAGCAACGAGGCTGGGGAAGGGACTGGAGGGAAAGGCTGATGAGGGGAGGCTGTGTTTAGCGAGGAGAAGAGGAGACTGGAGGGAAACTTTCCCCCTCTCTACATCTCCTTGAAGGGAGGTCGTAGTCAGGCTGAAGTCAGGCTCTTCTCCCAGGCAAACAGGGCCAGGACGAGAGTGCAAGATCTGTAGCTGCCAGGGGAGGATGTTAGGAAGCCCTTCCACGTGGAAAGGGTGATCAGACCCTGGAATGGGCTGCCCAGGGCAGTGGTGGAGTCCCCATCCCTGGAGGTGTTGAAGGACAGCCTGGCTGTGGCCCCAAGTGTCCTGGTCTAGGTCTAGCTGCTGTGATGATGTTAGGTCCTGGACTGGGCTGGATGAGCTCAGAGGGCTTTTCCAGCCTCGATCATACCAATTACCACGTCAGATACAACTGACAGCTTCAGCTCGAATCTATTTGAGGAAGCTCCAGTACCCTTGGAAGAAAAAAAATAAGGTTTAATGGTCTTTCCAGAGCATCTGCCTGTTGCAGCTTATTGGTTCTCAGAAGCAATTTGGGATGACTGTAGGGACTCCTCCTGAACCAGCTCATTCGGCGCCGAACGGGAAAGTGTTTTCAGTGCCTCTCCATATTGTCCGTAGCTGCTTTCAGCTGTTGTGTTAGTCACACGGTCACCTAGTGATATTTGATTTGGGGAGACAAGCATTTGAAGCAAGTTACACACAGATGTGTTCAATAACATCTCAGTTCATCTACAAATGATAAATGAGTAGGTTTATGTGCATGGATTTATACCTTTTATACACAAATGTGTGTACATGCTAACCTAACGCAATTGTTCATGGCTTGAACTCAGATGTTGGCTGGTGTCAAAGGGACAGTAGAACTCATAAAGCAAATTACCTGATAGCTGTATTTTAACACTGCTTTGTATTACACAAACATTTGAATTGCTCAGTAATCAGAGTAGAATTGTGGGTTTCCATTTGACTCCAAAGTATAGAAGTACTTTTAAGAATCCCTTGAAGCAGTATCGGTAATGAGGATCGAATATAGCCCTGGTGTATTATTATTTAGTGTGTTGTTTTTGTCTGTGGTGCCCCCAGGAAAGATAAAACATAATTCTTCAGTTGGATGCTTCCCATACAACGCCTTGCTTTGATTTGGGATGTATTCCCCAAGTGGCAGTTATTTATAGGTAAGAGGCAAAGCAATAAGCCAACAGTGCAAAGGTGAATAGAATTCCTCTGGTGCACTCTGTGGATTCTTGGATTTCTGTGCTTCATTAAAAGAATTAAAAAAATACTGTTTAATGTATTTCCAAGAGCAAGTTACAGTTACCTCTAATTAAAAAAACCCCTCTACCCTTCACTTCAAAGCACGTGTAAAATTCCTGCTGGAAGCTTTTCATGTGGAAAAACAATTGATCTTTGTGCATTAGAATTCTTGTTACATTCAGTGCTAACAATGGTCTCTTTATTAATTTCCTTGTTGTACCTTTTGATTTATAGCCCTTCGTAAATTCTCACTGTAGATTTCACCTGTGATCTGCCTCCCATCGGGTACTTTTCAGTGATCCAGTGCTGATGCTAAAACATTGAGCCAAAACAATAGAAAATTCCATTTGTGATCCTGAATCAAAAGAGGCTGGTACTGAGTATTCAGCCCAACATTTACTGGGGGACTTCTCTTTGTGGAATTAAATAGTCTCTGTACTTTTTGTTTCCTTTTGGTTCAAGTGTTTGCATGGAAGGAGGATCTCCAGAACAAGCAGTGAGAGTTTAAGGCCAAGAGCCAGTTTAGAACCAGCTCTTCAGCAGTGTGTTTAGGGCAGCGTGAAGCAGTGGTGCCACACCTAGCACAAGACCTTTGACTCTGCTGGGGGCTGCAGATCTCCTCAAAGAAGCCCCAGTGCCTGGGCAGTTAACCTGTGAGGCTGTTGCCATGCCTGCTGCTATAAATACCTGAACTAGTTACAGGCGGGCAGCTCAGGTGTACAAGGCTGGAGCAGTCCATCCCGAGCCCGCGGTAAATATTGATGCGCTCTGAGGTGTCTGAGAAGTAGGAGAAAGGCACCAACATCTTCCTGAAGGAAAGGGGAAATTATCTTGTTGTCCTAAACCTGACCAACAGAGGAAAGATCAGATATTGCCTAGAGACAGAGATTCTTAACCTTATAAAGGGGGGAGTGATGCTGGTATTTATCTGCTTTTCGTAGCTGCTGTTCAGTGCAGGGTAACACTGTAGTATTCGGTAAATACTGTGTCAGAGAATTTAATTCAGCACATGCAAAGCTCCTCTGGACATTGCTGTGTCTGGCTCTGCTAAGGGAGATTCCTCACCTCCTCCCTGTCTCTCCTCTCTGCTCCCCATGAGGAATTTTAGGGCAGAGAACACACAATCTCTTTGGCAGGTCTGTTGTGCTGCTCTTCAGCTCCACAGAGGAGCCATCCTGAACAGCAGTGCAGTTGTAATTAAAACACCTCTACACCATGTACAGTGAAGAGACCTACAAAACCAAAACAAAAGCCCAGATAGAGAAAAATAGAATCCCACTTGCAAAATTAAAACTGTTGTTGGTGTCACTTGTCCTGAGTCCAGTTTACCTTCCTCCCTAAAGTAACCACCTACCTACCTGGATAAGGAGGCTGAGCATCATCTCACTATTTACCAGTTTCATTCTAACCTGGAATCAGAGGACAAGAAGGGGAAAACCTGTGCCTCAGGAGAAAATGAGTTAGCAGTTAACTGGTGAAAGAACATGGGACTGATGCTCTATTTAGAATCTGGTCTGTGCAGTGTCAAGGTCAGGTCCTTGTTCCCTGGTTTTCTGAATAGGTGTTGCAGGTTATTTCTCTAGGGAACAGAGAGTTCTGTTGCAGCAGAGGTTTCACAGACCTGCTTTAAAAAAGCAGAAAACCCCCCAAATCAACCACAAAAATAAAACCCAAAGGGGTGCTGCTAGTAACCAGCTGGAGAAGGCTGCTGGACACAGGCTGCTCGAAGGTGCTTTGCTCCTATTTCTAACTCTTAATGGGGCAGGTCCAAGTTACCTTGGAATGTGGTGATGGGTGTTTCAGAGTAACTGGCAATTGCATTGGAATGTTGTAGGTGTGTTGATCCATTGTGGATAGACTGTGGGTAGTAGCTGTATGGAACTTGGTCTTCAGAGTGTGAGGCTGTTGCCCCCAAGCTGGGACTTCTTTAGAGCAGCAGCTTCACAATTTGAAGAGCAATAAAGAATTCATGATGTGGTGAAGTGTCTTCGCTCAAATTTGCATTTGGACAACCTTTAGCATTTGTCTTATTTATGTTAATGAATAATCAATGTGAAACAGAATGCGCTTCCTCTTAACTGATTCTAAATCTTCTGTCATGGAAGAAAATGCTGATTGTCTGCAGCACCGAGCAGTCGTGGAGCAAGTTTTGTGGCGAAACCTGCAGGTACTCCAAAGGATTGCTTTGTGCAAGGGGGCTTGAGGAATCCAGAGAGTTTTGTGGAACTGCTTTTGTGCATTTCCTAACAATAAACAGTGAAGAAACTTCATAGTCTTCTTCTCTGGAGATGTTCAGGACCCACCTGCGCAACCTGTTCCAAGTGAACCTGCTTTAGCAGTTAGGTTGGGCTAGATGATCTCCAGAGGTCCCTTCCAAGCCCCACCAGTTTGTGATACTGAGATCTACCCTGTCTTTTGACACTTGGCTGTATTTTGTTAACATTCGCATCCTGATGTTTGCCACAACATGCTCCTGGCTTCACCTGTTCATTTGGCAAACAAATGAAGCCAAAAGGCTTGGAAATTAATTTGCCTTAGTGTCATCCCTAAGAGTCAGGATGTTACAAGTGAAGTAGTGAATGCATGAGCTTCTGGAACAACATTCCATCTTTGTAATCGGTTGCTGATCACAGACACAAAGCTGTGAGTCTTGCAGACCCAGAATTGCTGTGCTGCTAATGTAGATGTTCTTATCACAGAATTGCTGATCAAGTTCAACTGTTAACCCAGCACTGCTGCATCACCACTGAATCCTGTCCCTCAGCACTTCATCTCTCTGTTTGTTAAATCCCTCCAGTTGGCCTTGGCAGGGACATAGATACTATCAGGTTATTGATAAGCATCCGATTGTGTAACGGTCAAGCTAAACAGCAAGAAATTTTTGCCTCATTCTCAGCAAAGAACAAAATGTGTCCTCCTGGCTTTGGTGAGGACTTGCTGCAGAGGATCAGCAGCTATAAGTATAAAGCAAAATCTGATTTGTTGTCCTTTGTAGTATAATGACCTCGTGCTCTTCTGTGTGCCTTGCGAGAGCTGTAGCAAGTGTTTGAGCATTTACGGAGCGCACACACAGTGCTCAAATATCAGCAGAGCCCAAGTGGGTTATCCATAAACAGAGCTAAACTGGGTGCCAAGTCAAAAGAAGGCTGCGGGTTAATTGACTTTGCTCTGGAAAAGAATTAATTAGAGCCTGAGACGTGTGTCTTCTGTCACTCTGGTAAAGCCTCATGTGCTCTGTGATAGGAGCAGGGACACAAAATCAAGGCTCTACTCATCCTCTTGCGTTACACAATGATGTTGCCTTGTGCACAGGGAGCTTGGCTATTGTGTGGTGGCCGCAGCAAATGAAGCCACCAAAGCCCTCCTGTCAGGCTGGTTGAAGCCTTTAAAGCTAGGAATGGCTATATTTAAGGAAACAACAAATCAAGCTGCCTTTATTGTTTGAGATGTTAAGGAAAATGAAGCTACTTTTGCAAATTCTTCACTGGGGTGGTGAGATTCAGAATTTTGTAAGGCCTCTTGTGACCATCCTGTTTTGAGTGTGATCCATTGGGATCATTATCCTCGTACCTTCTGCAAAGGTCTACAAAAACTGTGGTGCCTAAACCCATCATTATAAAAATTAAAATTAATAAGTGGGTAAATGGCTCATTCCTTGGTAACACCCAGTTTGTCAGAAATGGGATGTCAGTGATTTAATTCTGTCGGCTTGACTTTCTCTTCTGTTCTTGTGTTTGCAAATGGTGTTAAACGTTACCCTTAAAAGTTGCTCTGGATTCCTGAAATCCTATTAGCCACAGGTTAGTTAATCAACAGAACGACATAAAGGTGTTTGAAAATACTGCTGTCCCATTACACTTGTGAGAGACTTGCTGTTAAAGGCTCCCTGCAACACAAAAGGTGTTAAAAAAGATGCAGGTCTGAAATGCTACAAACATGCTAAAAACATTGGATGGTGGAGATCAAAGAAGTCACTAGGTGGTTGCTGCCTTTTCTTGGGGCAGCTACTCCCAGTCTTGATTGTGGCTGCATAAAACACTGTGCCAGGGCTACAGACCTTCTGATCTCCAGGCTCAATCCTCTTGTCCAGCCAGGCTCTATATAAACTGTTGGTTTGTCCACTCTTGTGCTTGGACATCTTAGACCTGCCCAGGAAAGAAAGCGCTGCTGCTTCATTTGGGAATAGACAAGGCTCCAGGGAGGCCTTCTAGTAGCTTCCCGGTACCTGAAGGGGCTACAGGAAACCTGGAGAGGGACTTATCTCAAGAAGCTCTAGTGTTAGGACAAGGAGGATGGTTTTGAGCTAAAAGAGGGGTGATTTATCCCAGATCTTAGGCAGAAATTCTTCCTCCCTGTGAGGGTGCTGAGGCCCTGGAACAAGTTGCCCGGGAGGTTGTGGCTACTCCATCCCTGGAAGTGTTCAAGGCCAGGTTGGATGGGGCTTTGGGCAACCTAGTCTGGTGACAGGTGTCGCTGCCCATGGCAGGGGGTTGGCACTAGATGATCTCCGAGGTCCCTAAACCCCTCTATGATTCTATGGCTGAAAGATTTTTTCCTAAAAACCCATAAACTATGAAGACCCTTGGGCATGTACTTGGTTTTTCTTGTGCTCTTTTGAGCACATGAAGCATTCTGCACTCTACAAATCGCCTCTGACAGCTGCCCTAACTGTGGTACACACGGAAACAGAAGACAGAAGCAAAATTAAGATATTTCTTGCTGGTAGCTCAGAATTCCATTATCCTTCCTGGTAGTCTACACTGAAGGCAGAAACATCTTTATTTCTCCATGGCGCTGCTTTGTGCGTGCAGAACAGCGGAACAGAGAGGAAATTCTGACTGTTTACAAAGCTGCCTGGCCAACTGATCCTCGCTGGGAGGTGGCTGTGAAGAACCCTTCATAGCTAAGTAAAGGCAGAGCCTCCTGATCCTCCTGAGAGGCGCATTCACAATGCCCAGAAGCAATTGAAACCCTGGCCTAGATGCTTTAAAGAGCATTTGATAACTTATTATGCATTCAACTTCCATGTGATGCTTCATGTTTTTGTTGGTTGTCTGTCTCGTGACCTTATTTGTGGGATAAAGGTGGCAGCGAACATGGGAATTATCGTAAATACTGTGTAGATCTGAATGGGGAGAGCAAATGAATGGCACTAGATAGCAATGTTTATTGTGTCAAGTCTTTGGGATGTCATTTATATGTAACTACTTCTAATTAGTGCCATTCAAACCAACTAAAATGACTCCAGAGCAGATGCCAGTCGTTGCAAAGGGATGTGCCTGGATACTTGTCGTTATTTCATAGAGTCAACTGGCACTCACAGCCCTGACAGCACTTTTCTGGGTGAGATGGAGGAAAGGTTTCGGTGCTGGTGCTCATGGGGATTTGAAAAGTGTAGTATTTCTTGATGTTTCTCCTAGCAGGCTGCAACTGCGAAAATGCTGCTTCTCAGATAGCAGTTGCCAGTCCTTTGGGTCTTGGTTGCTCCTGATGAGCAGTCACAGCTCCTCTTTCCATGTCATCCCTAGATCGGGAGCACCATGCTGCACCCTCATGGTGAGCAATGCTAGAGAATGAGAAACCACCGGATTCCAGGCTGAGAAAGAAGGACTCTCATACTTTAAGATTTGCTTTTTCTTTATGAAAAACAACCTGAGTGAAGGAATTCCCTAAATTCTGGTGATACGAAAGTTAGAGAGAGTCATTCAACCTTGATTTTTATAACCAGAATCAAAGAGCAGTTTATAACCAGAATCAGTTTATAACCAGAATCAAAGAGCAGTATAGGTTTCTGTAAATTGACATCCAAATAACAGGGCTTCACTCAGTAATGAGAGTTCCCCCTCCCCTGCAAGTTGCCTTTTATTTAATTAAACCTCCCCAGGAGGCTGACACTTTTCCATAGCTCAAACAGCAGCTGAACGGCAGTGATGAACCTCGGGAAAACCTAAACATCTCAATGACTGCTGCAAATCCTGGCAGAACAGTGGAAAAGATCCTCTTGGTACTGCTACGAGAACAGTCTTCCAGCTTTTCCAAAAGTGTTCTCACCATAACACTCTGCAGTGGGGGTTTTGAGTTTAGAACCGGTAATTTTGAATGTTTCCTTAATGTGATGTAAGTTGATCTTTCTCACAGAGGTACTTACAGCCACATTCAGCCTACGTTTGCCAAGGTAGTGATGAGAAAAAATCTCAGGAAGGTTTAAACTCGACGTCCCTGACAGTGATAGATGGGCACTGGCTAGTTCTGGGCACAGACAAGGTGGAAGTGCCAGGCTGTGATCCCAAAGGCCAGTGGAATTATAGAACCCTAGAATGGCCAGGACTCAAAGGGACCTCCAAAGATGATCAAGTCCAACCTCCTGCAGGGAACAGGGACAACAGCCTCAACTACAGCAGGTTACCCAGAGCCTTGTCCAGCCTCCCCTTGAAGACCTCCAAGGATGGGGCAACCTGGTCCAGGGTTCGGCCCCCCTCCTGCTAAAAAACTTCTTCCTAATAGTCCATTTCAATCTGCCCTTCTCTAATGTGAAACCATTGCCCTTCGTCCTGTCACTCCAGGCCTTCGTCAACAGTTCCTCTGCAGCCTTCTTGTAGCCCCCTTCAGGGACTGGAAGGTCGCTCTCAGGTCCCCCCTGCAGCCTTCTCTTCTCCAGGTTGAACAACCTCAGCTTCCTCAGCCTGTCCTCATAGCAGAGGGGCTTCAGCCCTCTGATCATTTTTATGGCTTCCTCTGGACTCACTTCATCAGGTTCCTGTCCTTCCTGTGCTGAGGGCTCCAGAGCCGGATGCAGGACTCCGGATGAGGTCTCATCAGGGGAGAGCAGAGGGGTAGAATCTCTTCTCTCAAGCTGCTGGCCCCTCCACCTCATGTCTTGCTAATTTGGTAATTTACATAGCTGGTGGTGTCCAAGAGTCAGACACTGAGGGAAGGGCTCTTCAGAGCGAGTTGATGTAGTAACATGAATAGCAGTGAGAAACGCGGATTCATTGCAAACTACTTCCATCAGAAGAAGAAATCACAGACTTGCACACTGGTTTGGTTTAGAAGAGACCTTAGAGATCATCCAGTGCCAACTCCCTGCCATGGGCAGTGACACCTGTCACCAGACTGGGTTGCCCAGAGCCCCGTCCAACCTGGCCTTGAACACTTCCAGGGATGGAGTAGCCACAACCTCCCTGGGCTACTTCTTCCAAGGCCTCAGCACCCTCACGGGGAGGAGGAATTTCTGCCTAAGAGCTGATACAAATCTCCCCTCTTTCAGGATGACACCACTATCCCTCATTCTATCACTAGAAGCCCACGTCAGAAGTTCCTGAGCCGCACAGATATTAACACTTCAGAAGACATTAAGAAAAATGTGAGGCCTTTGCGTTGTGTCAGGGGAGTTTCCGTGGTTTTGTGGAGCTCTGCCAGCTCTCGCAAATTTTGTTTCTCAGAGCTGCAGCCTGGTTCAAAGCCTGCTCCAGTTTGCCCTTGGGTGTTTTTCTAGTCTCTTTTGGCCAGGCTGGAAATAGATTTCTGTTTAGATGGTTCATGTCAGGTGAGCCAGAGGTTGGTGGCAAAGAGGAGACAAAAAAGTGCAAAAGAGCAGGGTTTAACCTTTGGTTTGTTTGGGGGTTTTTTGCTGCTGTGTGACCTCTTCCTGAATTACAGACAGATGGCTCAGGAAAGCTCAGATAAAAATTAAATAAATCTTGAGCAGCAGTGAGGTCTGGAGGAGAGGTTACACTAATGAGCAGCGTCTGCTATTCCAGAGCTCCCCGTGATGCTCCAAGTGCTGCCCTGACATGCCCATCGTCCTGCGAGCAGCAGGAGGGACACGGTGGTTACCTCAGGTGAATATTCAGAGTGGAAGGACTTTGGAGATGTCTCCTGAGCTGGGGAGACTTCTGATGCTCAAATAGAGATGTTTAGCTTGGTGCTAATTTGGGTTCTCAGCCATTGCTGCTGTTCCTCTGTTTATTAATAGATGATGTTCTGTCACCTCTGTATAACGGGTGTTACAGGATTGGGGCGAATGATTATTTTTTAAAATCAGAAAAATTGCAGAACCCAGGCAGTAGATTAAAATTTCTCTGAGATGCTCTTTAACTCTGGTGGGTTGAATGGAGACGAAGGAGACATTCTGTGGTAGCCCTGTTAGATTTATTTAGATTTAGTTCTAGATAGATTTAGAACCATAGAAGAGTTTTGACTGGAAGACACCATCAAGAGCCTCAAGTGTAACCTTTTCCCAGCTCTATCAGTGCCACTAAACCCTGTTCCCCAATGCAATACCCTTCTCTTAAACACCTCCAGGGATGGTGACTCGACCCCCGCCCTGGCAGGCTGTTTCAGCACCTGACAACCCTTTCAGGAAAGAAATTCCTCCTGACATCCAACCTGATGGTTGGCCTTTAGAGAGAACCATGTGTGGATTCAGCTTGTAGGATTTTGAAGACTGTAGGGAAGCTCCAGGTAGCTGCAGTTTGTTACTGGTGTAGCCCCCCCTGCATCCTGGGTGCTGAAGTCAGTGCTTGCTTGAAAGGGGTCAGGTGCAGCCATCCAGCTACACACAAAACTCAGTGTATATCGAACGGTGTGAGTGTGCAGGGGTAGGCACGGGTAAAAGCTAGTGCAACATGATTTTTCCCAGGAGGCTATAAATCCTCTCTCTTGAGACAACAGACCTATTTCTACTTAATGAGGAAAAAGTCACTTCTGGCTTAACTCCACCAAAGTTCATTCCTCTGACAATAAATTTGAGCCAATATGTCAATACAAACTTAACCCAGTTGTGTTCGTAGAGATTAACTCCACAGCATCTTATGCATGCCCAGAATAATGAGTTTACTCTCTCTTGGGATTTATTTAATTAATTTAGAATGCCTTCCATTTAGGAGATTCTTACTGCAGAACCGGGTCTCCTGCAGATAAGAGAACCTAGAAGAACTCTTCGTCTCATGCTTGACTTCTTGCACAGAAAGTACTTGGAGTAGGGCGAGTCGAGTTGCTGTGGTGCAGCTGCCCTCTCAGAGCCTTTTCTGTGCAATCCCAGCAACCTGGAATTGCAACTTCAAATCATATTCCAGTGCGTGGGTTTTTCCATGTTAATAGCACCGTGCTTTCTCTGATCAGCCAAGAACCATTGCAGTAGTTGTATTGAAATTTGCTGCAGCTTCAGAGAAGATAACTTATTTATAGGCAAGTCTTTCAGATCTGCAGGCAGACACTGAATTTTTAAAGGGAGGGTATGTGTCAGAAGCTAAATAATTAAGATGCCAGCCTTTGCAGCATTTTATTTCAAATATTCAATATTACATAAGAGATTTCTTCTTTCTCCCTGTGGAAATCAACCCTTTAAAGTGGTGTGGGCTCAGCAACCAGATCACTGTATTGTCCAGTTAAACTGATACAGCTCAGACCCTAATAGCTCAAAAGGTCTGCAGTTATTTCTGCATTCTACACGCTGGTTCCAAGTGGCCCTGTTCAGTAAAGTCATGATGCTGTGATTCTGACCTTTCTGAAACCCCCAGCAATGGGGTTCTAAAGCTCCAGCTCAGTTTTAAGCAAACCTTGCTGATTGGGCTAACGCAAGTAGAGCCCAGATGGACTTGGCCATAGTCATCTCCCATAAAACCTGAGGGAGGGTCTGTCATGAGGAGCAGCGGCCCTGCCAGATGAAACTCGGCCATTAAACTCCTTCTGTTGTAGACCACTGTCCTCCACTGGAAGGAATTAAAACTGCACAGATCGTTCTTGACATCTCTCCTGCAAACCACTGTTTGGCTGCGCTGAGAACCTACCTACAAGAGGTTCACAGAAGTTCTGCTGGGACTTCAGGAGCTGCGCTAAGCCTGAGCATCACAATGGGCTGTGCCCAAGCTTTTCTCCTCTAGCAAAACCTGTCCAGTTAAAGGAACCAAGACAAATTTCCACAGAGCTCAGGAAGAGCTCAGGTTCCACTCATGTCTTGGTTACAGCCGGGCTGTAACACTACACGATGGCAGCAGCACCACGAGCTGATGAATACACTGGGAGAGATGCTTCTGTTCTCTCGTGCCTCCCAGCATCAAGACTGTGGGGTTTGTTACCGGCTGGCTGCTCCCTCTTCAGTAAAAAACTTATTAATCATGAGTTTCAATGAGAAATCAGGAGACGATAAGTGTTTGATGGGCTGGTGTAGTGGCCAGCCATGGTAACGTTCTCCGCAGCCAATGACCTGCTTTAGCTTCCATGGGCTGTGGATAGGCTCAGGCTGCTATCTCGGTAGGGTGGAAAACCAAGGCATCAGGTTCAGCTGATGAATTACTTTCACTCAGAATTGTCCCTATCCTTTCCAAAGGAATGTGGGAGTGGTTTAATGGATGAATGGGGTGTCCATCGCTCAGCTGGAGCCACTTTCCTGCTTCCACCACCAGCTGAAGCTGTGGTTTCTTCCCTTTACCACAGGTATTAAGCCCCCCCCAGTGGTCCTCTTAGACTTACTCTTGGGAAGAATGTCCTTCTTGGACATTCTTACAACTATCTTGGCTTTCTTAGGCACATTTCCTATCAGCTAGAACTCTGACCTGCCAATTCAGTACCACATAGATGTCCCTTCCAACTCCAAGAAGTCTGTGATGATGGGGTTGGGTAGAGAAGCTGTTATTTTTGCACAGGCGAGTGCTGACCTGTGTTATATGATACACATCACTCCTGATGGCATGGGGTTGCCTCCCCAGTTTATGTCGGTAGAAAGATAATGGGATGTATGGAGCATAATGGTGTTCTTCTGGTACTTGGGAGCATTTGGGGTCTGAGAGCCTGCAGGGGTGGGTGGGTGTGTGTGTGTATGGGCTGTGTGATTACTGGACAGGACTTACTTCACATAGCAGCTTTATGATCCACAAAGTGTTGTTGACAAGCTATTTATCCTTATTTGCAAGTTATTTATTGCTACTTATAGCCAACATAGATGAAGTGATTGGCTGACAGTCTATCAAGATTAATGCCAAAAAAATCCCACGAGTTTACAGCAACTACCTGGAGTGTGGGCACAGTTATTCTTGGCTCTGGCCGATCCCACACTGTCACGGGCTTTTTAGAGCAGCCATTATTCCTTTCTCCTGGGGATCAGTTTTATATCCAGAGGAACTGCCTGGTACAGGACACAGAGCTCTGTAGTAGAAAGAATTTGTTTTGCACAAAGGTTTCAACACATGTGGGATTAAAAAACATTGAAGGAGTTTGTATGAACCAAGGCAATGTATTAGTCCTGCCGAGGCCAGGGCAGCTTTGCAGAGTGCTCCTGTCACTGCGAGAAGCAGGTATGTTAGGACGGTGTAAGTTAACCTCCTCCTCAGATACTCAAGGATCGTTTTCCATCCTTTCATCAGCTGCTTGGGCTTGAATGAAGGGAATGAATATACTGCAATATCCTTAATAAGCACAAATACCATGGGGCGTTCTGGTGATGAGGAGGCAGCTTGGACACTGCAGGGAATGCTGGTTCAACACCAGATCCTGTAGGCCCCCTCCTGACAAAGCTGATCAGCATGGAGAGCCCAATCCAGCCCATGTGTGGTCCTGTGGAGCATCCACTGTGCCTCAAACCTGCACGGGCACCTATCCGCTCGGCCCTCTTAGAGGGCATGTCCTTTCCCCATAAATAGGGAGGTTGGAGTGAGGTGGCGGTTGGGCTTTTCTCCCAGGCAGCAAACAACAAGACAGAGGAAATGGCCTCAAGTTGTGCCAGGGGAGGCTCATTAATAATAGCCAATATTAGGAAGAATTTCTTCACCAAAGGGGTTATCCAGGGCCATGGTTGAGTCACAGTTTGGAGGGATTTCAAATCACAAAGATGTGGTGCTGAGGGACAGGATTTAGTGGTGACCTGTCAGTGCTGGGTCAGTGGTTGGACTTAATGACCTTAAAAGTCTCATCCAACCAAAGAGATTCTGTGACCCTGTGAAGTTTTTTGTGTTTCTTCATTTCTGGTTTCCTTTTCTCCCCTCGTTGTCTTCTCCACACCTGTCTGCTCTGGGGAACCCAGCAGGAATACCTGAATTTTGCTTGGATTTCCAGATGTGGTAGCAATAACAACTGCTGTAACAGATTCCTAGAAGTTCCAACCTCAGTTTCAAGGCTTCTCCAAGATTTCTCAGTGTTCAGGTGCTGCAGAATTTGCCATTTCTTCCTCCAGGGCTTCGCAGCCACCATTAGAGCTGCAAACTCAAATAAAAGTCAATATCAATCTTAGTCTTGACACAAATATTTCCAACTCTTTCTTGGCTGGAATGGTGAATTAGCCAGAGAGAACTGTTAGGTGGTTTTTGGTGTCATTGCCAGTGTATTGGCTGGTTAAGGCAACTTGTCTGCTGATTTAATTGAGAGCAGTAAGATGAACTGAATTGAAATGTGCAGTTCTGGGCCACTCACTTCAAGAAAGAGATTGAGGGGCTGGAGAGGGTCCAGAGGAGCAGCAAGGCTGAGGAATGAACTGGAGGGAAAGGCTGATGAGGAGAGGCTGAGGAAGCTGGCGGTGTTTAGCCCGGAGAAGAGGAGTCTCAGGGGGGACCTTCTCCCTCTCTCCAGCTCCCTGAAGGGAGGTTGTAGTCAGGCAGGGGTCGGGCTCTTCAACCAGGCAACTAGTGCCAGGACAAGAGGGCAGGGCCTGAAGCTGCCAGAGGAAGGTTAGGTTGGATGTTAGGAAGCTCTTCTTCAAGGAAAGGGTGATCAGACCCTGGAATGGACTGCCCAGGGCAGTGGTAGAGTCCCCATCCCTGGAGGCCTGACAGAAGGAACTTCTTCACAGTGAGAGTGACGGAGCACTGGAACAGGCTGCCCAGGGAGTTTCCTTCTCTGGAGACATTTAAGAACTTGGTCTAGGTGGCCCTGCTCTGGCAGGGGTATTGGACTTGATGATCGTTCGAGGTCCCTTCCAATCCCTGATGTTCTATGATTTTGTGATTCTGTGACTGTGGCTGTCAGTGCCCTGGTCTGTCTGCTGTGGTGATGTGAGGTCCTGGGCTGGGCTGGATGAACTCAGAGGGCTTTTCCAGCCTCAGTCATTCTGGGTTTCTGTGAAATGTCAGGATCCCTTCCAGCCCTGGCCAGTCTATGATTCTCTGACTGTTTTATCCACTCAGGACTGCCATAGTTTTGTGTTGTTTGTCTGCGTGCTCAGTTATAGTTGCAAAATTCTGCATCCTTGTTCTTAGGCTCAGTAAGATTTTGCTGTTAGGTTCATCTTGGAAAGGTATAGGGAATAAGATTTATTTGTTTTATTCCTAAGCCTACAACTTCCGGTCTGTTCTGTCCAGAGCACTTAGAACCCAAATGTTTTGTTAGTTTGCTCATAATAAAATGAATTTGTGTGCCCGGGTGATCTGTAGTGTTTAAAGAAAAATAAGTACCGCCTCCTGCTCTTGAGAGGTTTGGCTTCCTGGCTTAGGCTTTTCCACAGTTGACACACACACAGTTTATTAGGGTTGGAAGGGGCCTTCAAAGACCATGGAGTCCAACCCTCCTGCTCAAGCAGGATACAAATTACTAAACAGCATAACCACCTGAAAAGCCTAAATCAGCTACACAAAACCATATCCAGCTGGGTCTGAAACATCTCCAGAGAAAGACTCCACAGCGTCTCTGGGTAACCCGTTCCAATATTTAGTAACCCCAACTGTAAAGTTTTTTCTCATATTGAAGCAGAAGCAAGTGCAGGCTGGGAGCAAGAGCAGTCTGTCTGCTGAGCAGCAGAGTCAGTAGGAATCTGCATAAGAGCTGAAGGAACAATTACCCCGAGATACAAATTAGTGCTAAACCCCTACAACATTTAAACTATTTAAATCTCTATCTGCACGCGTGTTACTCTGTGAGCTTCAGATGCAAAAGCCAGTGGTTACTGATGTAAAGATGCTACTTTTGCGCTCATTATTCCTAGAGGTCTCAAGTGTTTCTTTCCAGATCAGATTTATGGCCTCAACAGATCCAAAATAAAAGCCCTTTAATGTGGTTTCTCCACTCTGTGTAATTTTAGAAATAACTGGATGGTAGATTACATCTAATTTTCTGAAAGTTCCAGAAGCAGTCACATCCTCCCTGTGCAACAAACCCCCACAACCCAAGTGCCAAACTGAATCCAGTGTGTCCACGGAAATAGTGTCTTTACTCATCCTCAGTTTTGTGTTGCCTGTTAGAAAGGAGAGCTTTAGCATGGCCTTCTCGCATTTGGCCACTGCTTCCAAACAGACAGAATCACATGGAATTATTGAGGCTGGAAAAGACCTCTGAGACCATCAGGTCGTGCCTGTGATCTGACACTATGATTAGATGGGTTTGACAACAAGCTGTCGGATTGCTACTTGTCTAAGCCATGCGGGGCAGCTCCATTCCCCAGAGCTGTGTTTCCCCCACAGCCCAGTCCTTTCCTGTGCAGGGTGCCAAGTCTCTGTGCAGGTATAGTTCAAGAAAAAGGGAAAAATAGGTGGAATTTTGCCACGTGCATGCACAACTTTAGAGTCTAAGCCAGAGTTTCACATCTCAGCTCTGTGCTCTGTGCTTGCAGTCAGCATCGTCACTGGGGCATCGCAGATGCGTGTTCTGGGTTTGTGTCTGTCCTGTCTCTGCACATAAAGGGATGGTGATGCGAGCAGAGCACGAACAAACACCTCTGATCTCTGTTAGGGCATTCCTTGTACAAGCTTGAAGTGATCCCAGCAGATATCAGGTCCTCGGGTTTTTTTTACAAAACTAAATTTCCTGAGATGTGCAAAAGCCCAAACTTTGGAAAGACACGGGCGGGCTGGGAAGGGTTTTGCAGTTGAAAGCCCTGTGCAGGCACTGGAACTGTAAAAGCAAAAGGACAATGGCTGTGTTTGCTGTTGTGGTACCATCCCCTTAACCTGTGGTTGCTGCTTGCACTGACACTTGCACAGCTCTGGTGTTACCAGCACTGAAAATGCTGGTTAGTGGCAGCTCAGATGCTGAGCTGCAGTAGCACAAGAGCTCTTGGTCCTCTGTTTTATAGCACTGGGAAAACTGGACCGTGACGTTCCCACAAAACCGTAGTAAGGGATTTTCTTTCTGGAGAACTAACACCCATTGGGTTCCATCCCAGCACTGTGGCGTGTGAGAAGTAGAGCAGCCTGCGAACAGCGCAGTTCCCTTCCTGTGTGCCGCGTGTTGCTCTCATCTGATCCAAACACTCATGCCCTGCTTTCTTGCCCCAGTAAGTGATTGTTTGTAGGCACAAGCTTGGCTTTACTGCTTTCTCCTGCATAGGAAGGAAACTGGATTTACAAAGGCTGTCTGCACCCAGGAACACTGAATAGGAGGCATCTCCAGTCCACTTTTACTTTGTGGCTTTATTTCTTTCTAAACTAATGAGAGCACTGATCTGATTGCTCACTGTTTCTTCCTCGTGCCCCAGTTGTCCCTCTTGCACAGACATCCCTCTCCAATGAACCCTCAGTCAGTGAGCCTAGTGCTTGGGCAACAGTGAGTGCGGCATAGCGTGAGTCATGGCTGCAGAGAGCCTTTTCAAGGACAAACCAAGGGTGTGAAGGCAGCAGCATGATCAAGCCTAGCGTTCAGGACCTCTTCCCCTGTTTTCAGCCCTAAGGATGTTGCCTTGAAGCTGCTGAGGCTTTGGTAGCGAAGCCGCTCTCTTAAAATCAACAACAGCAGAATCTTTAGACGAGCTCTGCTGTCAAAAATTTGCATTTCAGTGCCGTGATGCTGCACAGGGCAGGGTTACATAAAGCACAGCAGATGCAGCCAGGGTTTGAGAGGAGGGGAGGGAAACGTGTAACCAACCCACAGCAGAGGAAAATGAGAATAGGGAACAAGAACTTCCAAGTGGAGGGCTGACACAGAGCCTCGGTAATTGCTTCAGCCTGGCGCTGATGATTGATTTGTTAACGTTTAAGGAGGCTTTAGATAAGGTTTACAACTAGTTGTCCTGGCAAGTGAAGGGTGCTAATCTCTAGGGGAGGGAAGGGAGTCCATGAGTAGAGAAGGGGCATCATGGCAAGAGTCAGTACTGGACAGCACGAGGGGACTCAACACCCTCTGCATACCCCTGCAGCAGCGCTGGCCCTTACCTCAGGAATGGGACCAAGCTGTGAGTGAAGTGTTTCTAAAGCAGTTCTGGAGAAATCAGCTTATGTGCTGCACCTGGAAATGTGCAATGAGTCCCTGATTCCAGCTCACTTTCTTTGATGGGTACCCGCTGCACTGGAAACCCACAGGTGTCGGCACTGGTCTCCTGCCTGTGCTGGCACATACAGAATCCTGCTGGGGCTTCACTAGCTCTTGCTGAAGTGTGAGGTCCCACAGCTTTATTGTCATTTGTTACGTGATGAGGTTTAGAGGAGCCGGGTGCTGTTGATGTGAGCGGCATGTAAAGTTGGGGGAGTCAAAGTGCCTGATTAAGGACAGAAGAGACCTCTGAGTCATCAACCCAACACCACCATGGCCGCTAAACCCTGTCCCCAAGGGAGATTCCAACAGCAAACAGCTGTTTGTTTGGGACAGCGGGTCTGTGCAGGGTCTGGTTACACATCGATTGCGTTTGTGGCTGCATCGTGAACACGAGTTGGGGATTTTGTGATGACTATTAACTTGTACTAATAGTGTAAAAACATCATAGAGGGACTGGAGTGATGGTTTTGCAGCCGTTACTTGTATCACCTGCTCTTCAGCCACTGCCAGGCAGGGGAGGCAGTTCAGCTTTGGCACATGGAATGTGTAGGTCCAGGTGAGCATGAGGGGACATGTGAGCTCTGGGATGTTCCCACCTGGATGTCTGACAACTCATAGTCATGAGTGCCTCAGATAGTTATCAATAGGCGAAAAGCCCCTGGTTTTTACAGCATTAGAACTGTGGGACAGGCTGCTTGGGGAGGAGGTTGAGTTGCGATCCCTGGAGGTAGTTCAAAGTCACAGAGATCTGGAGCTTAGTGACAGGATTCAGTGTTGGCCTTGGTACAATTGGATTTGATACTTGGACTAGATGATCTTGAAGGTCTTTTTCAACATAAACAATTCTATGATTTGAACTGGAACAAATGAACAAACTGTATGAATTCAATACCATTTCCAAGATCCAGAACCTTCCATCTCAGGTCACTCATCAGCAGGACTCAGGATCATGTTCCTGGCAAATGAGTCCAGTCCAGAAGAGGGTTGAAAGGTGAGGGGATCACACACACATAATTGGTAGCTTTGCTGAATGAATTGCTCAGATATTGAGATCTGAATGAAACTGAAATGTCTCCTCACTTTAACCGGCCAGGTCCAAGAGGGCAGAGTTTGGTAGGTCAGCGTAAAAGGAGCTTGAATTACCCATCCGGGGCTGCATCAATCCTCTGAGGGCTGGCAGGCAGTGAACTTCATATGGACTAAGCTTAATTGCAAATAAAAGCTGTGACACAAACAAAGCTCCAAAAGTTAAAAGAGTAATACTGTTAGAGTTGGTTTGTGTTGTGAGAGCCTGTTTCCATAATCACAGGAACTGCTCATTTTCTCAGGGAAATCTTAGGGGCACAGTTGGTGCTGACAGTCTTTTGGTTTTCACTAATCAGGAGACAAACAGAGGATTTTCCTTAAGATTTTCAAACAGTTTGCATGATACGAGAACAGTATTTTGTTTTCTTAAAAGGGCTTTTCCTCGGTGTCATTCAGAATCTTGCAAAGCCCCATAGTTTTCTGTGGCCATCTTTGAATTCTAGAAGTCCTGTGGGCATCACTGCATGCTCATCTCCCCAAATTCTCCTCACTTTGTGCTTGTGCATCTCTCTTGCAAAGGCAGATGATGAAACAGACCACACCAGCAGGTGTGTAACACTGAGGAAGGGCTGTGGCCTCAGGGGACAGGCAGTTTCCCTAAAGCCATTAAGAATTTTCAAGGAGAGAACAAGGACTCTGCGAAGCATTGGAAACTCAGAGCTGTATCTGCTATTTATCAGTAGCGTTAGGTTCTCTGAGATAAAATGAAGTGGGAACATAAGAAAGCTGGGAAAGGGTACAGAGGGCAGTTGCAAATCAGTTGAGACGATCTTTGGCAAGAGCAACAGACATGGGAAACAGAAATAGGTTTAGCAGAAGGGAGAGAAGAGTTAGGGCAATGCCCCCTCCTGCCTTTTAGCATCCTGAATATTCTAGCATGCCATGCAGTTCCTCTCTGCTTGTCATTTACAGAACCTGTAGTAAACAGACCCGTGCTCAAGGTGCCAGCCCTCTTTCAAGGTGCTTGTGCTCCCTGTGTGCATCACTGTTCCCTCAGAGCATGACAGCGTGTTATCGGCGCCGTTTGAACCCATGATGTTCCATCACGTTGCTCAATGGTGCATTGCAAAGCATGTGCTTTTCTCCTCGTTGTCTCGTGTTCGGAGTTACCATGCGTTGTGCCAAAGGGATGTATTAATGAACCCGTTTTTGTTGTAATCCTGCAATGACAATCCTCTAGGCCCAGTGTCTTCATTAATGAGTAATGATGGAACAGAGCCGGCAGTTGGGTCATCGTATCCGTTAAGTGTGATGAACAGTCCTCAGGAGAACACTGCATTGCAGCTATAAGCATAGTGGTTCTACAGATGACAAAACACTTTTGAATCATGGGCTGCAGTTCTGGAACATTCTGGGCTTTAGGAAGGCTGCCAGTTTCCCCAGACAATTTTTTCTTTTTCCTCAGGAAAGGAATAGTTTCTTTTCTTGCTGTTTAAGGAAGATTTATTCCAGGGCCTTCTATGCTATGGAATTGGAAACCTGAACTTCAATTAAAATACAAAGTCACTTATCACACTGTGTTCAACAACCATTGAAAAGGGAAGACTTCTGTCTCCTAATACTTGCGGAGCAGTTGCCTGGTAGTAATTTGCATAAGATTTTGGACACCGACCTTATCATGTATCTGGGCTGATTCTGTTCCCAAAGCATTTTGTGTGAGGCAGGAGCCACAAAGGAACAGATAAGCTGGCCAGTTAAAGAGCTGCACAAAGAAAAGCCTCTAACGAGACAGAGGTTTCCAATTAAAGTTCCTGATGGGACAAATTAATGCCCGCAGGGTTGAGCCAGGTAAATGTCTAAAATACTTCTTTTCTTGGGCCAAGCGTAACTGGAGCAGCGTCACTTTGTTCATCTCTTGCAGAGTACAGAGCACAATTCAGTCCCTAAGTAGTGGCTGTTGAAACTGACTTCCCTGCTTGATTTTCATATAAGGAGAGCACTGGCTTTAATTGCTGCTCTTCAAGCTCTTCTTTGCTTGGGTTTTTTTCTTCTCACAGGTTCACACGAGAACGTGTTTCTAGTTTAATGAAGTAAATTATCTTATTGCACAATGAGTGGCTTCAGCTCCAAGTATCAGCTTTGCTGGAGCTGTGGGAATACGGATGCTAGGCAGAGTATCCTATATATACTAGTATGCATGTGGATACTAGGCATAGTATGCTACTGCATATACACACAGCTACTAGACATGGAATACTACTGTATATGCACACAGATACTAGTATACATACAGGTACTAGGCATAGTATCCTACTACATATTCTAGTATGCATAGTATCCTACTACAGATACACACAGATACCAATACACATACAAATACCAGGCAGAGTATCCTCCTATATATGCTAGTATGCATACAGATACTAAGCAGAATATCCTACTACATACGTAAGTAGAGTATCCTACTGTATATACACACAGAAATTGGTATATGTATGGATTCTAGGCATAGTATTCTACTATATATGCTAGTATGCATACAGATACTAGACATAATATCATACTGCATATACATGCAGATACTAGGCATAGTATCCTACTGTATATACTAGTATGCTTATAAATACTAGGCACAGTATCCTACTACATGTACACACCAATACTGGTATGTCTCTATATGTACGCCTCTTGCAGCAGCTTTGAGAAGGGAAAGTGCTCACCATAAGACTCAGTGTAAGGGATTTATTCTGGAACATCTATTCCCGATTAACTGTTCTGGATGAACTCTTTGTATGGATGTTCTTAGTTTGGATTAAGAGAGGCCTCTTCCCAGTTGAGCTGGATTAAGCAAAGTGATGAATTAATGGTCTGGAATTAAAATGAAGTGGCCAGCACAATATAAATGTCAGTGACTGCTGGGCAAGGAAAATGGTTAAAGCCATAAATTGATTAAATGCCTTCTAATTGGAGCTTTCATTTTAAATAAAAACTTCCTTAATTTTCCACAGGTGTAGCGGTGGTTAATTAATAACTGCAGGGGTTATTGTGGGTGGCATTCAGAAAATGTGGTTCTTGTCTGCTCACTGTTGCTGCCCAAGGATGGTTGGTAATGTGAATTTGGTGCCTCTTTGGAAACAATCAAATGCTTGGATTTCTGCTGTCGTGCCTCGCACGGATTCACAAGCGTTGGTAATGGGAGAGCACTTCTGCCAGAGCTCTGATGCAGAACTGCCTCATTACATCCTTTTGGATGTGCCCTTGCGAAAGGACACACAGAGTGTCCAACATCTGAAGCTGCAGAATGCCAAATCAGAAAGAGGGATGAAGCAGTTCAGAACAGAAAGGCCCCATTATGACCAGGTATGAATCCTTCTCCACTTTTCTCATCCCGAGCAGACCTTCTTTATAACTGAGCAGTTTTCAGATACAAACTCCATAGTTTGTATCCCCAAAATATTTTCTGCTTTTGTTGCCAGGAGAGAGCTGGGGTTTGGATCAGAACCCTTCTTCTCTCAGGAGTCTCCCAGGGGATGCCCTTGCTGCACACTCCTTTGAGTCACGTGCTTGCCCCTGAACCATGGCACTCCCATAGGTCTGAGTTGGCTGGAATCAGTAGCTCTGGATGCTCCTACCCAACTGGGAGGGATTCCACATCACCCCAGTGATAAAATGCAAGAAGAGATGCAAGTTAGAACCTGTTTCCTACAGAAATAGTGAGACACACTTAGTTTGTGGATGAAACTTAGATGCAGACTTTGTTGTGGAATATTTCTCTCGAGGGACCAGTTTGGTGTCAATAAACATGTGTGATGTCCTTCTCACTCACAGTTTTACTATAGAAGGTGACTAGGAGCACCTTCCTTGAGGTAGTTTAATTTAGTATATGATTCCCAGGTGGCCAGGAAGGCCAATGGCATCCTGGTTTGTATCAGCAATAGTGTGGCCAGGAGGACTAGGGACGTAATTCTCCGCCTGTACTGGGCACTGAGGGGGCCTCCTCTTGATTACTGGCAGCAGTGCTGGGCCCCTCACTTCAAAAACGAGATTGAGGGGCTGGAGCAGGTCCAGAGGAGCAACAAGGCTGGGGAAGAGACTGGAGGGAAAGGCTGATGAGGAGAGGTTGAGGGAGCTGAAGGTGTTTAGCCTGGAGAAGAGGAAACGCAGTGGGGACCTTCTCCCTCTCTCCCAACTCCCTGAAGGGAGTTTGTAGTCAAGTGAGGATCAGGCTCTTCTCCCAGGCAACCAGCACCAGGACAAGAGGGCAGGGCCTGAAGTTGCCAGGGGAGATGTTAGTTGGATGTTAGGAAGCCCTTCTTCACAGTGATCAGACCCTGGAATGGCCTGCCCAGGGTAGTGGTGGAGTCCCCATCCCTGGAGGTGTTGAAGGACAGCCTGGCTGTGGCCCTTAGTATCCTGGTCTGGTCAATGTGATGATGTTAGGTCCTGGGCTGGGCTGGATGAGCTCAGAGGGCTTTTCCAGCCTCAGTCACTCTGGTATTTTGTTTGCACTGTGAAAGAATCTGGAGTTCAGTAGCGATTATTGCATTCGGATGGAGTTAGTCAAGGGCTGGTCAAGGTGATTGACAATATGAGCTTTGTATGCAGGAGAGTCTGTTCTTCAGAGGCTATGATGAGGAAGCATCTGTGGGTGTTGTGCTCCTGATGGAGATCTGCCAGAATAAAATAGTGCTGTATCCTACAGCACGACTTGGGATTGCTTTGGTCACAGGTTATAGTCTCCAATAATTCCAAGGTAACACAGGAGTCAAGAAAGCATTGTTAGCTTTTCACTGTATTAAAAAAGACATCTTTTAGATATTATACTATTTTTATTCTTTTTATATAAGGCTGAGAACTCTTTTGGAGGAATAAAATGGAGCATCTGTTCCAATGGTGCCATCATCCCCACTAAAACATTGATGGAGAGTCCCCTGCTCTACTCTGTTGCTGTTTTGCACTCTGGCAGCTTTTGTGGACTGAGTAAGCTGATTATCAGAAGACTGGAAAGTCTTGAGGTCTTATTGGCCACCACTTCATCGCTTACTTAGAAAACAGGACAACAGGAAACTTGTTTGACTTACTATGTTTGCCTCTTCCAATAGGTAGCAAGAGGTAGAACAAGAGGAAATGGCCTCAAGCTGCGTGAGCCCAGAGGAGTGGGTGAGGAGACATGGAGATGGAATGTTGGATTAGCTAGGCAGGGTTGCGCCTGGTTTATACTTGGTTGGGAGACAGTCTGGGTACACCAGGTGCTGTATGCTTACCCTGCTCCAGCAGGGAGGGTTGGACTTAAATGATCTTTCAAGGCCCCTTCCAACCTGTAACATTCTGTGATTCTGTGAACCAGGGAAAGTTTATGTTGGACATGAGGAAAAAATTGTGCAATGAAAGAGTCCTCAGGCCTTGGAACAATCTGCCCGGAAGGGGTTGAATTGCCATCCCTGGACATGTTTCACAGTTGTGGAGATCTGGAGCCCAGGGACAGGGTTTAGCAGTGGCTTTGGAACAGTTGGACTCAATGGTCTTGGGGGTGTTTTCCAATGTAAACGATTCTGTTTCTGTGATAATCTTACTGTCTTCTCACAGATTGGGCACTGTGGTTTTGAGTGACACCATTGTCACTCACAGGGTGATGGTGGCATTTACTGTTGCTTGCAGCTGGTCTAACGATCACAGGTGATGCTTTGTTTTCACCAATGTCCTTGCCTTTCTTTTAGACACTTTGCACAGCTCTCCTGAATCTGCAGCAGCAGCATGAGCTGCACCACAGCAAGAGCCCTGCCTCTTGCAGAGCCAGGGAGAGCAGTGGGTGCAGTTGCTGGGTGGCTGACAGGCTGACATTACTCACAGGAAAAGCAGATGACACTGATAAAGATAGCAGTGAAACTAAGATGAGTTGCCAAGTGGCAGCACTCGTAGGTAACGCCTCAGGCAAACGCAGCCCATCCTTATCCTGCTTATTTGCTGGGTTTTTGTTGAGCGAGGGTGGGCAGGAGTCATGTGGTGAAAGCAGACTCAGCAAGATTGGGGGTTGTTTTCATTTTGACTCCCCTGTAGACATCGCACAAATGTGCCTCTTTGGAACGTAAGATTTATTTGGTTATTTATTTTGATGTAAAAGTTGAGGGATTAGCTACCTTAACCTACAAATTCTTGGCCTCATCTAGGAAAAACCTTCCTTTCCATGCTGTTGTTGTTAGGAGACCATATGTTGTTATGCTGTTGTTGTGCTGTGTTGCTCTGAACCTTCCTGATAGCTTCTATAAATAAATATCAGCTGTAGACCCTTGGAACTGCTTGTGCTAGAGAAACTACGGTGCTTGCAGTGACGAATGATAATAGCAGAGATCTGCCACATCAAACAAAGGGTGCATGGAACTTTCAGGATGGTAGAATTATAGAATCACTCAGTAGGAAAAGACCTTTCAAGATCATTGTGTCCAACCATTAACCCAGCTGTCCCAAGGCCACCACTCAAGCATGACCCTAAGGTCCAGATCTACACAGCTTGACTGTGGTTACCCGTTTGGCTGCACTTGCTGCACCTGCACACTCCCAAGCTTGTGAGCAGCACTGTTCCAACTGCAGTTTGGGACCATCACAGGTTGATTTCAGGGTCTTTCCCCCCTCCCCATCTCTGGTGTGTGCCATTAGCAATACAGATGAAGCAGTGTATTTTTTTTTTGGTAGGATCCAATGAGAGTGATGGGGAGTGGTTATGAAGGAGTGTTAAGGAAGGCTTTAACTTTGACTTTAGTATGTGCTCATTTATTCTTTGTCTTTTCTAAGACCTTGGATCTCTTCCCTGAAACTTGCATTATTACTTTTCTCTGCCGTTACCCCAATCTTATATTAGTGATTTTCAAGCCTCACCCTACAGAACAGCCAGCAAGTTTGTCCTAGGCTGGAGTCAGCAATGCTTGATTTGATTTGATTTGCTTTAATTATCAAGGGCAAGAAGAAGCTTTTGGGTTCTCTGAAACACTAACATCGCAGCTGCATGGTTGTGACACTATGTCCCTCATATTCCCTGTCAGCTTCATTGAAACTGCCCCATCTGATGGGTCCGTGTTTCAGTGGGAAATGGGAGCTCTGTGGATACTCATAGAATCATTAGGGATTGGAAGGGACCTCGAAAGATCATCTAGCCCAACCCCCCTGCCACAGCAGGATCACTTAGACTAAGTCATAGAATCAGTCAGGGTTAGAAGGGACCACAGGATCATCCAGTTCCAACTCCCCTGCCACGGGCAGCGACACCCCACCCTAGAGCAGGCTGGCCAGAGCCCCATCCAGCCCGGCCTTAAACACCTCCAGGGATGGGGCCTCCACCACCTCCCTGGGCAACCCATTCCAGGCTCTCACCACTCTCACGGTGAAGAACTTCCTCCTCACATCCACTCTAAATCTACCCATCTCAAGCTTTGCTCCATTCCCCCATGTCCTGTTGCTACCTGACATCCTAAGAAGTCCCTCCCAAGCCTTTTTCACAGTATCACAGTATTACCAATGTTGGAAGAGACCTCATAGATCATTGTAGCGGGTTGGGGATTCTCCACCAGTTTTAGCCAGTAAGGTCTCGATGACATCTCGGACAAATTTGCCAGACAATGAATGGCTTAGGATACTGGATAAAAGTTTATTAACTACTAGCTGTATACAGACAAAGAAAAGGAAACTCAACAGTAAAATAAAACAAATAAAAACCAGCAAGTTGGTGCACCCAAACTAGAAACTGAGTCACACATGCCATTACACTATCTGAGGAAAATACCATGGGAAGTTACTATCGTTTGGGCCTTGGGTCACAACAGAGATCTGGGCAACAACAACAGCATGCAAACCGGAGACGAGTTCCACCACCCTCTCCCTTAACGCCCCAATTGCACCCCGGTGTGGGCGGCATGCATTTCAACAACAAGCCCCTGTCTCTGTCCTTCCGACCTAAGGACAAACTACAACAATCATCAAGTCCAACCTGTTACCACAGAGCTTAAGGCTAGACCACGGCACCAAGTGCCACGTCCAATCCTGCCTTGAACAGCTCCAGAGTTGGTGACTCCACCACCTCCCTGGGCAGGCCATTCCAGTGGCCAATGACTCTCTCAGTGAAGAACTTTCTCCTCACCTCAAGCCTAAATTTCCCCTGGCGCAGCTTGAGGCTGTGTCCTCTTGTTCTGGTGCTGGCTGCCTGAGAGAAGAGAGCAACCTCCTCCTGGCCACAGCCACCCCTCAGGTAGTTGTAGACAGCAACAAGGTCTCCCCTGACCCTCCTCTTCTCAAGGCTAAACAATCCCAGCTCCCTCAGCCTCTCCTCATAGGGCTTGTGTTCAAGGCCTCTCACCAGCCTCGTTGCCCTTCTCTGGACATGTTCAAGCACCTCAATGTCCTTCTTTAATTGAGGGGCCCAGAACTGGACACAGTACTCAAGGTGCGGCCTAACCAGTGCAGAGTACAGGGGCAGAATGACCTCCCTGCTCCTGCTGGCCACACCATTCCTGATGCAGGCCAGGATGCCATTGGCCCTCTTGGCCACCTGGGCAGATATGGAAAGCCACAATAAGGCCTTCGGTAGGCCTTTGTAGGCCCCCTTCAGATACTGAAAGGCCACAATAAGGCCTTCGGTAGGCCTTTGTAGGCCCCCTTCAGATACTGAAAGGCCACAATAAGGCCTTCGGTAGGCCTTTGTAGGCCCCCTTCAGATACTGAAAGGCCACAATAAGGTCACCTGGGAGCCTCCTCTTCTCCAGACTGAACAGCCCCAACTCTCTCAGTCTGGCCTCACAGGAGAGGTGCTCCAGCCCTCTGATCATCCTCGTGGCCCTCCTCTGCACTCGCTCCAGCACGTCCACATCCCTCCTGTAATAAGGGCTCCAGAACTGGACGCAGTCCTCCAGGTGGGGCCTCACCAGAGCAGAATAGAGGGGGAGAATCACCTCCCTCAACCTGCTGGCCACGAGGTTGTGCAAGGGGTGTGGGTACAGCCTGCCCTAAATCTCACCATTACCTTCTGTGGGAAGGGAATCCTAGTTTTGCTTTAATAATCAAGAAAAAGGTGTTTGCAGAAACTGCCTCCAGGCTTTGGCTGCCTGGGAAGAGGGGATAGGGGAAGGAGACATGGCATCCACTTGTAGGTTAAGGGTCTCCTGGTGCCAGATGAAGCTGTGCAACACTACCCCACTGTTGTTTATGTCTAAGGTAACAAGGCATTTTAATGACTTTGTTATTGTCTGATTTGAGCTGCATGGGGGATGTCCCTACTACATTATTGGTATTTATTGGTATTTATTAATATTGCTGCCCTGAATCTGTAACGACTGTACTAAACTTAATACTACATCAAGATAGAACAAGAGAGAAACCTCTCCAGGAGCCTACGGTACACGATGAGCCATTATGTAAATGCTGTCATGATTATTGAGTGGAGAAAGAGCTGGAGCAAAGGTTTCTGGTGAGATGATTATCTTCCCTCTTGGCAGCTGACTCCCACTGACAGCAA
Organism: Rhinopomastus cyanomelas; assembly: GCA_013400115.1. Classification (NCBI taxonomy): domain Eukaryota; kingdom Metazoa; phylum Chordata; class Aves; order Bucerotiformes; family Rhinopomastidae; genus Rhinopomastus; species Rhinopomastus cyanomelas. Next base: position 163,296 of record VXBP01006164.1, on the reverse strand, counting down.
GAAATTTGGAAAGAGAAACGCTAATTCCTCCTTCTTTATGCTGAACTTTCAGCTCCTGGGACAGACTTTGTTACCAGCCTCTGCAGAAAGCTTTCTGCTGTCTGTTGAGGCAAGAGAAGTGGTAGTCACCTATCACAGTGCATAGGGTACCTTTGCTGTCTGATATCCTGTCTGTTGCTTTGGGACCACTGAGTCAGTGGTTGGACTCAATGATCCTAAAGGTCTTTTTCAACCCAGGTGCTCCTGTGGTTCTGTGATACTGGCTCATGGCTATGGACTACCTGTAAGTCCAGTCTCTAGATTATTAGGAAATGGTAGCATGTCGTTCAAGGGGGCTGCAGTCACTAGGGGGAACCTTTTCTGCTTCTGCTGATGTTAGTTATCTGATGTAAATTATTAGTTCCAGTTTAATAGCTGCTTCTCAGGGCAATTTTATTAAGAGAATTTGGAGGAAGACAGAAGAAACAAAGCCAGAAATGACTGGATTGGGAAATGACTGAAACATGTGGAGCATTCAGTGCTTCTTCGCAGTAATAAGTCACAGTAATAAGTCCTGTGTGGTGCTGTGTGTTGAGTGTAAACCACAAATCCCAGGAGATGTGAATTTATTCCCTTGAACTTCAGCCTTTTTCTGCCTCATAAAGTTGGGATGAAGTTGAAGATGCATTTCTGTAGCTGAAAGGAGAATGAGGGATAGAAGCTCATTGCAGAAATGCCAGTCTGGTTTGGGTCTGTTGTGGCGCATCAGGCTCTAAGAAACACTGCTAGGCTGTTCAACTACTCTGTTTTGTAAAAAGTTGTGTATTTTGAGATGCACTTGGTGCTTCCTGTGACCTACAAATGGCTGTTTGAATGAAGCTGTAAAGTGTTTGATGCGAGGAGGTTCTGGATCCTCCAAGGCTCTGCTGTCAGAACAGCATCATTGCTTCTTGCGGCAGTGAAGAGCTTAGAGGACTAGTGCTAGATGATTTGTAATTCCAAATGCTTTCAGTTTTCAGACACATTTTTTAAAATTTATGTAAACAAGTGTAAGTAAGTGATACTGATGGAAACAGGTGATGAGATTCATTAGACTTTATAGACAGCTATGTTGTTCCCAGATTAGAAGGAAATGATTATTCAGTGAGGTTCATTCATTATTGGAATTCAAATTTAGCTTCCTGAAACTAGTAAATGCTCTCATTAAATGCTCTCCTCCTGAGAAGCTGGATTCTCTCAACTGTTCTGATTTGAAAGTGACCTAAGCAGAATTTCAGTGTGCTGGATCCAGAGCCATACGTGATGAAACCAGCAGGTCACAGATGCTTCCGCTCCAGGTGTGAGTGTCTTCCTTTTGAGTTTCACATCATACAGTCATAGAATCATAGATTGGCCTGGGTTGGAAGGGACCTCCAAAGGTCATCCAGCCCAACCCCAGCAGGGAGCAGGGACATCCTCAACTAGAGCAGGTTGCCCAGAGCCTTGTCCAACCCCACCTTGAATGTCTCCAGGGATGGGACATCAACTCCCTCCCTGGGCAACCTGTTCCAGTGTTCAACATCCCTCCTGCTAAAGAACTTCTTCCTAACAGCCCATTTCAATCTGCCCTTCTCCCATGTGAAATCATTACCCCTCATCCTGTCACTCCAGGCCTTCATCAACAGGCCCTCAGCAGCCTTTTTGTAGCCCATGTTTAGTCAATACTTTCATTTGAAAAAAGTCATCTTGTGTTGGTAAAATAGGCCATTTAATCCCACCAGTGATTTTGCAGCCTAACTGCAGGGTTTGGTTTAATGTAGATGCCCTTTAAACCAGTGTTGTGACAGCTTCATCACCTCCTGAAGACCGGCGTTGGGTTCCATCATTGTGTGCTTGATGGGATCATTGTACATGAGGGACAAAAAAGACCTCCTTTAGCAGCTGACCAAATCACACACAGAATCACAGAATTATTGAGGCTGGAAAAGACTTCTAAGATCATCAAGTCCAGCCTGTGACCTAACATCACCAGAAAAACCATGACGGAAATCACAGTTTGCTGTGCAAATCTCCTCACCTTCCCCAGTTTCTTGGGTCAGTACAGGTTCCTCTGAAACTAAATCTGCTACACACCAGCTACTCTTTGGACCTGGAAATTAGACTTTTCCAGCTCTTTCAGTCACTGGATAGTTAACACTTCTTAGATGGAAGTGGAAGATGAAAAGCCCCACTGCCATTTCAAGCTTTTTCAAGAGAGAAAAGCACAGAAATTTGTTTCCTAAGACAGAGAGTAAAATCTCATGAAAAATGTTGAATGAGATTGTGGATTTGAATTCGCTGTTCCAACAGGGGTCACTGGGCTGGTCTTTCTAATTCATGCTGTGAACGTCAGAGACTCTGTATGAGACCTGTAGAAGCTGATGGGACTGGGTCCCTCACTTCAAGAAAGAGGTTGAGGGGCTGGAGCGGGTCCAAAGGAGCAATGAAGCTAGGAGGAAAGTCTGATGAGAAGTGGCTGAGGGAGCTGGAGGTGTTTAGCCTGGAGGAGACTCAGTGGGGACCTTCTCCATCTCTACAACTCTGTGAAGCGAGGCTGTAGTCAGGTGAGGTTGGGCTCTTCTCCCAGCCAACTAGCACCAGGGCAAGAGGGCAGGGCCTGAAGCTGCCAGGGGAGGGTTAGGTTGGATGTCAGGAAGCCCTTCCTCATGATAAAGGTGATCAGACCCTGGAATGGACTGCGCAGGGTAGTGATGGAGTCCCCATCCCTGGAGGTGTTGAAGGACAGCCTGGCTGTGGCCCTCAGTGCCCTGGTGTGGCTGCTGTGGTGATTTTGGGTCCTGGGCTGGGCTGGATGAGCTCAGAGGGCTTTTCCAGCCTCGGTGATTGTGTAACAGTTAAATGTGAAATTTAAATTTAAGATTTTGATCTACTTTTCTGAACACATCAGAAGATGGGTAGAAGAAGGGTAGCGAGTAGTGAAGGGTTTATTTGCGCGGTTGGAGCAGGTGTAGCGTCTCTGTTCTTCCGCCCATCGTTTGAGTAGAATGAAAGTTTCTCAGGTTCTCTTTAAAGTTTTATGGGCTGGAGTTTTTTTAAATTTTTGCTTCGGCAGTGACGGGGGTTTGCTATTTTTGCAGCGTCAAAATCATTCTGTGCTTGTCATGCTCCATTTGGTTGCAGTGGAGATGACTGTCAGGGAAATACAATTTTCCAGGAAGAATTAATTGGAATGGTGGGTTTCTATTCAGCATGCAGGAGCTGAGAGATGCTGATAAGGAACAAAGGAGATTCATTTAGTGCCATTTCTCTGGTTTTCACATCTTTTTCTCCCTCCAAAAAGACTGCAGTGCCAGATGAAATCAGAAATGCATTTAATATACTGCACAGGACTGTGTGTATTCGGGGGAAATTTTTGGGAACTGAAACTTTAAGAAAGTCTTGGAATCCTGGAAGCACCAGGACTGAAGTTTTGCAGTGTGTCCTCAACCCGTACAGACTGTTCCTGTGCGAGCTTCATCTGAACCTGCACAATCGTTTTGAAACACTCAGGTCAAGCAGGGGGGTGTTGCCCAGCTTTGACACAGAAAATTGCTTCAAAGAATTGAAAACATTCCTGTTTGTGTGGACAAACAACCTGCAAACCCAGCCAGCCTGTGCCGTCATGTCACACAGATCGTGAGGTGGAAGGCTGCTGCTTTCCCCAGGAACATGTGAAATCTGAGGTCCTGTTGAACCAGCATTCCCATGGTTTGTTTTGTTGGTCCTCCTTGGTTCTTTTCTCACTTCCTTCGATCGTACCCTGATGTGAAAGATCATTCCTATCCGACTTTGTTCAGCAGTGCTCGTTCATTATTGTCACGGAGCTCTGTATGTTAGGGACCAGTGAGAAATAAAATCAGAAGAGGGTTAGTGGTTAAGTCAGTGTGTGTGTGGGGAGGGGGGAAAAGCGTTTAAAAAAATCTAGCAGCAGGAGGACTGTCTCCCAGTTAACAGTCCTGGTGAGGACAGACGTCCACTTGCAGATCTTGCTGACGTTTCTACCATCTGCACAGCCTGTCAGCGCACACCGTCTGGGAGCAGCATCCCAGACCCGCTGGAACGACACGGAGCATGAGTGACCTGTAGTCCTCGCCAGGCAGTCGAGTTAGGCTGGCTCAAACCTCCGTGAGGGCTGCTTGAAATAACCTTTCTGAACAAAGCAGGCTACTTGTGAGAGGGGAGTGCCTGCCTTAGTCCTTTTGCTGCCAATAGCATTGAGAATTTATAGATGTTTTTGCAAAATAGGGAAACCTTTTGGTTGGAAATGGAAGTTGAATTTCATTTTTTGTGATTTCTAAGTAGCTGACAAGAAAATAAATTTAATAATTAAATAGGAGTTTTATTTTATTTATTTTATGTTCCTCTTTTTGAGATGAGTCATTTCACCAAGACGTAGACTTATACAATGACTTACGCTTGTCTGTTTACGGGTCTTAATGAAGATAATACTTATTATGAAGAGTAAAAAGGTTGAACATGAATAAAATTGATTGCCCCTGTCCGTGGCAGGGGAATTGGAACTTTAGGATCCCTCCCAATCTAAACCATTCTGTGATCCTATGTCTGTATTGCAGTGTAGGTTACTTAGACCGTAGTCTGGAAGGTACTGGTGGCTGTGAACCCTTTAAACTCACAGAATCACAGACTGATTGAGGCTGGAAAAGTCTTTTGAGCTCATCCAGCCCAGCCTAGGACCTAACATCACCACAGCAGCCACACCAGGACAGTAAGGGCCACAGCCAGGCTGTCCTTCAACACCTCCAGAGATGGGGAAAAACTCACTTCAGTCCTCAACCTTATGGTGCCTAGATTTCTACAGGAACAAGGTTTGTCTTAGAGAAGAAGTGGCAGCTTGAGTTCCAGGACCTCTGTTCTGCTTTGGAGGCTTCTCTGTATGTCTGTGTGTTTGTATGAGCTTTATGGTCAATGACAACACAGGCTATGTGCATTTTGATACCCTACGGACAGTATAATTTCCCACTTGTGAGTCCATCATGTCTAGGTAAACATTATTAGGACTGTTGAAAAATAACCGCGGCTATTTCCAGCACTACTTCGGCCACCCCTCACCTACTGCAGCTGACCTACCACTGTGCACAGATGGTCTGAGCTGGAAAACAGGCATTTCTCGAGCATCCCTTCCACTCCCAAGGTGCTGTTTGAGGTTGTTCTGTCTCACACCGATTCATATCGCTGCTCATAGATGCAATACATGAACATTTCTGCCCCACCGCTATCATGCTGGCCATGTATCTTCCCTCTGTCAGTGTCCAGAAGTCACTCTGGATTTTGAGTAGGCTGTGTTTAGAGGTCAAGTGCAATGTCATTTGCAGTGAAAATCCTTCCTTGTATTGATGGACCTTGCAGCCCTCAGAAATCAGATCAAACCGCATTTGTTTGGGTGTCTGCTGAAAGCATTTTCTTCAGTTAGAGCAGTGATCTGACTAGCAATTGTACAAGTGACAAGTGATGGAACGAGAAGAAACGGTCTCAGGCTGCACCAGGGGAAGTTTAGGTTGCCCATGAGGAGAAACTTCTCCTGATGGAAAGGGCCGTCAGGCCTTGGAACAGGCTGCCCAGGGAAGGAATTGAATTGCCATGTCTGGACATGTTTGGGACAGTTGGGTTAATGGTTAAACTCAATGATCTTGAAGGTCTTATCCATTCTAAATGGTTCTAGGACTCCCCTGATCTCTCGTGTGTGTCGTCCTGTCTTCCACAACCTGCATTAGTTCATGAAAGGGCAACTACCCAAAAGACTAGTAGCCTGCAGTTCCCATTTCACAGGGGAAAGTATTTACCCCAGGTTAGAAGCTGAAAGGGTGCTCATGGAGGAGCAGAGAGATTTAACATGGTGGTGTTTGAATAACGTAGACAAATTTCCTGATAACCGGAACCTGTCTGCTCCAGTGTCACCAAGCCCCAGGTACTGAAAATTAAATGAGGTGAGGTAATAACTACAGCATCCCTTTGTCTGGGAGAAAGGGGTAGTGTTTCTTAGAAGCTGAAGGAGAAATGAAAGTTTGATGAGTTAACCAAGAGGCAGAAACCACACAACAACTGTAATTCTGTACCTTACGTGAAAGGTGAGACAACATCTTTGCTGTCCTGCGGCAGGATTGGTCTGTCCTGAAGGGCATCATTTTCGTCTTGAGGAAGTGCGGCCTGAGCTTGATACTTTCGTGCGGGAGGGTCTTCCTGGAGTTGGAAATAGTTGAACCAGTCTCAAATGAGAGATACTGGTAGTACCTTGGGATCCTGATTTGGTTTGCATGACACCCTGAAGGTGCCATGAAGAGGGTTTCTCAGTCCTGTAGCACCTTGTGGGTGTTGATAGGCTTCGGGGTGGCCAGAACTCAACCCAAAGTGGGTAAGGAGAGTGCTGTGTGCAACACGGGCTCAAACATTTTGTCTTGGTCTCTTGCAGGCACCTTTGTATTCTTTGGGGGTTGATGTTTGCATTGGGGTGAAAAAGTGTGAAAAACGGGGGATCCCATTCCAGAGTTCCAGCTGGTGTCAGATACCACTTGGCAGATATGTGCAGCCACTTGTGCTCTTGCTGGTGTTATTGTGGTGTATGGGCACACTGTACATGGAGTTATTCTGGTGTATGGACACACTACACACAACTGGGTTTTTTCAATCTTATTTGCTCCTCCAGAAGGGTGCCAGACACACATACATCAGTGTAATTAAAACATAGGGTTTAATAGCACCTAAGTGAGTCGTTGAGTGCAACCACACATACTTCCACTTAAATTAAAATGTTCTGCAGTTGAAGTGTCGTGCAGGATACCTGCCTGTTTATATCCATTTAAGAGGCCATATCCTCTCCTTTTTTCCTCTCTGTGCCTATCCATCCTGTTACTTCACCTGTATCCATCCTAAACTGTTCTGTGATCTTATGTCTGTATTCCAAGGTAGGTTACTTGGAATGGTAAGGTAGGTTGGTAGTGGTGGCCATAAACCCTTTAAACTCCCTCTGTTGAGTTCTTCCACTGGTATCCTTAAATTGCAGTGTTTTGCAGTTGAAGTGCCATGCAATATACCTGCCTGTTTATATCCATTTAATGAGCCGTGTTCTCTCCTCCTTTCTCCCTGTGCCTATCCATCCTGTTGCCCAGGCTGTTTCCACTAAAACCAAGTCCAGTGGGTTCATTCCAGTGGTTGCAAGCCTGTGTATTGGCAACAGGAGGAGATGCTTTGAAGTAGAACAAGACATTCTTTATCGATTGATTCTTTGGAGCCATCAGCATGGAGTCACAACAGACACCTGTGTACTGCTCCCACTGGTTGTTAACCATCAGCTGCAAAGAGCTGCATCCCGAAAAATAATGTCCTTGTGCTTTATGCTCTGTTTGCAGCAGGGACTGCTCACCTGGGTGTATATGCCTGTCTCACAGTCCTGTAAACCTACTGGTTCAAAGGCTTTTTTATTTGCTAATATGCCATAGGTGCTGCAGGTTGCAGGGGGAATCATTTCTAGGAATGCAGGTAAAAGCAGACCTTTTCTATTTCACTGCGGTTGTAATTGATTTTATTCTCTTTTTTTGTTTTGTTTATTTACAGGATTAGCTGGCACTGCTGCAGACCTAGAAAAAAGAAAGCTTATTTTTGGAAAAAATTTTATACCTCCAAAGAAGCCAAAAACATTCCTACAGCTAGTCTGGGAAGCGTTGCAGGACGTGACTCTTATAATCTTGGAAATTGCAGCCATCATATCTTTGGGGCTTTCATTTTATCAGCCACCTGGAGAAGGGAATGAAGGTAAAAACTTTTTATAGAGGTCTTTTGTGTAAGTTTAAGTAAAATCCAGTCCCACACGTTGAGTAAATTCCATCCTCACCCCCCAGAAGGTCACTAACACTAACAAGGAAGTTCCGTGTGATTTGTGCCTGGTACTGACAGATTTTTTGGTATACTTGGCATTTCTTAATGCAAATAGCAGATCCTTGTGACAAGTGCATAATGAGATAAATCAAACTGTAATATTCTAAGAAAACAAGTGGTTTTGTTTCTGTTTTCACCTCTGAGATTGTGTTTGGGGTTTGTTTGTTCATCTTAGATGGTTTCTTCATCTCAGATGTGTTATAGAGGAACATACGTCACTGCTTATATAACTGATCTGTCCCATCTATGTGGATGAGTCCTCAGCTGGTTTAGCGCAGCTGAAGGCTTCGTGGAATTCACTGCTTTTAGCATTTTCAGTTGCATGGATAGGACAGTGAGCCTGGCTCAAAATTAGGTGGTAGTGGTAAAATCATGACATGTACCAACCTGAGACTGCAGCATCCTTCTGTGAGATCAGTAGAAAGTTCTAACACTCTGCCCAACACCTCCTCAACCCACACCCCCCACCCCAACCCCCCACCATCACTTTGGAAAGTCCTTCTGAATTCACAGGCTTAAAATATTAATCCCTCTGCAGAAATGCAAGATTTCCATTTCTGGAAACTGCTCCAGAATTTTTGTTTCTCCCCTCTGCTCTCTCATAGACTTACAAAGCTGGATAAAACATGCTGTGTGAAATGACATGAATAGCTTGGCAAATGTCTGAAGAATGTCTTCCTCTAAATATAGCCCTGAAATGCCTTTTGCATTTGCTTCAGTTTCCTTTGGCTGCTTTCCTTGAAGACCCTTCCTTCTGCCTTTTCCATTCACAAGCAGAAAAAGCACGTAGCTCTGCAGAGCCCTTGTGCCATGTTCATCAGCTGAGATCTTGTCTATAATCAAAGAATCTTTTAGTGGCTTTCTCGCTGAGTTTTGGGTCTGTCTCCAATACAAGCTTGAAATGATAAAGGAGTCATTTGTGTTTTAACTGAAGAAAATGCTACTCACTGTAATTACCTCATGGCATGGATAGAGTAGGATATCTCAGGGACACTGTAAACCATGAACAATGCTGTGCAGAAATGGAATTTCACAGAATCACAGAATTACAGAACATTAAAGATTGGAAGGAACCTTGAAAGGTCACCTAGTGCAATCCCCCTGCCACAGCAGGATCACCTAGATCAAGTCACACAGGAACACATCCAGGTGGGTCTTAAACGTCTCCAGAGAAGGAGACTCCACAACCCCCTGGGCAGCCTGTTCCAGTGCTCTGTCACTCTCACTGGGAAGAAGTTCCTTCTCATATTTATGTGGAACCTCCCATGTTCCAGTTTACACTCATTGCCCCTTGTCTTATCAATCTCTCTGCAGCTTCTTGTAGCCCCCTTCAGTGACTGGTAGGTCGCTCTCGGGTACCCCCACAGCCTTCTCTTCTCCAGGCTGAACAAACCCACCCCAGCTCCCTCAACCTGTCCTTGTAGCAGAGGGGCTTCAGCCCCCTGGTCATTTTCATGGCTTCCTCTGGATGCGCTCCATCAGGTCCCTGTCCTTCCTGTACTGGGAGCTCCAGAGCTGGGCGCAAGCCTCCAGGTGATGTCTAAGGAAGAAGTGTTTTGATTCTGCATTGAAAATGTTTCTTTTCTCATGAGATTCTTAAATACTCTGCAAAGCCCAGCAGAACAGCCTGGGAAAAAGTGCTTGTGTTTTCCCACAGCACAGCATTTTGTTCAGGGGTTACTGCTCTCCCAGTACTTTAGAATGAGTTTCCAGGAACGTTTTTGGCTGTGTTTTGCACAGGAGAAATAAATCAAGTTAGTGAGCATCTTTTAACCCACCTCTCTGAGCTCCTTGTAAAGATTCTTCACCTTTTTTTTAAGCCTTTCTTTGAGCAGTTGGTTGTATAACAATGTGGGATATTCCTTTTCATTTTGAAATGAGTCTGTTTTAAACTGCTGCCAAGGAGTACTGGAGTTTACTTGTGGACACCCTTCTTAAAAATTCTAAACACTGGAAATGCCCCATATTAGACTTGAGTTTGCCGTTTGGTATCAGAATCACAGGATGGGCCTGGGTTGGAAGGGACCTCCAAAGGTCATCCAGTCCAAAACCCCTGCAGGGAGCAGAGACATGCTGAACTAGATCAAGTTGCCCAGAGACTTGTCTAGCTTCCCCTTAAATATCTCCAGGGATGGATCTCAACTCCCTCCCTGGGCAACCAAGTCCAGTGTTCAACCTCCCTCCTGCTAAAGAAGTTCCTAACATCCAACCATCATTCTTAGAAAAGCAAGCGGGTTATCATCTACTGGGTTGCATTCAGTTTACACCATGGGAAACAGTTGCAGTTCCTCTGGTTTTGAAGCACCAGTAGCTCCATTCTTCCAGCCATCTTAGCTGGAAGAAGGTGTCACCTGTTGGTGACAATACACAGAAGTTCTGTTCTACTGTAATGCTTCATTTAAGATGTGGGTGAACCTTGGAAAAGAAGATTTCATTTTCTGCTGCAATCACAAAATCTGATCTGCAGGAATCACCAGGTAACAGGGGTGGTGTCTTTGGTTGCTGCCCCAGAAGCCACTTGAGTTACTATATTTTTCCTAGTTCTTAGCAAGAACAAAACTTTTGAGAATGTTCTTCTCAGCAGCTCTGCTACCGTTGTGTTGATGATTTGCTTTGCATTCCTTCTCACCATCTGACAGGGCCATTAAGAGTGATTGAGAACTTCTGCAGAAATTATCATCAGCCTTGTGGCAATTACTGCTTTCATTACCACATCATGCAGAATCGTTTCTTGCACTCTTCCAAAAACATGTGGAACTGTTGTGTTCCTTGGAGCAGAATTCTTCTGTGTCCTGGGTTATGGAATCTGTACTGTGAGCAAAGCCCAACAGGTGGAGCTGGATGAGGAGGCTTGAGTACCCTGCTCTAGTTGAAAAATGTTGCGTTAATGCTTGGACTCGATGATTTTAAAGGTCTTTTCCAGTCTAAACAATACTGTGATTCTTTCTCCCAGCTCACTGCAGGGGCTTGGAGTACATGACCTTGAAATGTCCCTTCCAACCCCAACCGTTCTGTGCTTCTATAATTGAATGCATTGATGGGATCCTGGCTCTTGCGTTGTTGTTTCTGTGTAGATCAGTGTTAGGTTTTATGTAGATTATATTTAGTTTCCCTGTAGATTAGAGTTTGTTTCTGTGTAGATTAGAGTTAGTCCAGGACTACATTTATCTTTGTATAGCAGTAAAGAAATCCCAAGTGTCTCGTATTTAGAGCCAGTGCACGAATAGAAAGAGCTTCTTCGTGACATCAGATTCCCAGGCTGTGGTCTCAAAGCATTACATTGCTTGAGGAAATGCAGCATCGTTTGGCTGAGGCTCAGTCAGACACATACACACAGTCTGCCCTGCGATTCGGGGCAAGCCAGCACCGTTGCCCAGGTTTGGGGCATCCCCTATTGATACCCTTGCTGAACTGTTCAAATTTCCAGAGTCCTCTGCTGACACTTTCATGAATAATTTCTGAGCCTTCATGAATCATAGAACCACAGACTGGTTTAGGATGGAAGGGACCACAAAGCTCATCTAGTTCCAACCCCCCTACCATGGCCAGGGACACCTCTCACTCGACCAGGTTGCCCAGAGCCCCATCCAGTCCTGTTCCCTGTTCCTCTCCTAAGGCCTGACAATCACTTAGAGTTTACAGGAACAGAACAACCCTTTGAACTTCATTTCATCCTTGTGTGGATCATAATGAGGGGGAGAAGCAACACAAGGTGAGAGGCTTTACCATCTCAGTGTTCAGTGGGAAGCTGCTCTCTGTTTTCAAGTGTGCAGCTTGTTTTCAGCTTAGAGAGGATGAGTGGTTTTGGCTGAGGTGGAGTCTGTTAAAATTCCCAAGGCAAAACTCCGCATGGAAAATCAAGTTAAAAGATGAGTCACACGCCTTAGGAGAGGCACTGGTGAGGCCACACCTCGAGTACTGGGTTCAGTTTTGGGCACTTCAATACAAGGAATGCATTGGAGTACTGGGGTGGGACCAGAGATGGCAACAGTGTTGGGGAAGGGTCTGGAGAACAAACCTTATGAGGAGTGGCTGAGGGAACTGAGGCTGGTTAGTCTGTAGAAAAGGAGGCTGATGGGAGACCTCATTGCTGTCTGCAACTGCCTTAAACCCCCCAAATTAAAAGGCTCTGTAGGTGTTAACATGTATGATGGGACAGCTTGAACTTCCTTTTGATAGAATTCTTCTGTTTTAACCAGATTATCCAAAAATTCTTTTGTTTTAACCAGAAAAAACCTTTGATTTTCTTCCCTTTGTACTTCGCCAATAGCTGTAACACAACTGAACTGGGTTCAGTGCTTTAGGGTGACTGGTATTTGGAGCCTCTCACCCTGTCGGTTCCCAGCTGCTGTCAATTTTCTTCCCATTCTCATGGAAGCATTTTTCTTTTTCAAATTCGTTGCCCAGATCACAAACTACTTCCATTCTTTGCTCCAAGAAATGCAGCATCTTAGCAGATTGATCAGCTTTGTCTCGGGGAACACTAGAAATGTGATAGAAATGGAATCAGCCTGCTCTTAAATTGTGTAAATACACAGAGTGCCTTCTGGGGAAACCTTTGGATAGGTCCTTGTGTACACAAACATGTACAGAGGTGCCCTTTGAGCAGGAGGCAAACGTTGGATGGGAAATGAAAGGCAGGATTAGCTCTGCAGGAGCACCAGCACCTCATCTGCTGTTGGAAATCACAGTATCACAGTACATTAGGGATTGGAAGGGACTTTGAAAGATCATCTAGACCGATCCCCCTGCCACAGCAGGACCACCTAGACCAAGTCGCACAGGAACACATCCAGGTGGGATTTAAACATCCCCAGAGAAGGAGACTCCACAACCCCGCCCCGGGCAGCCCATTCCAGTGCTCTGTCATCCTCACTGTGAAGGAGTTCCTTCTCATATTTATTGCAGCCTCCTATGTTCCAGCTCACAACCATTGCCCCTTGTCCTATCACTAGATGACACTGAGCAGAGCCCGGCTCCATCCTCCTGTCACCCGCCCTTCACATATTTATAAACATTAATGAGGTCACCCCTCAGTCTCCTCCAAGCTAAAGAAACCCAGCTCCCTCAGCCTTTCCTCATAAGGGAGATGCTCCACTCCATCATCTTTGTGGCTCTGCACTGAACCCTCTCCAGCAGTTCTGTGTCCTTGAACTGAGGAGCCCAGAACTGGACACAATATTCCAGATGTGGTCTCACCAGGGCAGAGTAGAGGGGGGGGAGGAATAGTACCCAGTGTTATTAAATTCCACGGAAGAGTCCAATAATGTTAACACACTGGTTTTATTGGTTATATCTTTATTCATCTTGATAATTTCTGTTACCACTAGATGAGCCCTGGCAAATCTGTGCCTCGCTCAAGGTTTCATTTCAACAAGCCTCATGGGCTCCCTTTGCTTAAACAACCTTGGGTGTGAGCACCTAGTTATTGAGGAACCTCAACCCAATGTCATTAAACTTAATGAAAAGTAACCTCAGAGAAGGAACCGCACAGAAACCTTGAGCCATCCTCCAAGGAATTAGCTTCCTAGTGAGATGCAGTGAGTGTAACTCAATATGAAGCAAATTCTGTAAGGCTGCATTTATCATGTTTATTATGTTTACCCATCCGGGGTTTCATCAGGCACCTTCCTCAGCATCTTGATTCAGTAGGGCTAATAGTGTGACTAATGAAACAAATTCGTTTAAGTCATTTGCCAGACTTGGAAATACTGACAGAACCAATTCAGGATCCTAGGACACAAAGATTTCCACACAAAACTGTTCCATGTGTCTCCTGTCCCTCAGTGTGTGTCTCCCTGGGTTTCATCCCTGTGCACTTAATGCATCTGATTAGCGAGGAAAGAAATCAGAAATGTCAGGAGTGAGTCAGCTGAAGAAAGGCAATTATTCTTTGTGGCAGTTTTTGATCTAAAACTTCTTTGAAAAGCATTTAACATGCAATAACATAGGTGGCATTAAAAATACAGGAACGTAGGCAGCATCAAGATCTTGCTTGGGAGGCCAACAGAGTATTATGGAATCACAGAATCACTGAGTCTGGAAAAGGCCTGGCATCCTGGCTTATGTCAGCAATAGTGTGGCCAGCAGGCCTAGGGATGTAATTCTCCCTCTGTCCTGGGCACTGGGGAGGCCTCCCCTGGAGTACTGGGGGCAGTGCTCTGGCAGGGGGATTAGACTAGATGATCTTCTGAGGTCACTTCCGATCCCTAATGTTCTGTGATTGTGGGCCACTCACTTCAAGAAAGAGACTGAGCGGCCGGAGCGGGTCCAAAAGAGTAACAAGGCTGGGGAAGGGACTGGAGGGAAAGTCTGACGAGGAGAGGCTGAGGGAGCTGAGGGTGTTTAGCCTGGAGAAGAGGAGACTCATGGGGGGACCTTCTCCCTCTCTACAACTTACTGAAGGGAGATTGTAGTCAGATGGGAGTCACAGTATCACAGTAATGATAAGGTTGGAAAAGACCTTAAAGATCATCCAGTCCAACCTAAATCCAAATAAACCCAGTAATCCTAATATCTAACATCTAGATCATGCCACTCAGCACCTCATCCAGCCTAACCTTGAACACCTCCAGGGACGGTGACTCAACCACCTCTGTGGGCAGCCCACTCCAAAACTGGATCACTCTTTCAGTGAAAAATCTTTTCCTAATGTCAAGTGTAAACCTCCCCTGATGGAGCTTAAGACTATGACCCCTTGTCTTGTCTCCAGTGGCCAGGGAGAAAAGACCGACCCCTGCCTGACTACAACCACCTTTTAGTTATAGTAGGGTCTCCTCCCAGGCAACCAGCACCAGGACTAGAGGGCAGAGCCTGTAGCTGCAAGGAGAGAGTTAGGTTGGATGTCAGGAATCCCATCCTCACAGAAAGAGTGATCAGACCCTGGAATGGAGTGCCCAGGGCAGTGGTGGAGTCCTCATCCCTGGAGGTGTTTCAGGCCAGCCTGGCTGTGGCCCTTAGTGCCCTGGTGTGGCTGCTGTGGTGATGTTGGGTCCTGGGCTGGGCTGAATGAGCTCATAGGTCACAGAAATCACAGAGTCGACCAGACCAGGGCACTAAGGGCCACAGCTAGTCTGTCCTTAAACACCTCCAGGGATGAGGACCCCACCACCGCCCTGGACAGCCCATTCCAGTGACTTACTTCACAAGTCCCCTGAATCCCTGAAATCGTTGCAGTGCACAGCAGTAAATAGCTGTCTTTTGCCAGCCCTCCCAGGTGTGGGACCAACGTTAGGGTGAAATTGTGACTCTGCTTCCTGTGCATGCACTTCAGATCTTAAACATCATCGATTAAGAGGTAGGGAAATCCTCTATCTCCTTCCACAGTTTTGTTGCAGGTACTGAAAGCAGCAATAATTAGCAAACATCTCCAAATCTCTTGGATATCCCAAAAGGTCAAGGGTGCAGCTGAACTCTCTTGTAATCCTCCCTGCCCGTGGCATCTTAATCACCCGCTTGCACGACAGGGAAATCTTGCTACCACTTCCAAATTGTGTTTCTGGACGATTTGCAGGCTGGAAGAGCTGCTTTTAGCTCTGCAGGGTTGCCAGCCATTCATCCAGTGAGACAAAACCCTGTACCAGTCCAGGTACTTCTTCAGGATTTCTGACTCCATTGAATTTTAGCCTTTGGAGAGAATGAGGCTGCAATCCCACACCCCCCAGTTTGTCTCAAATTACTTTGTTTTGACTGTAAAAGGCTGAAGGGTGTGTGTTGTTCTGCCAGTCTGTCTGGAGGGTGTTATGGAAGGCTCTTCAGGCACTGAGGAATTCTAGATCAATGGGAAAGCAGGTTGTATATAAGGGAAGATATGGGCCATGCAGCTGATGTGTCCCAATGAGCATCCTTTATCATCTTTGCTGACGAACAAATAACACTGATCCGGCTGTTGCTGCCCAGAAGGGTTTTATTGTGCTGCCCAAGGAGAGAAATCAGCAAGAGGAGCTGAAACAATAGAAATGCAGCTCTTAGGAAGTGGCATTTCTGTATAAAACGGATTAATCTCAAATTACAGGTTAATTTCAGTGCTAGCAAGACCCAGCTTTGGAGGAGCAGTGTTGCACTCACTCTTGATTCCTCACAAAAATTAAACCCGGAGATTCCCCCAAAGAGTTTTTCTAAACCAGTCTGAACTGTGTGTCAATGTAAGGGGTTAGGCAGCTGGCATCCTGGAAACGGGAGAGAGAAATAGGAGAAACAGAACTAGTCACCCTCTTAAAAACAGTTTGTTCCGCCAGAGCTCCACCATTCACCTCCATCTTCCCAAATCCAGGGTGAGGTGAAGCAGCAGGTGAGGTGAGGTGGCTTCTAGGGACCCTGGCCCAATCTGTCTGGTGAAGTCAATCAGTTCCTTTCAGAATTTGCTTGAGAAAGTTTCTTACCTTTTAATTCCTGCCCTAAATCATTGGAGTGAGTGCCACACCTTGAGCACTGAGTACAGTTCTGGGCACCTCAACATAAGAGAGACATTGAGGGGCTGGAGCAGGTACAGAGGAGGGCAACAAGGCTAGTGAAGGGCTTGGAGAATAAATCTTTCAAAGAGTGATTGAAGGAGCTGGGGCCGGTTAGTTTGAAGATGACGAGGCAGAGGGAAAACCTCATCACCCTCTACAACTACCTGAAGGGACACTGTGGAGAGGTGAGTGTTGGACTCCTTTCAATGTCATTAGTGACTGAACAAGAGGGAAGGGCCTTCAGCTGCTCCAGGGGATGGTTAGGCTGAACATCAGGAACAGGTTTTCACATAAAGAGTGGTCAGACACTGGAGCAGGCTGCATAGGGAGGGGTTTGAGTCACCATTCCTGGAGGTGTTTAAAGGTCATTTAGATGTGGTGTTGGGAGATCTGGTTTAGGGGTGAACTTGGTAGAATAGGGGTCTTTTCTAACCTGAATGACTGTATGATTCAAAATTGTACTTCAGTGCAAGGTCTAACTAACCAGAAGAGGTTGGTGTGTCTGGTTGTTCCATGTGTGTCCAAACTCCTGTGTGTGTGTGTGTTACCTCACAGTCTTCCAGCACTTAGAATCATAGAATCACTACGGATTGGAAGGGACCTCAAAAGGTCATCTAGTCCAATCCGCCTGCAACAGCAGGTCATCCTCCTCTCACAATCACCTAAACCAAGTCACACAGGAACTCATCCAGGCGGGTCGCAAGGCTTGTGCAAGGCTTGTGCAAGGCTGTTTTCATGAAGGCTGTGCACGTTGGAATGGGCATTACCTGGATAAATTGTTTAATTTCTGAAACATTTTTCTTTTGCATTTTTCTCGAAAATGGGATGAATTGAAGCTTAGAACTCCAGCACTAGATGAAGCCATGACTCCTGGGTGCTACAGGGTCTCAGAGAGCATCACTGTGATACACCGGAGGAAATGGCTGCAATCTGCTTCAGAGGAGGTTTAAGCTGGATGTTACAAATAATTTCTTCACCGAAAGGTTTATCAAACATTGGAACAGGCTGCCTGTGTCTCCCTGTTCATGGAGAGATTTAAACAATGTGTGGACCTGATGCTGAGGATTTCAGGGAGAGTGTGACAGAGAGGTGACCTCATTAATGTTTATAAATATGTGAAGGATGGGTGTCAGGAGGATGGAGCCAGGCTCTTGTCAGTGTCATCAAGTGATAGGACGAGGGGCAATGAATGTAAACTGGAACATGGGAGGTTCCACATAAATATGAGAAGGAACTTCTCCTCAGTGAGAGTGACAGAGCACTTGAACAGGCTGTCCAGGGGTGTTGTGGAGTCTCCTTCACTGGAGATGTTTAAGACCCATCTGGATGTTTTCCTGTGCAACTTAGTCTAGGTGATCCTGCTGTGTCGGGGGATTGGACTAGATGATCTTTCGAGGTCCCTTCCAATCCATTATGATTCTATGATTCTGTAGGTTTCCATTTCAATTCAAACCCACCAGCAGACATGAGTTGGCAGCACTTACTGACTTGGGGTTTTCACATTGTTTGTGCAAACTCATTGGCAAAGAGCACCCTCCTCTGAGACTGTAAAACAATCCTAAAGGAACAGTCTACACAACTGATTCAAGTTGATTCTTGTTACTGCATCTTCTGCCTTTTGTCTCCCAGCTGTGCTGCTCATCCCGTTTCAGTTATACACAGAAAGTTTAAGGATCTTAACAACTAGATGAGTTGTCAACATTAGTATGTCAAATATATAGAACGTGTGTTCTAACTGGAAGTTGTCCTAATTCCAAGGAGCCTTAGCTGGCTTTAGATGTCATAAATGAACATTTTCGTTGGGATCCAGAGGGTATTTCGGAGGTCACAGCTCCCGCTGGTCCCCAGTTGCTGCGTGTTGGTTCACATCGCAGGGCGCAGGCTGCATGTGTATTTCAAGGGGATTCCATGGAAATTGACTGGAAAATACGGCACAGAAGTATGTCTGCTTAGCACATGGATCTGTAAAAGTACTTTTGTATAGGGCCACTCGATTTGCTGGTGTTGATAGAACTTCGTATTGGCTCCTGCTGCGGGACGTTATGATGGTTTTTCACCTCTTAAAGCTGTAGAGCACGCAGCAGTGGAGATGAGAATTTTAATGAGAGCAATAAACAGTGTGGTTTCTGAGCAGGTTTTGTGGCTGAGGTCTGCAGACCTTTCACATCTTACTCAACCTGGTTTTTGTTTCCTCATGACTGTGAGGAAGGAAGCAGTAGTAACATCAAAAGGAGCTGAGTGATTTCAGGCACTGACTAGAGCACATCAGCACAACCTAAGCCCAGGAAAGCACTGGTTTAACTGGTTTTGCAGTATCCCTAGGTGTGCTAGTTGGCTTAAGATACTCGGTTGCAAATGTTGTCAAGCTGTGCTCAGGTGGCCCTCTGAGAATGCGTGGAACCCTTTGAAAGGGCCTATTCAGATCAGTAACCTATTCTTAGTAACCTCTCTCAGCAGGGCTTGAAGGTTAGGAGCTGAGAGTTACTCTTTCCAGTGCTCTGAATTTTATCAGTCAGCAACTGTAACCTCAGCCTGTGCTCCAGTTTGATCATTAGAAGAGAAGGTCTATTAAGATGTCCAGGCAAAGTCAACTTTTTTCAGTATTACCTTTCTACTTGGCTAGTGTTTCTGTTGCCTACCATCATTCTAGCTCAAATCATCTTGGTTAGAACATCTTGTTTCAAAGCACAGGAAGAAAGGGAGTATTTTTGGAAGCCAGTACATTTTGTTTATATTAGAACACAACGAAAGAGCAATGGAACGGGCCAAGCAGCCTTTACCTGGGCAGATGACACCCGAAAAACCTCCTTCGATCATTTGCTCTTCTGATTATTCTGCTTCAGGCAGAAGGAGAATAGTTAGTAGGAGTTAGTAGATGAAGCATAAGGGAGACAGACAGCTCTCAGTTTGATTGTGGATTTATGGAATGGTTTTTGCTCTGTGTTAATGCTAAGTATTTTTCTTAGGATGGTTTAAAATCAAGTGCCTTGGGGACAACTGGTTTGCCATTAAGCAGTTACTTGTTTTCATGGGCTTCTGTGCTTCCTGGTGCTGTCAGTGATCTGCATGGGGAACCATGGCTGAAGGAAGTGTCTAAGTTGTCTTCTTCTTGAAGAAGTACTGGCAATCACAGAATCATTCTGGTTGGAAAAGACCTTTAAAATCATCAGGAGCAACCATTAACCCAAAGCCACCGCTAAGCCCAGTCCCTGAGCTCCGGATCTCCATGACTGTGAATCACATCCAGGGATGGTGATTCAACCCCCGCCATGGGCAGCCTGTCCTCAGGGACTCCTGCCTGAGAAATGGGACTATCCTTCCTGGTTTTACAAACTTCACTGCAGCTTTAGCTTTCTGCTGCGGCTGTGGCTTCAAGTAGCTCACATTTTCTTGAGTTATTTTTCTTCAGCTCTGTGTACAGGACCTAAAGGGGTTGCTGGTCTTGAATTACCTGGATGCAGTGGTGTTGGGCTGACGGTTGGACTTGATGGTCTTCTCCAACCTGAATGATACTCTGATTCTGCAATAGATAAAGCTCTTCTTTACCCCCATAGCTGTGGTGTTCTTTGTGCTGTTGTTTTTAATAACAAGGTTAGAATTCAAAATCAGAGTTAATAAACTAATGACTAAATGTCAACTTGTGGACAGGGACTTAGAGGCTACTGTTAGCCAACAGAAATGCTCATTTCTTCTTATCACTTTTACCTGTGATGTTTAATTTACACTGGCACAACAGCCTATTCCAAAAGTGATCATGAGAAAACACCTTCCTTTTCCTCCATGCTTCACTCTGAAGCAGCCAGTGCTGGTTATATTAATGTTCTGCTTCAGTGATTCAAAACACACCGCTGTTCTCCGTGATCACAGTCCCCTCCACTGTTAATTCAATTTACTACATTCATCTTTCAAAGGGAGTTTTTCTTTTACATTCAGGTTTATAGTAGTTCTGACTGATCCCAAATGTTCACTGTGAATGTTAATGTTTGTGCTGAAATTAAAATTTCTATTATAAACAGTTGGTTTGGGCAAATATGAAGATTTTTTTACATCTCTTTTCTTTTTCAGTATCCCCATAGTAACTTGTTCTGCAAATCCTTTATGTGTTGTCCAGCCAATGTATTTAGTGAAAGGAGATTTAAGCAAATGTAACTGCTCCTTGATCAGCACTTTTTAGTCAAATGCATTCTTTGGTTGTTTAATAACATTCCTATTCTGGTTTTTACCATATTCTGAAATCAATACAAATAACTTCTAAGTTATTCAGGGCTGCATTAAAAGTCTCTTCAGCAGGTATTGTCTGTTGTGAAGCTTCACTGCCACAAACTTCTTGATTCTTGACTTCCTCCTTTTCTTTCTGGCCGTACAGTCCCCCTCTGTCTTTCTGACTCTTTCCATATTCCCTTTGAACCCGTCACCTTTGAAATGAGATAGAATGAGTGAGGTTCTGCTCATGCAGTAATGGATTGGGGTTTTTTTTAGCCTGTTGATTTTTGTTGCAGTCTGGAGATGGAGATGTGGCAATATCATACACTCGGTGCCTCTGCAGAGCAGCTGACACCTCCGCTCAGGCACAGGCTCCTACAGATTCCCAGAGTCAGCAGGAAAAGCCCGGTTTAGGTGCAGTTCTCTTTGCAAGAACAGGTAACTGTGAAGGAGGTGTGGAAGCGATGCTCCGTGTGTCATAGACTCAGGAAGAAAGCAGATCTGTCACTTCCAAACCCCAGATGGGACGAAGTGGAGCATGAGTTTCTGTGTGCCAAGCATTTGTCCGTAGAATGTTTTCCCTCTGGTTTTGCGTGGCCGTGTCAAAACTAGAGTTCATCAGCACAAGGTGCTCTTGGGGAGCAAATTCATCACAGGGTGTCACTGGTGCAGATGAGCAACATCAACTTAAGGCTTGGGCTGGCTTCAGTAACAATACATCAAGAACTTGTAAAGTGCAGGATGAGCACAATGTGTCATACGGGACCGGCACATAACTAACTGCTTCAAGTGACCTGCATGTGCTTTCTCCAAATCTGGGTTGCGTTGCAAAAACTGAAGTCCCATGGATACATCCCCTTCATTAGAATTGTGTACATCATCAACAGGACTGAGTTCCTTCTAGATACTGCTCATCAGGTAGATTGCCAGGTTGCTAAGCACAACTTAAGTCTCAACTGGGGACATGAGGTAATGAGATTTACAACTTTGGGATGAAATGTCGATCTTCTCATGTATTTTCCAGGAAGAGGTTCTCCAGAAGTATTAGTTCTGTAAGTAAAACTCATCCAGGACATGACCCTTCAAGAGCTGTTGGGTAACTGCACTTGAATTCTTCCTAATGAACACAGCAAGCCACTTGCAAGGTCTGGCTCTTACATTAGAAGAGGAGGCTTTCTCTTTCGAGTGTGTGGCTGCATTTACGGGGTGTTTTGAGCTCTGAGTCACGTACAGGAAACCTGCAGAAACAAATTGTCAAGGCTTTCCCTTGCCAACAGCGCTTGTGGTTTCAATGCCCATGTTGCCGCAGTGAAAGGAAACTGAAGTGGGTGCGGACACTCTGACACTGGTGTGTGGCCCCATTTCCTCCCATTGCCCGTACTGGGGTTACAGCCCCATCCTTTTGCCTGCTCTCTGCAGAATGTGTTTCCCGGTCGGTGCCGGTCAGGAGAGAGTTGCTCAGTGTGTTGTGTCTTTTGAAGATGAGTGAGTATTTTAATTACCACTTCTCCAGGACTGGTGCTCAGGCAGAGGAGAGTGTGACTGTATTTGCTTTTGGGGCTCGCAGATTTGTTTCCTACCATGAATATGTCAAAAACGTGTAAATATTTAATATTGAACTCTGCAGTTGACAGTTACATAACTAACCTACAGGGACAGCATCTTCTTTTTCCTTACCCCCTCCTCCCCCGCCCCGGCTGCTGGAGTCCTTATATAACTCAGTGATGTATTACAGAGCACAGGATTCTAATACTTCTTTTCCAGCAGGTATCCCAAAGTTATTTTGAGCGTCAGTTGAGGCACCAGAAACCTGATATGTGTGTGGTGCAAGTCTCTCAAGCCAGTCAGAAGGTCCTGGGAAGGACTGTTGGTTCTTGCGTGACTGGCAGTCATGCCTTGGACTGATTTTGCATCAAGTGATACAAGCAGGAAGTGGTAAAAATGAATGTTAGGGTGTCTCTCACAGCCTGAAAGATCTTGTTAGAGAGGGGAAGCTACACCAGGGGAGGGTTAGGTTGGGTGTTAGGAAGTCCTTTCTCACAGAATGGGTGATCAGACACTGGAATGGACTGCCCAGAGCAGTGAGGGAATCCCCATCCATGGAGCAGACTGGCTGTGACCCTTAGTGCCCCGGTATGGCCTCTGTGGTGATGTGGGCTGGGCTGGATGAGCTCAGAGGACTTCTCCAGCCTCAATCATTCTGTAATTTTTGGTCACTGTTCCTTTTCCCACCCGGCTGAGTAGGTTGATGGGATTTAAACCCGCTGATGCTGTTAGTGACAGGAGCCCAGCTCCGCTAATGAAAAGCCATAACTCAGGACTGTGACGGCACCACCGGTGCTGGAGCTGCAGCTTGGGAAGAACATCTTTGCATAAAGCCAGAAAGTTTGTATCATGGGAACCGCTGTCTTCCCAAAGACAAAACCAGTTTGAGTGACTAAAAAAATTACCTCTGGGGGTGTGATGAGATTTTCCTGGGGAGTTTAAATGGCATAAGGTATTCTCAGCCTTAAAAATAGAAACGTGTAGGTTGAAATGAGGAGCTGAGAGGTGTGTGCGGAGGGTTGGGGCTTAGGAATACAGATGTTGGCAGCTCTTTAAAGAGACGCTTCTTCTGATTTCTAAATTACTGTGCTGCAGCTTAGGACCGTAGGGTTTGTAATTATAACCGTTATCTTAGTCAAAGCTGCTTTGAGGAGCTCCTCATTACTACTTCACATCTTCTTTTTGGCTGCGCAGGGCTTGCTTGGTTCTTTCTCGTTTTGCCCGGATCTGCTCGACATTTGAGAAACATGTGGGGAAAATACCCCAAACATTGCAGTTTCCAGCAGGACATGAGCCGGGTTGTCTGTCAGATGAGACTGGCTGGCTACTTTTGGCCTTTTGCCCCCCTTTCTGGCTTTCATTGAATTGAAATGATTAATAGCATCAACTGATTTTTTTCTCCTGCCAGTTTCCAGTGAAGTTGTTGGCTCACTGTAGTGCCATAACTGCTTTTGTTTATCTCCCTCTCCTTCATCAGCTTCTCCTCTTGCACTCAAGTCTTCTCTGCCATCCAGGTCCCTTCCCTTTTAGTACCTTAGGCCTTGCTCGCTTCTTTTTTCTTTCTAAACCTTCCCGTACAACTAAAGTGCTGCTCATGCAGAGTAGACTTCTCCAGGTAATCTGGAAATACTGGCAATTGAGAGCCTCAACAGGTCCAACCCAGACTGAGCATCTGCTCCTTGCTCAGCTCTCCAAGTTCCTGGGCAGGTTTGGTGGCTGCTGTGCCCAGGGTGTTTGCAGTCTGATGAGACAGAAGCCCTGGGTGCTATGATTTCACATGCACTTTTACTACATCTGTTGCTTTGAATTACTTTCTCATTCTATTTTTCCCAATCCTATTCCCCTTTTGCATTCTACTTCCTTTCATCTACCTTCTATAGAACACTTTTCCAACAGTCTGACCTCTTTCTGGTCAGATTTTTAGCTCTTAAAGTTCTGTTCTCCTCACACAGGTTTTTGGTTGCGAACTTCTGAGGTATTTTTTGGAGGACACAGTCCTATTAGTCCCCTTTTGTATTTGAGTATTGTTTCAGGCCTCTCTGGTCACAGAATCATAGACTGGCCCAGGTTGGAAAGGACCTCCAAAGGCCATCCAGTCCAACTCCCCTGCAGGAAGCAGGGACAGCCTCAACTAGAGCAGATTGCCCAGAGCCTTACTGAGCCTCCCCTTGAAGATCTCCAGGGATGGGGCCTCCACTCTCTCCCTGGGCAACCTGGTCCAGGGTTCAACCCTTCTCCTTCTAAAGAACTTCTTCCTAACAGCCCATTTCAATCTGCCCTTCTCTAATGTGAAACCATTGCCCCTCATCCTATCACCCCAGGCGTTCGACAGTAGTCCCTCCGCAGCCTTCTTGTAGTCCCCTTCAGCCACTGGAAGGTCCCTCTCAGGTCTCCCCATAGCCTTCTCTTCTCCAGGCTGAACCACCCCAGCTCCCTCAGCCTGTCCTCGCAGCAGAGGGGCTTCACCCTCCTGACCATTTTTGTGGCCTTCTCTGGACTTGGTCCGTCAGGTCCATGTCCTTCAAGGACCTCTTGTGCTCCCACTCCTCTGTGGGGGGTTGGTATTACCCTTGTGTTCCTGCACACTCCTTTGGCCCAAGCCAAGCCATCTGAGGGCTTCAACCACTTAATCCAGTGCCAGAAGAGCAACAGCCCTGTACATTCTTGATTCACAGCCAAGTCTTAGCTTAGTTTAGCTCTGCATTTAGCATTTTCTGATTGAATGAACGGGAAAGTAACTGAAATGCAGTCCAACTTCTCCTGTGTCTCTTGGGTGATGGAGGGTTTTATCACAAAACTAGAATAAAGAATCACTGTTCAGTGCAGAAGCTTGTCACGTCAGGGGCATTTTGACCTAAGTTCCAATGTTTCATCCGGATTTTATTACGTCCATACAACCATTTTTTTCAGCTGCAGTGTGAAAACTTAATTGTTTGCTTTGCTTTGTACATAATTCATGAGGCAAGTGAATGGGTTCCTTTCATCTTCATTATAACATCCTGTGTTATTTACCTGCAGCGTTGGACTATGAGTTCTGAATGTATGAACCTACTGGGAGGGCTGTTGTTTATGTTAACGTGGAAATCAGTTATGACAACGCACACACACAACATTCAGTTCATTACCTGAGTCAGTGAATGTTTTACTTTCTTTACCTGCTTTTGTTGATTCAGGAAGGTTGGTTGGGTTTGTTCCTGAAGGGACACAGAGCTATCACTCTCCAAGCCCTTCCAGCTGTTGTCTCCGTGTTGTTTGACTCTAGTCTGTGCTTTGGTGTCCACTGTCATTTTAAGTTGTAGTTCTTTGAGGACACCTGTATTAATTTTATTTAGTGAGTAGTACAGTAGCAGAAGGACATTGAGAGGCTGGAGCGGGGCTAGAGAAGTGCAACAAGGTTGGTGAGAGGTCTGGCAAACAGGCCCTATGAAGAACAGCTCCAGGAAATGGGGTTCTTTAGTCTAGAGAAGAGGAGACTTATTGCTCTCTACAGCTACCTAAAAGGAGGTTGTAGCGAGGCTGTTGCTCGTCTCTTCTCTCAAATTACTAATGATAGGACAAGGGGACATGGCCTCAAGTTGCATCAGAGGAGGTTTAGAGTGGATCTTAGGAAGAATTTCTTTCCTGAGAGAGTGATTGGGCACTGGAACAGACTGCCCGTGGAGGTGTGGTAGACCCCATCCTTGGAAGGGTTTAAAAACCAAGTAGCTAGAGCACCTGAGGCCATGGTCTAGCGATCAGGGAGCTGTTGGAATGAGGACTGGAGGACTTGATGATCCTGGAGGTCCTTTCCAGCCATAATAATTCTGTGGTAGCCAATGAAATAAATTCCAACTTTAATTCCGTATTACTTTGACAAAAACTTTGCATGTGTGACTAAAGCACTTCAGATGTAACCCTTCATCATTAATATATCATTTTTAAACACAATACGTCATTTTTAAACACAAAATTCATGCACTTCCAGCTCTGTCAGCATGCCACTGCATTTCTGTGGAAGGAAGAGCTGTGAGACCTGATTGCTCTCTACAGCTACCTGAAAGGAGGTTGTAGAGAGGCAGGGCCTGGTCTTCTCTCTCTAGTGGCCAGTGGTAGAATGAAGGGAAATGACCTTAAGCTGTACCAGGGGAGGTTCTGGTTGGATGTCAAGAGGCATTTCTTTTCTGAAAGGGTTATCGGGCACTGGAACAGCCTGCCCAGGGAGGGAGGTTGAGTCCCCCTGGTGCTGGGGGTGATGAAAGGGTTAGGAAAGGGTTGAACTTGATCATCTTGAAGGTCTCTTCCAACTGAAACTCTTTTATGTTTTTATGACTCTAATGTCAGGCTATTCCTTGGACTCAGCCTTCCTTAATACATTTCATTTTCCTATTCACTTACCAATCTACTTAGCTCCTATTAGGAGCTTTTAAACAAGGGTTCTTTTAAGTGCATTTACCTTAGAACATTTGTAAATTGTTTTGAAAATTATCCCTTTAATGTATTGAATTTATTCTATTTTCTTTAATCTTAACTTAATGCCTTTATTTTGAACCAATTGATGTTGCCCATCATAACTTCTAGCAAAGATTTCTGGATGCATTTGATGGCTCATGTGAAGTTCTCAACCCTTCTATTAGTTAAGAGAACTGATGCTGTCTTCTGTTGCTTTAATTTGGATTTCCTCGACTGGAAAATACATGTCTAAAATTGCTATTGATTGAGCCAGCTGTAGTTCTACTTGTTCTCTCTCCTGCCATGTTTCTTGTAGCTTCAATGAACAGTTCTGTTCCTTAGCCTTAATCTGATTTGGGCTGGACTGAATGATTCCTGCCATTGTTTTTGCAGGGTGTGGGACTGCAACAGGAGGAGCTGAAGATGAAGGGGAGGCTGAAGCTGGCTGGATCGAAGGTGCTGCCATCCTACTCTCCGTTATCTGTGTTGTACTTGTCACTGCCTTCAATGACTGGAGCAAGGAGAAGCAGTTCCGTGGGCTTCAAAGCCGTATTGAGCAGGAACAAAAATTTACTGTTGTCCGCGGTGGACAGGTCATCCAGATCCCAGTGGCAGAGATTGTAGTCGGTGACATCGCGCAGGTGAAATATGGTGAGTTCCATCCATTAGGTGTTTATTTTTCTGAACTTCATTTACTCTCCTTCCCCTTTCGAGCAGAATAGACTTCTTTCCCTGGAAGTGACTTAGAGCTACGTGGAGTCATTATGTACCTACTAAGGTAATGGTTTGGCCCGCAGCGCAAAAGGAAACCCAAATGGTTTGCGGAACATTGCACTAGGTAATACGGGCAGGTAGGGTGGTGGTTGTTTCCCTCTTGTTCCCTTTTCACATTTTAATGGGATTGTTATTAATTGTGATTTCAATAACATAAATCATTATGTGATTCTACAAACCGTTTTACTGAAGCCCTCAGGTTTTATTTTCCATTACTGTTTTCATCCCAAAAGGTGATCTTCTGCCTGCTGATGGGATATTTATTCAAGGAAATGATCTGAAGATTGATGAAAGCTCTTTAACTGGAGAGTCAGACCAAGTCCGCAAGTCTGTCGACAAAGACCCAATGCTCCTGTCAGGTGAGTCAGCTCGAGTCCCGCTCGAGTTCTCTTTTCCTGCACTGCTTTGTTAAGGTTTTGGTTTGTTATGTTGTACCAAGCCATCACATTTTTGTAACCTACATACAGCCGATCCTTTGAAGACCTTGTTTTTAGACAATAACTCAAGGAACAAAGTGCTTAGAAGGAAATGGATGTACTAAAAATGTTGTGGGTTGGGCTTCCCTGGTAATTCCAAGTTATTTGTATTACTTGCATTTTCTAGTAGAATTCTACACTGTAATTAGAAGGTGTTTTGAAAATCTAGCAAAGGCAGTTTCTAAATTGATTGGTTGTCAGTAGTTTCCAGCTGGGATGTGATCACAGATTAAGAATGAACAAAAATAATGACCATCCTCAATGAGTTCTGTAGCCTGAAATGATTGGGTTTGAAATACTTTTGAACCCTTTAATCATGGAAAAGATTCCCTTTGCTGTCTGGTTTTACAACCAGCCAAGAATCACCCCAAAAGCAATATTTACGTTGCAACGCAGCCGGTTTATGTTGCAACGCAGAAAGCCTGCCCCCATCCTGCCTCCCTGAGCTGGTGTTTCCCAAGCAGCAGCTGTTGGGAGATGCTTTGGGTCAGAAGAGACAAGGAGTGATGAGTAAGGATGTTATGGTTTGTATAGTATTAACATTGCAAAGCCTTTTTGAATTGAAAACCAGATAATTAGCTCAGTGGCTATGAGATTACCGGTGTTTATTATGTAAATTGTGGAATCATGGTCAAAAGGTGGTGGCCTTCATTTGAGATGAGGAAGCTGCTAATGTGGGCCTGCCATCAGCACAGACTTTCCATTACAAAAGCCTCTGTTAATTAGTTTAACTTCAGCAAGCTACCAGCATCTTTCTGCTGTAATAAAAAGATTCCTATTGCTTCAGAGAATAAAACAGCAAAACAAACTTCCTTACAATTTTAGAGAAGTCCTTTGGTTTCTTGAAAACAAATTTTCTACTGCTGTTTGCTTGCTAGCTGTGGGCTGGAAGCGTTCAAGTCCGGGTTGGATGGGGCTCTGGGCAACCTGGTCTAGAGAGGGGTGTCCTTGTTCGTGGGAGGGGGCTGGGACCGAATGATCCCTTCCAACTGAAACCATTCTGTGATTCTATGAAGACCAGCAATAGGTTTTGTCCAATGTGACTTTTGGAATTTGGACAAATACTGTTAGGATGCTGCTTGCCACTGTTCTCCCTTAATGACCCGGTGGGGTGAAAACTGTTCAGGTATGACAGAAGAATAACTGACACCACAATGTCTGAATTGGAGCTGTAGTTTGTTTGCAAATCTAAACACTCCGAATCAGAAATGTTTATTTTCACCATTGCCACCTGAAATATTCAGTCAGTTGCAAAGCCATAATTCAACTAAATTAGTTTCTGTGCTTAATGTCCTGTTTAATCATCCTGATAGTCATTTGCTGCACTTGAGAAGCAATTCTAAGAGTACAAGTGCTGACTGAACCAGATGGTGTGATTCCATCTGTCTGTGGCGTGTTTGATCCACCTAGGAAGGCAAAGGTGGAAATACAGACCCTGCTTACCTGAAACCAGAGAAAGCAGCTTCTGCAGTTCCACCATACTTCTGTCTGTCTTTTAGTTCAATAAAAAGAGATGTGGGTGCGTAGCGTAGCCACGGCATCAAAAGCCATCAGCTTAGGCGAGGCCACGGTGACATTAATTTCATTTGCAGTGAGCATGTATCACCCCAGAGGTGAAGGCTAGGTGACCAACTGCTGCTCAACTGCCTTGATCAAAGCTGATGTGCCCTTTATGTTTTGTATAGTTCCAAGTTCACAGAAATCCACGAGTCCTAAATCAGAGAATCATAAAATGGCCAGCATTGGAAGGGACCTTAAAGATCATCTAGTTCTACCCCCACTGCATAGGCAGGGACATCTTCACTAGGTCAGGTTACTCGGGGCCCCATCCAACCTGGCCTTCAGCACTTCCAGGGGTGGGACAGCCACAACTTCCCTGGGCTACCTGTTCCAGCATCTCACCACCCTCACAGGAAAGAGTTTGTTCCTGATGTTCAACCTCAGTCTCCCCCTCTTCAAGTCTGTAAACCTTTCCCTTTGTCCTCTCACTACCTCTGGTGTCAAAACCTCTCCCCCAGCTTTCTTGTAGCCCCCTTCAGATACTAGAAAGCTGCTAGAAGGTCACCTGGAAGCCTCATCTTCTCCAGGTTCAACAAATCCAACTTACTCAGCCTTTTCTAATAGGGGAGGTGTTCCAGCTCTCTGGACACCGTCTGGGAACTCTCTGTCTCTCTGGTACTGAAGACTCCAGAAGTAGACTCAGTATGCCAGGTGGGGTCTCACAAGTGCAGAGCCCAGGACATAGTTGGCTTTCTGAGCTGCAAGCACACACTGATGGCTCCTGTTCAACTTCTGCTCCACCACCCACCCAACTCCTTCTCCTCAGGGCTGTCTCCAATCCTTTCTCCACCCAATCTGTATTTGTGCGTACACAGAAGTTTCGAACATGAACCTGGCCCTGTGCTGCACAGGGTGCAGTATTTTGGGGGAACACATTGTGATAGTTACACCTTAGGAGACTGACTGCCTGAAAGCTGTTTTCCAGGCATTTCAATTAGTTAGGTTAAGATATGAGAAAGCTGCAGAGCAGATGTCATCTGCAGCAGTTCTCACTGAGCTGGGGCTGACAGAACATCACTTTTTCCTAACCCAACTCTTACAGATGTTTATTGCCATTAGTGCTCAACAAGGATTTGGAATAAAGAAAACGAAGCTTATTCACAGAACAAGTAAACAGTCAAAATCTCTAGGTCGTGGTGCTTTGTTAGCTTTTGGAAGTAAAAAGGAAGCTCGATTAAAGAATCGGGTCAGTTGTTGCCTGGAGAAAAAGAGTTCTGATTCTCTCTTAATTCCCTGTCAGCAAACAGACCAAGCTGGGCCTCTAGCACACCAGAGCAGCAGTTCCAAAGCCTCTGAAAATGTTGAAATTACTTATATGGGAGTCTTTACTGGAAAAGCTTTTGAGGGTTGTTTTGGTTGGGTTTTTTTTTTCGTAGAGGGTAATTCTGATGGTTGATTCACTCTATGATTGAGTTAGCTCTTAAAAGCAGCACTGGGCAAACCAGTGGTTTAGAAGTGCTGCTAGATCATTTCTGCACCCCACGAGTTGGCTGGAAGCGTGTGAAACCTCCACACTGACTTTTGGTCGCTTCTTTTGCTTTCCAGCCCTATCTGTTGTTAGAGTTGGAGGATTCTGAGCTGTCTCACCTTTACGTAGATTTTTACACGAGAAGTGTGTGCTGAAGTGGGTTCCTTACCTGTCTGATCTGTTTGTCTTTGCTTACTAAACTTGATTTTGTCCTTCTCTGCTTGGAATAGTCACCCTTTGTCAAGTGTAAATTAAACCCTCAGCATGTGAAAACAAATTCTTTCAGCAGTTTTGAAGGAAGTTCTTCACTGTAAGGGTGTTGAGGCCCTGGAACAGGCTGGCCGGGGAGACTCTGGCTGCTCCATCCCTGGAAGTGTCCAAGGCCAGGTTGGATGGGACTGTGGGCAACCTGGACTGGTGAGAGGTGACACTGCCCAAGACAGGGTATTGCAAATCGATGATCTTTAAGGCCCCTTTCAACTTAAACCAGTCTATGATTCTATGAATTCACCAGTTAGAAGAAAGCTTAGATTAGATGAAGAATCTTTCCAGCAGCCCTAGTTGAACATAATCTGATGCTCAATCAGTAGAGCATCTAAACAAGGGTTTTGTATGCGCCTGAGTTAGGCTTTAGGTGACCAATGCTACGAGAATGTTCAGAAGGGCATTTCAAGGTCCTTGCCCATCCTGAACATTCTGTGGCTGTGATTTTGTAAGGGCATTGCAGGTCCAGCCATTTTTGCCCTTTCACAGTGTGCAGGTGTAAGACTGGAGCCTGCTGGCCTCATGTTTCCCTGCTCTGCCATATTAAAGAAAGTCAGTGCCTTTTGAAGGAATAAAATTTTATCTCAGAAAGCTACAGGTACTGAGAAGGTCCTTTAGGGTTGGAGTGGGATGAGTGTTTGTAAACAGCTTTCTCTAGCTCTCAGTAGTTTCTGCTCATCACGTCTTTGGTATTTGTCAGTCACAGAGGAAGGTCTGCAAAATTCTCCAGAAAGTATTTTCAGAGTTCCAAGAACTAACTTTATGAAGCTAAGTTCCCATATTCTGCTGTATGTGGCCTTGATTAGTGACAACATTTCCTTTAAAGAGTAAATCTGATGTGTGTGGCAACCAAAGGTTTGCAGTTAAGCACATTCTCAACCATTTTTAAATAAAACACACTAGTAGGGTTTATTTTTGGTGTGTAATTTGCCTCGATAACTCTAGTGACAGGACAAGGCGGGGGTGAGTTCAAGCTAAAAGATAGGCGATTGAGATCAGATCTGAGAAAGACATTCCTCCCTGTGAGGGTGCTGAGGCCCCTAGAACAGGTTGCCTGGGGAGATTGTGGCTGCTCCACCCCTAGAAGTGTTCGAGGGCAGGTTGGATGGGGCACTGGGCACCCTGGTCTGGTGAGAGGTGTCACTGTCCATGGCAGGGGATTGCGTCTGGATGATCTTTGAGATCCCCTCCAGCCTAAATCATTCTGTGACTCTGTATATATGATTCTATGACTCTATATTTTGAAATGTAACGCGTCTCGCTCAGTACTACAGCCGGAGTCTGGCATGAACCACTTAATGGTTGTTGGCTTTGTTTTTTTAGCTATGTGAGACTTGTGTTGTGTGTCTTCAGGTACTCACGTCATGGAAGGCTCTGGACGAATGCTTGTAACTGCTGTGGGTGTGAATTCTCAGACAGGTATCATCTTCACTCTGCTAGGGGCTGGAGGAGAGGAAGAAGAAAAGAAAGATAAGAAAGGTAAATCTCTACTACACATAAGTATGCGCCACAGCAAGCTCTTGGCCTTTGAGTAACCAGAGCTGTTCACCTCTCTTGACAAATAAACACAATTTGAAAAACTTGCTTTTTTTGGTATACATTTTTGTCATGACATGTCACACAGAAAAACAGCCGGAGCTGTTAACCAATAACTGCATTGGGTAACAAGATGTTTTTCCAGTGTGAAATTGCAGACTCTCTGCACCTGATTAAAGCAGGGAAATACATGGGCACTCGCATTGCCGTGTCTCCGCTACATAAATCCATGCTCACCCAGAGGTCGCCAAGATTTTGCTCTTGCACATTTCATTTATGGAATTTTGGGTGGGTTTTTGGGAAAAAACCCCTCCCCAAGTCAGCCATGGAAATAACATCTTTCTTTGAGCTTCACCGATCAAACACAGCTAAGACATGGCTTTCTGCTAGCCCAGTCGTTTAATGTCAGGGAGTGACATTAAACTGTTAAATAATTAAAATGTTAGGGACATTTTAATTTCTTCATATGTAAAGGTCAAACAAAGAACAGTGAAAGACAAGAAAGTAGCAGTAAATGTTAACTGAGTTTAACTTTGATGTCCTGTATCAGTTAATGGAATCAGGAAGCCTCTTTAGACTTTTCACCTTATTAGAGAGTGATGTCATCAGCAGTTGCTAATCAGTGGGTTGCACACGAAGGAGGAAGGTGTTGGAATGTGCGTCCTTTCCAGTGTTTGTTCATACAGTCCTGAAAATTGTTCAAGCCTACTCTCAGAATTCCATTCCGAGGTTATTCCAAGAACATTTATCTCTCCGTCATGATGAAGGGCAAATTAATTGGGCTTTTTAGGACTCTTCCAGTCTTCCTAGCGCTTTTCACTCCAGACAGTAGTTGTAGTTGTGGCT
This sequence comes from Rhinopomastus cyanomelas, assembly GCA_013400115.1. Taxonomy (NCBI): domain Eukaryota; kingdom Metazoa; phylum Chordata; class Aves; order Bucerotiformes; family Rhinopomastidae; genus Rhinopomastus; species Rhinopomastus cyanomelas. The sequence continues at coordinate 129,856 of VXBP01006164.1, read as the reverse complement.
TTACTGAGCATTTCACTGCCAGGCAGTGCGATTCTACTGGAGTTTTCATTGCCATCCTTTTAATTTGAAGCTGCAGACAGGAGGGCCAAATTCAGATGGCTTTCCTGACCTACAGTTTTCATCTCTGGACACGGCCAAGTGGTTGCCTTTGAGGCTGTGCTGCTCTGAGGAAATTCGTCTTTACTTGACGAAAAGTTGACAGTTTCATTTCTGCACAGGAATCACAGCTTCCACTAGGCAATGGATGAGTTTTAGGAGCGTTCACAGGAGAAAGACTGAACCTTCCTGAAGTTCACTGCCAGGCTATTTGTGAGCAATATCTTAGTGTCACAAAGAGACTCCTAGAAACAAAGCCTTTGAGCAGCACAACAGCTTGGCAGTGTCCTTAGACTGAGTGAAATTGGGTATAGCTACAGTCCCAAGAAAATTCCTTCACCTCTTCTAAATTGGCTAGTGCAGAGGAGGGTCTGGACAAAGCTGCTAGCCCAAGTTCCAGTATAAACCCTCAGTTGTCCAAGATACTGGCCAGTCGGGAGTGTTTGTTTCAGTTATGTGTGGGTCTGTGCTTTTCTCCTTCATTAACATGTTGTAAAAATCATCATACAGGTGTGAGACAGGAGGATGGACAGCAGCTTCCAGGTAGAGTAAGAACTGTACCCCATCAAATGAAAGGCTGAGGCTGTCAGCCAGCCAGCTTTGGTGCAAATCAGGGTTGAACCAATGATTAAAATAATTGTCTTTGAATCAGTCTGCTTAACCGAACGAGTAATTCCAAATCAGCAGGGTTGTTTGCGGCAGAGATTGGAGCGCACACGCTTTGTCGGGGTTGCAAAGCTTAGCACTAAGCTTGACTCATCAGTTATTCTCCTGAAGTAAACTGCAGTGTATGAAGTGCTGGAGCACGTGATTTGCTGTGAGTGGTTCATGCTGTGCTGGTTAGTGTGAGGATCCAATAGGAATGAGAAACAAGCGTGAGTAACCGAGACAGTTGCAGTTATTGCCATTGCAGTAATCAGATTTGCAATTGAAATTGTTGTGAAGGTGGTTACTCAGGGGTGTGTTTTCGAATCCTGGATGCTCTTTATTCTCTCTTCTTGAGACCGTTTATATCTTTTCTTGAATAACAGACCAGTGCAGTGTTTGTACTTAAACATTCACCATGGATCAGGGACTGAAGAAGTTCCAGAGTCTCAGTCAGGATTCTTTGTTCTCTTGTAAGCTATCAACCAACAGAAACAGAGAGGGACTTACCTCCCTTAATACTTGTAGAGGCTGGTTTTTTTGAACACTAGGATAAAAAAACATAAAGAAACAGTAAAACTTTCTCCAAGTTTTTCAGCTTCTTGCTAAGGAAAGGTTTCTCAACCAGTTGTTCTAATATGCAAATACTCACTGAAAAAAAAAAAGAGGATTGGTTTTGGTCTGATATTTATTTCACCATTGTTTGGGTTTTAAATAACCTGTTCTTATCCTCAAGACTATAGTTGTGGTTTCCACATAGAGTATTGAGAGGTTTAGCGTTTCTACTGAGAGCAATGTGTGTATTGACTAGGTTCTGGCAGAACACAGGCTAAGCCCTCGTTACACTGGGCTGCCTCAGCACTTGAACATCATAAGGACAACACTACAGAAACCATAACATATGTAACGTCGTGTCTACCCTGCTTTTTTGCTGCAGATTTGAAAACTATTCAGGCATTGTGTAAATCCACTCACTCGCGGGAAACAGTTCAAAGATTTAATACTTTCACATTATACTGAACCAATAACCTGACATCAAGAGGGACCAGAGCAATATGTACAGTATCATCAGTCCTCACCAACTCCGTAGACTTTCTTAAACGCCTTACCTATTTATTTACTTGTTGTTGCTCCACACGAGTTTCTGCCTTACTTTGTGCGACACTTTTGTGTTGACATTTTGCTTTTGACCCGTTGTGTTAATTGCTTTCAAACCAGCTTGATTTGGGAGAAAACAAAAGCCGTAGTATTACATGCATGTGTTTCGTTTGGTTTGTCATGTGCATTGTTTGTGTTGCTGTTATTGTTATTATTTACTGCTTTTTTTTATCCATTATTGCTCAGTAGATTCTTCCCATCCCTCCTCCCACCCTCCTTCAGCTACAGATGGTGCAACAGGGGCAAATGCCACCGATAATGCAAATGCCAGCTTAGTCAATGGTACGTCGCCAACACCTCTAGCCTGTTTGATTGATCCACTTCTCTCCTGACTCTATAATATCCCCTCTTTCTTTAATAAGCTGCACAAATGTTGTTTGTGAATGTCACTACCCTCTGAGAGATCCTACTCAACAAACACCATAGTGGCTTGGAAAAGATGGCACAGAGATGCAGTGACTTGCTTTATTCACCCAGATTTAAGCATGAGAGAGGAAAAAGTTGGAATTAAGATCTATTTGCCATGAATTAAAACTGCAGTTAAAAGGAACAGTTAAGTGAGGCTGGTTTCCAGGCTTTGGAGTTGCCTTTACATGAGTGAGACACTTGTGCCAGCACTGACCCAAAGAACTCCATGATCAGTGGATTGTATCTTCTTCTGGCCTGGCGTATTCATACAATCTGCACATTGTTCTGAAAAGTAGTGCTGGCATCAGCAGTCCGGCTCCGTTTCAGGCTTAACAGTGAGACAGGGATCATTAGTGAGCATCTACTTTGGAAGAGACTGACCCAGAATTTTGCTTGTGGGTGTCCATGGATGCCTTAGAACAGAGAGCATCTTTCCAGCCTGCCTGCGTCTGCTGCACGGAAAAGAAGTAAATGACTGTCATCAGTTTTTACTCTCTTTTAGTGCACATTCTTGACCCCACTTCTCAACCAGCAGATATTTCAGTATCTCTTCTAAGTCTGATCCCCGTGTTGAGTGAGTTGGGTCACTATTAGTGTAGGCAGCAGCCATATTCTCCTGATAACCAGATATATTTGTCTTTGATTTGCCATAGAAAACATTCCCACTTGTACAGCACCAGTAGTACTGGCTAAAGTAGCTTGTGTTGGTGCTAGAATTGTTTTTTCCATGCAGGTCAGTAGTCAATGCATTATGCATGTGAAACAAGAGGTTCTGTCAGTAACATCAAGTATCAAGAACTAAGATTTACTGGACTAATTACCTTATTCAAAGCAAGGATATAGGAAATCTTTGAGCCTACATTGAGTTTTACTGTAATTTGAAAACATAACCAGATTTAAAACGGTACCCTGCACATTCTAAGTTTGCTGGAAAATTAGGATTTACAATCCTGCATCTGTATAACAGGAGCCTCTATCACCCCAATTGCAACAATCCATTGCAAAATCTTTTGAGACCAGGTACCAGGAGATTAATGATGAATATTTCATTCTCTGCTCTTTATGCTCTATAAATCTGCTCCATTTACTCTATGTAAAAAAAAGAACAAAAAACCCAAACCCAAACAAACTCCCAAACAAAATCCCCTAAAAGCCAACCCACAGGCCAAGCACACACATACAAAAGTCCTACCAACTAGAGTCTGCCACTGGAGATGGCAGCATCGCATTTACACTCTGTTTCACAAGTTGCTGGGGACTAGGTTAAGCATCTGCTTAAGTGCTCGGCACGATGCAGAAGTGAGGCCCAAGGTGTTGTAACCCAGCCCCTCCATGAGCAGTTTTAGTTGCCTGGTAGATATCTGTTGTTTGCTCTTAGTGCCTGAGCTTAGAACAGGACTTGAGTTCCAGGGGGTATTAAATCAGTGTCTTAAGGGACTGTGTGATTTTTCCATTTTCTCTGCCCTCAGATTCAATAGTCATTGTCTCTGTTTATCTTGGAGTTGAGAGATGCAGAGTCCGGTCTTTTCAGGGCACAAAGTGTAGAAGGCAGTTTGTTTTGTGCAGATGAGAGCGTTTTCACTTTTAACTCTTCTGGGATGAGGCAGCTGAATTAATTCTGCAGCTTATTGATCACAAACAATTCAACTTAGAGCTGAACTTCGACTTGATAAGCAGAGTTAGACCCACGTGCTTGGAAACCGTCTGGGCAATTGCCAAACCCAGATTTCAGTTGCTATTATACATTTCTCTGGTTTTAGCTAATGTTGAATTAGAGAACACTTAAACTGAGCATGTTTTAGAGGGAAGAAAAATTGAGTCGTAAAGCAGGGACACCGAGTGCATATGGTAATTTTTGGCCTGGATGAAATAAAATTTTTCAATAATGGTTGAGAATTCTCCCTGAGATGTGACCAGAAACAAACCTTTTCCCTTCAAGTGCAATACCTCTGTGTAGCAAATGTTTTTAAATTAAAGAACGAAATTTTAAAACACAAAAAATGTGCTTCGTTCTCCGAGGCACTGCAACAGGCACGTTACTTGAAAGCCAGCTCCATGGCTGATGCCCAACAACTCGTCCAACCTACAAAAGATTTCTAGTGCCAGCAGTAGGTCTTTGTGATTGGGACTCATTGACTCTCAGTGAAGGGCTGGGAAAGGTAAAGGGCAGTCTGTTCTTGGAAAGGTTATTTGGACAAGTTTCTGGCTTTTGGAATAAGGACTTGAGCAGTAAGGCTGCTGTTGGTACATTCTGAAGGACAGGTACCGTAGTCAGCCAAAGGCAACGAGCAAAACATTTTACACGGGAACTCAACCTTCAGAGCGGCTGCAGAACACAGGTCATGTGAAGGGGAGGCTCTGTGTGTTTTTTGAAACCTTTTGATTTTTCATCCTGGCTAAGAAAAGTGATGAAAATCAACTCTGATCAATTCCTCCAGATGGCAGGGCCCAAACACTGTTCCTTTTACTTAATTCCAAAACAAGAAAAAGGTAAAATATTCATGAAGTTATGCTAAAATAGTTTATAATTGTTGAGAATGATGTAGAAAAATATTAGCAAACTATGAATAAGCAGTCATCCTTCTCATGTTCCTAAATCGTGCACGATGGTCAGAACAATGGGATAATATCTCTGGTTCTGGCACTAACAGGAAGGAGAAAGGATCTCTCAGAAGTAGTGATTCTATCATCTTAATTTCTGTCTTCATTCATATTTGATAGCTAAGTGCAAATTTTTTGAGCGGGAGGAAATAATCCTTTACAGGATTCTTCTCTTTACCTGACTTACCTCGATCACCTCTTCTTTGTCATTCTGTCTAAATAATTGGAATATAACTAGCTGTGATGACATCCACCCCTTCAGTTCCCCTAGAACCTCGATGCAGGGTAGGGATCTGTGTAAATACCTGTTGTTAATAATTGTCCTTTTGGCTACTGGTAGGTTTAGGTTGCCCAGGTAGATGAATTGGTGATGTAATTCCTAAAACCAATTCTGATGCCCCTATTAAACAGCAAATACATAGCCTAATGTTACATATTCTGATTTACATAGAAAAAACAGTGGGGTTTGAGTTTGCCAGTTATGAAAGCCATCAATTTAGGATTTGATTTTTTTTTCCTTAAGTTGAACAATCATCAGTTCTAGTGCTTTAAGATTTTAAATTGTATCCTGAAAAGGGGACCACAGAGCAGGACCTGGGGAAGACTGTCTGCTCTGTATTAAAGTTCTCCTCTTCTTGTGGCAGGTTTTGTCCTCTAGCCATAGATCAGAATATCTAGAGTTGTTTTATGTCTTCCACTAACTTTATTAAAACCCATTCTAAGAATAGCCATTAGGCAGATATAAAATTGAGCTCTGCACTGCAGGCAGAATGTTTAAAGACAATTTCGCAATGGAAATGAACTTGGATTTATTCAAGTCCCCAAATTCATGTCTCCTGGTAAGTCCTTGAAGAGAAAGACCACCTTTCCAAAGTCCTGTTACAGCCAAGGTGTCAGGAGTTGGAATTCTGAATGAGCAGATGATACTAAATGGGTTACTTCAGCACACTTTACTAATCCATCTGAGTACATATAATCATCTTAGATTATTGCAGATACTTTCAGGTGATTATATGTAGTGAGACATCCCTTCCCATATTGTGATTCTGTGCTTCCCAGTTCCTCAGTAGCCCCTCAGGACGGAGTGAAATGTTATGGTGAGAAATTGATGACTGATTTGGCCATCTTTTGCTCTTTCTGAGGTGGAAGTTTTTTGTACTCTCCCAGCCACTGAAAATATAAGCATGCCAGAAATGAGTCTCAGCCTTCCCATTCTGCTGCTGTTTGCTCACAGCATGGATCAGAAGGATGAATACAAGCGCTGGGACGTACTTTCTGCTGCGTGTTGGTGGCAGCTGTATCGTTGCAGGAAGCTGGAAGAGCTAGACATAGAGGTGGAATGTCAGATTAGCTAAGCAGAGCTGGGCCTGGTTTGTACTTGGATGGGAGATAGTCTGAGTACACTGGGTGCTGTAGGCTTACCCTGCTCCAGCACGGGTGGTTGGATTTAGATGATCTTTCAAGGTCCTTTCCAACCTGTAGCTGTCTGTGTCTAATAAAACTTTTCCTACTAGAACATGTCAAAATTCATGTTAAAAAAACCTGATTTAAGTCTTAATTTTTTTAAAGTATGACATTTCCTCAGCATTATTATTATTTTCACCACGCGTTCTTTAGAGAAGACTGCCAGAAGAGAGTGTCACCCATTCTGAATGTGATCTTTAACAACTCAGGTAGTGTTTTCTGTAAGGTTCATTCATCTATCTCTGGGCAGGTTCCAGAAGGGACCACACCAAGACATTTTGAAAATGTTCCCTGGCTATTCTCAGTTCAAACAAAACAAACAATAAGGACTTCAGTATGAGGAGACAGTGTGTGGCCAGAATACTCAATTGGGAATTACAGATAAATCAGACTATAGGATGGGCACCTTGTATTTATAGGAGTGAGTTGCTGAGTGATACAACCACATGAGGAAGATGTCATTTTAAAATCTGGTTTACATTTTTTTTAAAAAATGTGTATTTATTAACACTCTCATTTATATTTTGCCTTAATTTACTAAAAATACTGAGTTGAATTCTGGAAGGATCCATTAGGACAGCCAATCTCTATACTGGTTTGTGCCGAAATTCTACCCATGTGGGGGTTTTTTTTTTAAGTCCCAGCATTCGAAAATTCCAGTTCAGGAGCGTCATTGCAATTCTCCTTTCTACTGGACTCTCTGTGTTAGTGTCACCCTCAGAAACTTGTGCTGATGTTTAGTATTTTCCATGTCGCAACACTGAGCTTGACCGCAGCTCCTTGAATGTGTCCCGCTAGGTTGTCTGTGCTTCTCAGTAAAACGTATGGTGACCCTGGCTACTGGCCATAAAGAAGTATCTGTAACATGCTCATTACTTTTGTCTCTGCCCTTTGATTTAAATTCCCATGTTCATGTTCTGTCCTGGGTGAAGGTTGTTTACTGTCTGTTGTCTGTTGAAATTTCTCATCATATAGGCAAAATGCAGGATGGGAATATGGAGAACAGCCAGAACAAAGGTAATTTTCTTTCGTATTAAGGAGGTTGTGCATTGATTGACTGATTGATTGATTGATTTTGATAGCATGTAGTTAAATTCTGTTCAAAACTCAAGTGGAAATCTGTCCTTTGTGCCTGTGTGTAGAAATGGCCCAGCTGTTCCAAGAGAACATTAAAAAAAACCCCAACCCACAAGTAACAGAAACCCTGCCAGAGAGGTGGTAACTTAGAGGGTTTGGATATACCAGATATTTAGGGCAGGAGAAGATCAGTGTCAGTAATAAGCCATGCAAGTAGATGATGCTTCCACACCACAAAGCTCATTCAAATAAATTTTTCTTGTTGCAAGCTCAGTAGGCTCCATACTGTGAGGGAATTCCCAAGCTTCTTTTTGCTCTGATTGCTGTCTTTTTGGTGTTTAATGACATCGTAGGGACAGTTTTTGTTTTGCAGGAGAAGGTGAAGCAGTAAGAAAAGGCAACTTAGAACCCAAGAGTTTTTTTATCAACATAAAAGCATATTATCAGGCTAAATGATAAGGAAGATTAAGAACCATACAAGTTTCTTATTTAATATTCATGTTTTGAAACAAAATTGAAGTAAATATTTTGCTTTCTCTGAAACAAAATCCTGGTTCCCTATTGAATACATGGGGCAGAGCTATCACAATGTCTGTGGGTCCCACCATATAAGTAAATTCAGCTCTAACTTTCTCTTCTCAGTGCTAGAAACTGCAAAGATGACGGATCAGAAATGGGATAGATAAGCTCAGTGGTTAATGGGACAAAAGGATTAAATCAAATGATACTAAATGAGTATTTTAAGGTCAGATAGATTAATTAGATTTCCAGGTCAAACCAGCAAATCAGTTTCATACAATGTGTTCATGAATGTCAAAGCAAAGCTGCCTCATCTCATCCTTTTAACTATGAGTTACAGACACATACACATATATAAACTGCAATGTCCTTGCTTTTAGAACACCATGTCTTTCCCTTTTGTGCTAAGAGAAAGTTTCCTTGTGTTGGCATTATCATGCTCTCAAGAAAGGATGCTTTACCCTCAGAATTCTATCTTCTTTCCATGGGAGAATGAGGATGGTGTTGCCACTGGAACTGATGGTTAAGTTACTCAAACACTGAATTTTAAGGAAACTTTAAGGAATTTAATTATAAGGAAACTTTTAAGGTTCACAGCGTGTGGTCCACTGGCACTGAGGTGTGGTCAGGAGAAGTGACACACGGATTGTTTGTGGATCTGTTTTACCTGTACAATGTTTCCATGAACAATAAGATTAGAAGGTTCCCCAGTAATCTATGAGAGATACCAAAATGGAGAGAAATAGAGACGGTCTGTTTGCTGAAGCCTTTAAGACCTGCTGTTCCAGGAAATCCTCCAGTACTGGTGCTTGTCCAGTGGTTTGCAAGCCATTGGGTGATTATATATGTGTATAACAGAGAATGTCACTGGTAGGTTGAAGAAAACCTAAGAATCAGTGGTTTTCATGGTGTTGGACAGATGGTGCAGTCCATATCCTCTGCATATGGGGTGCATGTGGGTTTGTGTGCGCTTGTGCCCCCGCAGAACTCCACTAGGTCTCCCAGTGGCATCAGAGTGCCCAGGGAGACCAGTGTCATTTTGTGCCTAGTTGCAGTCATCTGTGTTGCTGTCAGCCCCACAGCGGGTGTTGCTGGTTGAGTTCAGTAAGTCCCAGCACTGAGGCACAAAGGAGGAAGATATGGATGTGGAGTAACCGTTTTGTTCTGCGTTATTAGCCAAGCAGCAGGACGGGGCTGCTGCCATGGAGATGCAGCCACTGAAGAGCGCGGAAGGGGGCGAGGGAGATGACAAAGACAAGAAGAAATCCAACATGCACAAGAAGGAAAAGTCTGTTCTTCAGGGGAAGCTGACCAAGCTAGCCGTGCAGATCGGCAAAGCAGGTACGACTGGCTAACGGACCGAACTCCAGGGTCCTCTACCAGAGTTCTGGAAAGGAATAGGCCATTTTAACTCAATAGTAATTAGTAGGGCTTCGTAGTACTGTGGGTATTGAAGATCTTTTATTCTTCTAAACCTTAGTTTTGAGTGTCAAGAAACTGGAAGCTTAGGGCAGGGTAGATGGTGATGAATATTTGAATCAAAATGAAACGCAGCTTTTCGCATTGTCACTATTCCCAAGTGCAGTAATTACCTATTTCATTTCTTCTCCACTTGATGCTCTCAGCACTCAGCTTCAGAGCCTCCAATATTCTTTCAAAATGTCACTCATACGGTATTTCTCTCTTATGGATCCTGAGATCATGCTGTTCTCTCTTCAACTCCGTGTTCCTGACTTCTACCCAAATATGACACATCTGTTGACTCTTGCATCCAGCACCATCTGCTCTCTACACTTATAAGTAGCATGTCTCTAACATGTAGGTAGAAAGTGAAAATCTTCCATCATGACGTAGTATTCCTCGGGTTTGTTTTTCTAGTGGTACTAAAGAGATCTTGATCCTCTCTTCAGATCCTTGGCTGAGCCCTAGGACAGATTCCAAACTTCTCTTCCATCTCTTTTCTCTTTCTTCATCAGTCTTATTTTTACCCCAGTACCCCTCCCCATTCCTCCTTAAGTTAACTGCACCTAGTTGATCACATAACCCTAGGACATCTCTTTGCCTGAATTGTAATTGTGGTGGCCTAAGGGTGTAATGTTGTTGTGTGGGGGTCTTTATTTGGATCCCCATGTGTCCCACCTGGGTAATCACCAATGTCATATTTTTATGACTGTATTTTAACCAAGAGTATTTAGCTGAAGTATCAGACACAAAAAGAGGGTTTAACGAACCCACTAACAGATCTGCAGGCAGTAAAACAGCTGACTCAGTTTGGGGAAGAAAGACACCGAGACATTTTAATTCGCTCCCCCCACCATACATCAGAGAAAAACCCCACATGAGATACAGACACAGACACACGGAGCTTGGTGACACTGCTCCTACACTGAGCTGAGATAGAAAATGTTCAGAATGACCATTATAGACAGCTCCTGCTTCTCGCTGAAATCACAGTGGTTGTCCGACTTCAGTCTTGATCCTCATTAATCTTCAAGGCTCAGAATTCTCTCAGTCTCTCCAGGTCCAGGCAAATCTTCCCACTCGCCATCAATTTTCTGCACCTTGAGCAGCAATAACACTCTCAGAAGCCAACGACAACACAGATCCCAGCAGTCCACGACGAAGAGAAGAGAAGGTGGAAGTCATCAAGAGGGGAGAAGAGAGGGATAGTGGGAGAGGCAGACACTTTACTTTCCAACTTTTTAAACCCAAATATTTCTGCAGAAGACACACCAATTAGACTCACAGATTCAAGCCTAACACCACTTGAATCCATAGTTGCCCTCTGTTTCATACCCAATGGGAAGCTTCCATGTTCGTGAGGCTTCTTGGCTTTGTGGCCAACTGTAGGCCAGTATGGACTGGTGGAAATCCATTTTGTTGCTTGCAATCATTAATTCCTCAAATTAACGGCCTCTCCACGTTGCCTTCTCAGTATTTACTCCCTGCTCTTTGTGCAGACAGTGTCAGCAGCACTTTTAAAGTAACAGCGTAGGGAATTTCTAACCAGAACGTGGCAAGTAGTATGAATTAATTAATCATTGCCTCATTTGCCTTTTCTTTGCCATCGGGCAGTCTATGGGGATGTCTCGCACTGCCATGAGGATTTGCCTCTACAATATTTCATAGATTTTCCTGAATCCTCTGGCATTTAGCATTTGCCCTGACTCATCTGTTTCCTGTCAACCTTCGCATCCTTCAGCCCAGCAATATTTTTCTCCGTAATCCTCAGTCAAGACATGAAATTCACAGCGTCCTGCCTCTACTGTACCATCTCATTAGAGGGAAATTAATTTATTCTGAAGAGAAGGCTTAACCACACTGTAGGTCTTTGCCAAAGAGCAGCAGTCAGAGCAAGGCAAAAGAGATGTTCTGCTGGAGTTTTCATTTGTACACCCCAATCCAGCACCAAAACTGGGGAGGAGGAGTGCTCTGTTAGCGTTAGCAAAGTCTGTGTCGTTGGGAGAGCACATTAAATCTCTGTGGTCTTTTGTGAGTTCCCTGAAACATTTATTAGTGCCTCTTGCTCTGGTTGAACCTCTGTGGAACCTCTCCTCATAAACATACACAGTGCTGGCACTTGTGCCTTTGGAACGGGAAGCCTTGGAAACACTAGCACTGATCGTGTTTTCAAGAGCACCAGTGACTCTGTGGATGATTCTGCAGCATCAGCCCTTTGTACTCGGCCAGACACATAAGCAAAGCTTTTCTCAAATCTTTCCTAAAGCAGCATAAACTCCAGGAGTTTCCTTTTCTCAAGCTTCTTAAGATAAGCTTATTTAAAACAGAAACGAGAGTTTGAATACGGGCGGGCTGGTAATTCGTCAAAAGGTGGAGGCTAGGAGGACAGATAAAGGTTGTACTAGGCAGAAAAACACTTAGCTGAAGCAGTGGAAGAGCTCCTGTGCAACTTGACTGACAAGAGAAGTTTAATGGCAGTGGTGAGATGGTGCTGAAAAATCAGTGTGGTGACTCAGCTGTTCTGCAGAATTCAGCCTCTCCTTATTCCCTGGGATGTATGGCTGTGACAGATGGTTTATGCTGTGTAATTTCTGCACTGTTTCACTTGTCGCTATCAGCGTTATTGGTACCGGGGAAGAGCATCATGTAGGATAAGAGGGGGATTTCCTGTCAAACTCCAGTGTAGGTACCTGATTGCCCCTGGTTTGGTTCATAGTAATTGCTTGTTTCCCTTTCCAGGTCTGGTGATGTCTGCCATCACTGTAATCATTCTGGTACTGTATTTTGCCATTGACACCTTTGTGGTCAACAAGAAGCAGTGGTTGCCCGAGTGCACTCCTGTCTACGTTCAGTATTTTGTTAAATTCTTCATTATTGGTGTAACTGTGCTCGTGGTTGCTGTTCCTGAGGGGCTGCCGCTTGCTGTCACTATTTCTCTGGCTTATTCTGTGAAGGTAAGAAACAGTCAACAGAACAGCACCACTGGGTTGAGTTCAGTAGTGAGTTCACTGTTAGGGTTTATTGCATGTGATGAATCTCTCCTCTCAAATGCTGTTCTCTTCTCCCAAATTACTGAGAGAAAATGGCCTTCAATTGTGCCGGGGAGGTTTGGATTGGATTTTAGGAAGAAGTTCTTTCCTGAGAGAGTTCTTGGGCACTGGAACAGGCTGCCCAAGTAGGTGGTGGAGTCACCGTCCCTGGAAGTGTTTTACGAACGAGTAGCTAGAGCACCAAGAGGCCTTGGTCTAGGCGTTAGAGAGATGTTGGGATGAGGGCCGGACTCAATGATCCTGGAGGTCCCTTCCAGCCACAATGATTGTATGATTCTGTGAAAACTGGCCTGTAAATAAAAGGGCTCAAATCACTGGAACAGGCTGCCCAGGGTGGTTGTGGAGTCTCCTTCGCTGGAGGTGTTCAAGACCTGCCTGAATGTGTTCCTGTGTGACTTGGTCTAGGTGATCCTGCTGTGGCAGGGGGATTGGACTAGATGATCTTTTGAGGTCCCTTCCAATCCCTAATGATTCTGTGATTCTGTGATTAGCCAGAGTCAAATGTCTTTAAACTGAAACTCTGCTTTAGATTAGAAATATTTCTGACTACAAATCAAATCAATTTGCATTCTAACAGATACAGTCTAAATGACACAGAGCAGGAATATCAAGCAGTAGAATTTACCTCCTGGGCTTGCAAGGGTTTTACTAATCAGAATTTACAACAAGAATGGTCCAGGCTTTTGAAGTAGCATAACTTTGTCTTCATTCTTCCTTGGGCAGCAGTACAAGGCGTTGACGTGGATTTGAAGGAGTGTTCAGGACCACTTTTCAAATAAGTCAGTTGCGCTGGACCTTTTGTGCACATCCCCTAAATGCCGTCGCAGTTCTCTGTAGCCAACAGAAATCATTATGTTAGGAAACTCTAGAGGATTGATTTTAACCTGTTACCTGTCTAGGAGTTTTCCCAGATTGTTTTCGCTGTTTAGTCAGATGAGCCCTTTTTAAACACTGTGAGAATCTTAGATGAGGATTTAGTGAAGTTAATTTTTATTTAGACTGTCAGCAAATTAACATAAGAGCACTAGGACGGAACAGCTTCATCTATATGTAGACAAACATCATTATTATTAGGGCAAAGGGCCCATCTCACCTGTGGGATTCTGCTGAAAACGGTTGTGGCTGCTTTTAGAATATTCCCCATTCTCCTTAAGCCCTTCCTCTGACACACACAAAGCATACACGTGTTATCCATGCTTGTAGTCTCAACCTGCAGCTGGTGATACTGTGCCCCCTGAGTATCAGATATTGTCTGACCGTAAGGGTTAGGGAATTTGGCACAATGTTTTTAAACTATTAAAACTTTGAAACAACAAGAAAATCTCTTTGCAGGATGCCTGTGCATCTTGTGTAAAATAAATCCCATGGGATGGAATATTGGACAGTGATGGTTTTCCTCTGGGGTTGTTTGAAGAGGTTTGTTGGTAGAATTTGGTATTTTTTTAAGTTTCCGAGTTTGTTTTTTTTCTTTCCTGTTATGATCACAGAATCACAGAACTATTGAGGCTGGAAAAGCCCTCTGAGCTCATCCAGCTCAGCCCAGGACCTAACATCACCGCATTGGCCACACCAGGGCACTCAGGGCCACAGCCAGGCTGCCCTTCAACACCTCCAGGGATGAGGACTCCACCACTGCCCTGGGCAGTCCATTCCAGGGTCTGGTCACCATTTCTATGAGGAAGGGCTTCCTAACATCCAGTCTGACCCTCCCCTGGCAGCTTCAGGCCCTGCCCTCTCGTCCTGGCCCTGGTTGCCTGCAAGAAGAGCCCGAACCCTATGTGACTACAGCCTCCATTAAGGATGTTGGAAAGAGGGAGAAGGTCCCTGCCGAGTCTCCTCTTCTCCTCCAGGCTAAACACCCTGAGCTCCCTCAGCCTCTCCTCATCAGCCTTTCCCTCCAGCCCCTTCCCTAGCCTCATTGTTCCTCTGGACTTGCTCGAACCCTTCAATCTCTTTCTTGCAGTGATGGTCCCAGAACTGCCCCAGTACTCCAGTGAGATGTGTGAGCGACGTGCTGTAAAATAACGTCCTGGTGTCGGAAATAGTTTTGAAAATAAAGTGTAATACTTGCTATAATGAGACAGTCTAAGAAATCACATTGTCTTCAGTTTATTTAGCTAATCTTTGCTGTTCTGGTTCTTCCTCCAAATGTTTACAGACTGCACTAAATGCTGGAACTAACCCAGTATATCAAAGGCAAAATTATTTCAGGGATAGGTACTGCTTGGTTGGCTGTAACTATGGCTTGGGCTACTGGCCCAGACCAAAGTTCCAGCACAGTGAATGTCTGAACCAGCATGTCTAAAGCATGCTGCTTTATTTTATTTTTTCTTGTTAGAACTGATGTTAAAAATCTTGTCAGAGCAAATCCTGACCTTTTTTTTCCCCATTTTGCCTTCTCTCAGAAAATGATGAAGGATAACAATCTGGTCCGTCACTTAGACGCTTGTGAGACGATGGGTAATGCCACAGCCATCTGCTCCGACAAAACAGGGACACTCACCACTAACCGCATGACAGTCGTTCAAGCCTACGTCGGTGACGTCCACTACAAAGAGATCCCTGACCCAGATTCCGTCCCCGCCAAAACCCTTGAATTGCTGGTTAACGCAATTGCGATCAACAGCGCTTACACGACAAAAATTCTGGTAAGCTGCCTTTTTCTCTCAGCAGGATGGAACAGACACAGAGGTGCTGGATTTTTTCAGTCATCGATATGGCACCATTTTCGTTCATTGCTCACAACGAGCTTAGACTGAAGTTGAAGACGCTGCATCATTGCGTAGCCCTTGTTCATTTAAAACCATGAACACACACAGCACAAAACACGTGAGGGAATGGTTTGCAGGGTGAAGTACACAGAATTATTTCTCTAGCTGCTAATACTGATCACATACTTGTTTACTCATTCTCAAAGCATATTTAATCCAAGAGTGAATATAAGCTCAAGCCCGAAGGGCAGAGAAGTGCTACATCTCTCCAATTGAATTTTGCATAGTCTATTTTTAGTCCTCTAATGCTGCCTGCACCGTAAATTGCACTTAATACAAACTTGTGTTCAGAGGCGTCGCATATGGGGCCATAAAATAAGTCGAGAAGCTCAGCTGAATGAGAAATATTCCCTCTCACATTGTCTTTTGATTAAGGGGCAACTGAACCGTTGATACCAAAAGAGAAAGGAAATAGTATCACTCCTCAGGAGAAAAGATTTAAATTTCCCTGCGTAAGGAAGTACAAGTTATTCCATGTGAACAGTGGCATTATTAAATATAGTTCTTCTCAATGCTTTCCAATGAGTAAGTTACTGGCTGAGCTGATTCTGCATCCCATTAGCTTTAGAGTGTCTTTAATGCTGCTTTTAGACTGTTTACACAACACTGTTCTTCAGGAATCATTTCTTCTCTGCTGTGTCTGTTTTAGACAGTTTTCCCCCACAACACTGAAACAAAAACTTCATACACTTTGCATATGAGCTGTGGTGAAAATTGCAAAGCATCTCTGAAAGCAAAGTTTGCCTTTGGGGAATCCTTGGCTTGCTCTTGGAGCAGGAACACCCTGATCCAAAATATTGAGGACCAGGACTGAAACAGAGACTCCAAAGACGGAAGCTGATAATCTGAACTCTTGCATTGAGCTCTTGCTCCATAAATTCAGTTTTAATGAGAAAAGCCTTCCTTAATTCCTTGAGTACTGTTGGAGGGAGCAGATGGTACCTGCCAGGTAGATGCAGGATGCTCTCACTACAGAGAAATGATAGTCTTTAGCCAGTCAAGATTGTCAGAACAAGGGATTTCCAACACCAGTGGAAAAGACCCAGGCAACCCTACTGGAGTTGGGATCTAGCACAGATACTTCTTTTGATACTTGATAGGTGCCTAGGAAGGCAGAAAAGCTGCTCATGCCCAAATGAGGTGGGTATCTGGAGCCTCATTGGGAGGGCTGTTTGCAGTTCTGATGGTCTAGAGGATCATTTGCTGCGTCAACACAGCGTGGCACAGCCAGCAGCATCCTTCAGCCAAGGATCTCCATGGAAAAAGGCAGAGATGTCACAGAAAGGTGCAAAATACTCTCCCCCTTCCTCAGCTTCTGCCAACTCACAGTGTGAGGTAAACATACATGAGTCTGCAGGATGGGAATGTGAGTCAAGTGATAAATGTAAAACTTTTGGAACGCTACTTCCAACCACATTCCTCCCACAGCCCTAGGAGAGGGTCTTCACTCTGTGCTCAGACATTCCCAGTTCTCACATCACAAGGCTGTGCAGATGGCTTGGAGGGCCTGCAGTGGCCATAGCAGTGGGGTAGTGTTGTGGAGGTCCTTGTCTGCATCCCCGTGCTCCCACCTGGGTCAACACCAATGTCATGGGTCAGAGACCCCACCGGTATTTCAACCAAGAGCTCCCATCTAAAGCGTGAGACACAAAGGGAGAGTTTAACAAACCCGCTGACAAATCTGCAGGAAATTAAAGACCTTGAACCTTTCTGCAGAAAACACTCAAATGAGACCCACAGATTCTCAAGCATAACAGGGCCCCGAATAACATCAGTGGGGAGGAGCACAGGTTCCCCACCAGCTTCTCTGTGAGAGGCAGTGGTTGCTCTCCGGGGAGACTGATGCTGGTTTAATGCTAGTGAGTGGTTTACTAGGAGAGACAGGAAGGTTTAATCCACCCTCTGAGTGCCTGGTGTGGCTGCTGTGGTGATGTTAGGTCCTGGGCTGGGCTGGATGAGCTCAGAGGGCTTTTCCAGCCTCAATCACTCTGGGATTCTGTGTAACTCGTATTATATAAAATCCATATGAATATAATTATATGATTTGTATTATATAAAAAATATAACAGTATGCATAATGTCACATTTCTTAATATTTTGTTTTTCAATGGATTGGAAGAGCAGGGCCATAACCACTGGGGAAAGACTGTTTATTTCATTTTTGCACAGAGCTCCAAACCCAGCAGACAAGATGATGCGATTCCTCATCTACTGTTGGTACAGAAAGTCATCAAAATCGGTGTTTCCTCAGGCAGCAGCAAGACAGCCTGCTTTTTACTGTAGCTGTTCGCTACAACACACTTTCTTCATTGGGAAGAAAACCATGAGGTTTTATCCTTCAAACTACACACTTTTCAGTCACTGGAGCATTTGAAAGATATTTCTAAGTGTGTGGTGATTTTTTTCAAAAACCCTAATTCTCAACGCACTTGGGGGCTGATCTTAAAACACAGATAAAATGACCATTTGTTTTTAGCGTAGACAAAGTTTGAGATCATCTCTTGGTTTGATCCAGAGAAGCATAACTGTTGCTGCTAACCATGTTTGAAATATGAAGAGAGGCTTTCAAAAAACCTAACGTAAAAACGTTCACAAAGAATGAGGGCAGAAATGGAGAGAGAAGGGGTAACCATGAAAAAAAAAGGAAGGTGGATTGAGGAGAGCTTTCCTTTCTGGTAATATCCAGGGACAGCTGAGGCAAACGGCCCGGCCTGAGTTCAGGTTTATTCCTTTTGTAGTTCCCTGCCGGTAACATTCAGCCTAAGATGTAAGTGGCAGTTCCAGCTGTTGGCTTGAAGAGAGGGAAGAGCTCAGTCATTTAGGAGACAGGCAGTCAGGCTGTCAGTCAGGCTGGGGCTGCCTGAAAGCAGGTCAGTTCCAGGGAGGAAGAGGCAGTGGAAGGAGGGATGAGAACTCCATAAACTGACTTATCTAAATAAGCGCCTTCCAATTTCATTCAAGTAATCTTTTTTTTTTAATTGGCTTGAATTCACCATGTAGCTGGAGATTCCAAAATGCTCCAGACAACATTTTGATGTCATCAACCTGAGCACTTCAAAAAGATGATCTACAACACTCCCGTATCTCCACCACCAAACTAATGTGCTGAAAGGAGCCAGCAGAAGACTCCCAGTGTCGTCGATGAGTTACTTGAAAGAATTGCGGAACTGCTGAGGCTGGAAAAGCCCTCTGAGCTCATCCAGCCCAGCCCAGGAACCAACATCACCCCAGCGGCCACACCAGGGCACTCAGGGCCACAGCCAGGATGTCCTTCAACACCTTGAAGGATGAGGACTCCACCACTGCCATTCCAGGGTCTGGTCACCATTTCTGTGAGGAAGGGCTTCTTCACATCCAACCTAACCCTCCCCTTTAAAAAACAGAAGGCTTTGAGTGAATTTTGTTTGACATCTGTGTAGACACCACCCTTCAGAATGGTTTGTCGGGGGGGGGGTACCTCTGGGTTCTTTCCTCAGGCAACACTCAAAAATAAATGATCCCTTTAGAAGACACGTCAAGATTTCAGTAATTTGTGTTTGAAGGTTAAGGAGGATGGAGAGGAGGAGTGCTGACAGCCCTTTTACATAAGGATGGAGCCAGGAAAGCTTTCAGCCTTATATAATAATCCTGGAAATCAGTAAATGGTGAGAAGAGTTGTCTGGGATGGATTTTTGAACTTAGACTCGTGTGATGACTCTGCACTGGCTTGTTGTCTGTTGGCTTTGGGTGAGGGAGGACAGCAACAGGCTTGAGTCAACTTCCTGCACTGTCACTGTAGCATACACTTGCAATGGCAAAACCCTGCTTCTCTGTACAAGAAGTTCTTGTACTTACGGAGTACTTGAGGCCTCACCTGTAGTACTGGGGACAGTTCTGGACCTCTCACTTCAAGGAAGAGATTGAGGGGCTTGAGTGGGTCCAGAAGAGCAATGAGGCTGGGGAAGGGACTGGAGGGGAAGAGTGATGAGAAGAGGCTGAGGGAGCTGGGGGCTGTTTAGCCTGGAGGAGAAGAGGAGATTCAGGGGGGACCTTCTCCCTCTCCCCAACTCCCTGAAGGGAGGTTGTAGTCAGGTGGGGGTCGGGCTCCTTAACCATGCAACCAGTGCCAGGATGAGAGGGCAGGGCCTGAAGCTGCCAGGGGAGGGTTAGGTTGGATGTTAGGAAGCCCTTCCTCACAGAAATGGTGACCAGACCCTGGAATGGCAGTGGTGGAGCCCTAATCCTTCAAGGTGTTGAAGGACATCCTGGCTGTGGCCCTGAGTGCCCTGGTGTGGCCGCTGTGGTGATGTTGGTTCCTGGGCTGGGCTGGATGAGCTCAGAGGGCTTTTCCAGCCTCAGCAGTTCCGCAATTCTTTCAAATAACTCAACGACGACACTGGGAGTCTTCTGCTGGCTCCTTTCAGCACATTAGTTTGGTGGTGGAGATACGGGAGTGTTGTAGATCATCTTTTTGAAGTGCTCAGGTTGATGACATCAAAATGTTGTCTGGAGCATTTTGGAATCTCCAGCTACATGGCATTCAAGCCATTAAAAAAAGAAAAAGATTACTTGAATGAAATTGGATGGAGCTTATTTATGAAAGTCAGTGTATTTTGAAATATTTAGCACCATTTATTATCACTTACTGCCATTATAGGTAAATTTGTGTCCTTTTCTCCTTTTACATGTTTTGTTCTCAGTGTTCAACCACTGTGTGTTGTAGACAGACACTACAGAAGGGACTAGCCAGTGCAGCCCAAGTGTCTTCCTATATAAAAGCTGGGCGATCACCACACCAAATAAATTCTCTGACCATGTTCTTCTTTAGAGTATTCTTCTATTAATTGCTTTAAAGCTTTTTCAGAACGTCCTTGGTAAGCTTTTCCTCACATTACATTGGGAAGGGAAAAAAAACCCACCCTGTAGCCTGGGTATTATTTGCTGTGTAAATAATAATTATTTAGGATAATAGATCACATAGTTAATTGTCTCTGCTTCCAGGAGGGATGATTAGCAGAGAGTAATGATCTTTGCCCGTCACTTCCATGGCAGTTGTATATAATAAGGGGTTCAAATATAGCTTCTCTCACTAAATGATCTCCTGACTTAATAACCGAAATAACTGTGTTTAGAAAAGACTCCGTGGATGCAGAGTGGGCGCATCGGGCACATTGTTACCCTGGTCGTGCTCTTGAGGCACAGGGCTTGGCCTTGGAAACCCTTGAGTTTTGGGTTTTTTTCAAATACACTCTCCTTTTTTAGAGATTTGTGGGGAGAGATTCTGTGAATCATCTGCCCTGAAAGCTTCCTGGCAGTTGGCTGTAGGATGGATTTACTAATGGATTAAGGAGCAGAGATCAGAGCACGGCTGTCCTGTAAATCTGCTGTTGGCATTGGTGGACAGAGGCGAGGCAGGTTCCACCACAGGATCTTGAAAGTCTTTTCCAACCCTAACGGTTGGTTCTGATTCTGTGGGGACGTGTTGTAGGTAGAGAGGGTGAGATAAAGGCACTTGGCTGGTTCTGAGGAGCTGAAGTTCTCATTATTCAGTGAATTGTAATTATAAATAAGCTCAGGAATGGGAGCACTGCAGCTCCTCACAGTGCTTTTCCATAGTTCCCAGTGTCCTTTTCTGTGACTCTCCTGCCAGATAAAGACATGAATCCTGCACTGCAGTTAGTGCAGAGTGTGGTTTGGTGTGGGAGGGACCTCAGAGCTCACCCACCTCCAACCCCCTGTGTCGCCAGACCAGTGTGCCCAAAGCCCCATCCAGCCTGCCCTTCCAGCAATGGAGCACCCACAGCCTGCCTGGGCAACTTGTTCCAGGGCTTCAGCACCCTCACAGGGAGGAATTTCTTCCTCAGATCTCTTCTCAATCTGCCCTCTTTTAGCTTGAAGCCATCCCCCTTGTCCTGTCACAGGACCCCTTGTAACAAGTCCCTCTCCAGCGTTCTTGTAGCCCCTTTAGGTGCTGGAAAGCTGCTGGAAGGTCCCCAGATTATTCCCATACCAACTTAAAATTTATAGTCAAGTTCAATTATATTTCTTCATTTTCTTCCCTCGAGCGATAGAAAGCCAGGTAATAAAAACCTCCTTCCTACTGGCCTCCTCAGCCTTCACAGTTAAGGAACTGCAGACTCCTGTTGGAGTAAATAATCATGGCAGGATTATAAACAGGACTGACAGTCTCTTGGAAGCTTTTTCTTACTATAACATCATTTACAACATCAGGCCTTTTTTTTCCCCGATTGCTTGTAAGGAAATGAGTAAATTAGGTTTGCCGCTCGCTATGATGAAACAAAGGGTTCTCCTTTATGCTATTTGTCGTGCACTCATGTTTCCACTCATCCTGTGCTGATGTGAGATGATTCCCTCATGGGACTACTGCCAGCTGTTTCCGAACAGCCTTGAAAAGTCACCCTTTCCTGCAAAGTGCTCCCGAGGGGCTTCGTCTAGAGAGAGAAATATCGTCTGGCGGAGAGGGACCTGGGGGTTCTAATTGGCAGATGGCTGAACAGGAGCCAAGCAGGGTGCTTGGGTGGCCAAGAAAGTCAATGGCATCTTGGTTTGTATCAGCAATAGTGTGGCCAGCAGGAATAGGGTGGTGAGTGTCTCCCTGTACTGGGCACTGGGTAGGCCTCATATTGACTACTGGATCCAGTTTTAGGCACCTCAGCACAAGAGAGAGATCAAGGGGCTGGAGCGGGTGCAGAGGAGGGCAGTGAAGCTGATGAGGGGCCTGGAGAATGGATCTTACGAAGAGCGATTGAAGGAGCTGGGGCTGATTAGTTTCAAGAAGACGAGGCTGAGGGGAGACCTCATTGCTCTCTACAGCTACATGAAGGGACACTGTAGAGATGTGGGTGGTCTCTTCTCACAGGTCATTAATGATAGAACAAGAGGGAAGGGCCTCAGGCTGCACCAGAGGAGGGTTAGGCTGGACATTAGGACAAGTTTGTCATAGAAAGCGTGGTCAGACACTGGAACAGGCTACTCAGGGAGGGGGTTGAGTCACCATCCCTGGAGGTGTTTAAAGGTCGTTTAGATGTGGTATTTGGGGATCTGGTTTAGGGGTGAACTTGGTAGAGTAGGGTTGATGGTTGGACTCAGTGATCCCAGGGGTCTTTTTCAACCTCAATGATTCTATGATTCTATAGCTTATTGGTGTCTGATGATTTTGAGGACTTTTTAATTTTTCACAAGTAAAACACATTCCCACGATGGGTGGTTTTACTACCTCCTACTTCTGGTGCCTGTGATACCCTACTGAGATCCAGTCATCACACACTGGGGCTCAGCGATGCTCTGGTTAGAACTTTGTGTGGTGCTTTGGGTGAGGTCTTACCAGGGACCTTGTTTTCCTGCTGGCAGCTTTGGTTTTCACGTGGCTGGAGGTAAACCACTTCTTTCAGACACATCTGTTTTGATGTAGATTTTCTTTGTGTTCTCTAGCATCGGGAACAGGAAGGCAATTTCAGATGGCATCATTTCATACCAATTTGGTAGAAAACGGTAGTGAGTTTAGAGTCAACGATACACAAACAGGCTTATTAGAAACCATCGCGGGGGCTGAACCACCTCGTGATGAAACAGCACAGGAATTCTTCTTTCAGATGTACGTTACATAAGTTCTATGGGTTTAATACCTTTTCTTTCTGCTCCCACAAGCCCAATGCAGTTTATCCCTCGAGGAGGGGGGGGAACCCCAAAACCAAACAACCCCAAACGCCCACAGCCAGCAGAATGCCTGAGGTACATCGAATCAGCACCCTGGCACAAAACATCTTGGTAATTGCAGAGCAGTAAATGCAGAGGACTTATTTTCCTGGCTTGACAAAGACTTCAAATTGACTTGGCAGCGCTGCTCTTTGTGAATGCAATTGCCCTTAATAAGATTTATTATGTTCCTGTTAATGTAAGAAAAATATTAGTATTTTTTTTGCTTTCTTTGGAGTCACAGCTAGTCCTAAAAAGCTGCTATTTAATATAAAACTATTTTGGATTCTAGCTGCTGCTTTCTTGTGATGATAGTCCCCACTATTTTTCTTTCAGGCTTCCAGTTTTCTCTTCCAATATGGGAAGCTCTTGGCTTCTCTGCATCACAGTCAGTCTTGTCTCTGTGTTACTGACAAGTGACTGTGGGAAGGTGTCCAGGAACGGCGACCTTGTCGCTCTTGGAGATGGTGCCAGATGAACCCGAATGATGTCTAGAAAGGAAGGGCTTCCAAAAGTTGTGATCATGGATTGGGGGCAACCTCAAGGGACTCTGACTTCTCAAAGATGTATGACTTTGCTGGTTTGGGTTTCCCAGGAGCATATGGCTGTGATGGACAGAAGGCAGAAGGCATATGTTCAATAAAAGCCTTTTCTCATTGGGAGTCTAGCAGAGGAAACAAAAGGTTTTGAAGGAGAGGTTTCTGCAGTACTTGAACGTAGTTGAACTCTGCTGCTCATTAACATCACTCAAGGAATGACACGCCTGCTTTGGCAGCCTCCAAAAAATGAGGCTTCTAGAAGTAACTTCTAAATGTTTAGAAAAAGATCAGTAAGTTATTACTGCAAAGCACTCCCAGAGAATCGTAGGACTGGTTGGTTTGGAAAAGACCTTAAAGATCGCTGAGTCCAACCACTAACCAGCTGTCCCAAGGCCACCACTGAGTCTTGTCCCTGAGCTCCAGATCTCCATGACTGTGAAACACATCCAGGGATGGCGATTCAACCCCCTCCCTGGGCAGCCTGTTCTAAGGCCTGAGGACCCTTTCCAGGAAGAAATTTCTCCTCATGGCCAACCTAAACTTCCCCTGGTGCAACTTGAGGCCATTTCCTCTTGTCCTGTCACTTGTTCCTTGGGAGAAGAGACCCCCACCACTCTACACCCTCCTTTCAAGTCATTGTAGACAGCAGGAAGGTCTTCCCTGGGCCTTCTATATTTTCTCACGTGGATGAGCACAAGCACAGACTGTGGCTGGCCACTGGCAAGTCCTTATGGAGACACTGGGTCGTCTTAGCCGTCGGAGATGCTTAAAGAGTGTTAGACAGCAGATGTAGCTCATTGTTCTCGATGCTGAGTGTGAGTACTGAGCATGTTAGGAGGTTTCACTGCCTATTTCTTATGGCACCGCCATTTTCTGGTGGTTCCCACTTTTTCAAGTGAGCGGGGCATGAAGTTCCCTTCACAGTATCACAGAGTGTTAGGAGTTGGAAGAAGTGACCTTGAAAAATCATCTAGTCCAACCCCCCTGCCAGAGTAGGATCCCCTACAGTAGGTCACATAGGAACATCCAGGTGGGTTTTGAACATCTCAAGAGCGGGAGACTCTACAGCCTCTTTGGGTAGACTTGAAGGGTTGACAGTGCTGCTTTGCTGGTGCCTCTGTATTTGGAAAAGGTGAGAAAGAAGTTTTTCTGGGAGAATTTTCCTGGGAAGAAGGACAAGATGTTCTGCCTCTCTGTCATTGCCATCCTGTTTCCTTCTGAATGAATAATCAGATAAGAATTGGCTGCAGTCTCAGAGTCTGCTGTTCTGCCTAGCAAAGACATCATTCTCAGTACCCTGACAAGGAGAGGGGCTGGCCAGAGGACCGAGTTTAGAAAATGGACCTCAAACATTACCCCACCAATCATGCACGAAAAATCCCTCTGAGCAGCTATTAGCTAAGCATCGCTGTAACTTACTCTATTCACTCGAGCACATGCATCGGCCTCCAAACGCCACCAGCCGCCAACTAACCAAAGCCAATGCACAAATTATTTCATGCCAGTAGAGATGTAAAGAAGAGCATATCTGGTGTGCTCAGTGACAGAGCTGCTGGGGGTGGGTGTAGACTCATTTAGAAATGGATGCTTGAAGAACCCTGTTCCTCGCTCTGGCAGTGGGGACCCTTAACAGAACAGATCTATAATTATAATTTAAGCTAAATGAATAAACTTCCCTTTTTTATGTTTCATGGGGCAAGATTTGCTTTGCACTTCCTACGTTTAGCTCCTTAAACCGTGCAGATTGTGACTGTGCTGCAAGCAGAAAGGCAGTGAGTATTCAGGCTAATTTTTGTTTTGGTTTGCTCTTCCTATAAATTGAGTTTTCCTCTTCTACTTAGTAGAAAATGAGGAATTCCAAAGTATCAGGAAGTTTTGTGCAAAGGAAGACTGCGCGCACAGGTCAGCTGCCTAGACGTGAGCAGACAGTGTGCTCTCGCAGCCCAGGAGGTCAGTCGCATCCTGGGCTGCATCACAAGAAGTGTGGCCAGCACATGGACAGAGGGAATTCTGCCCCTCTTCTCTGCTCTACTGAGACCTCACCAGGAGTCCTGCGGCCAGCTCTGGAGCTCTCGGTACAGGAGAAACAGGGACCTGATGGAACGGGTCCAGAGGAGGCCACCAGAATGATCAGGGGGTGAAACCTTTCTGCTACGAGGATAGGCTGAGGGAGCTGGGGTTGTTCAGCCTGGAGAAGAGAAGGCTGCAGGGGGGACCTGAGAGCGACCTTCCAGTCCCTGAAGAGGGCTACAAGAAGGCTGCGGAAGGACTGTTGACAAAGGCCTGGAGTGACAGGACAAGAGGCAATGGTTTCACATTGGAGAAGGGCTGATTGAAATGGGCTGTTAGGAAGAAGTTCTTTAGCAAGAGGGGGGTTGAACACTGGACCAGGTTGCCCAGGGAGGGAGTTGAGGCCCCATCCCTGGAGATCTTCAAGGCGAGGCTGGACAAGGCTCTTGGCAACCTGCTGTAGCTGAGGCTGTCCCTGCTTTCTGCAGGAGGGCTGGACTGGATGACTTTTGGAGGCCCCTTCCAACCCAGCCCAGTCTATGGTTCTATACAATACTCTTTCTTGTGTTGATGTGCAAGGATTTGATGTCCATGTGTAAAGGCCATGCATTTCTTGTTATTTAACGTGATTATTAAATTCCTGAACAAGATGATTAGTATCAGGACACGTTTCAGGTAGTGGCACTGGGGATTTTGGGGTTTTGTGTGTTTTGCCTTTGGTTGTTGGGGTTTTTTCCAGTTCATTAGTCTGAAATAATGATCAAGTGTCTACACTGCCCTGCAAAATTTTCCGTTCTGATTAGTAAATGATACTGCAAATTAAAAGCAGAGCTGGTGTATTCAGTTAACATGGAACAGGGAGTGCTCAGCTTGGCCAAAATACAGGTCCAGTTGCTAATAGGAAGCACACTTGACATGCACTTCACACTGATGGTGGAGGTGTTTGTAAAAATGTCATTAACTCTGATTAAAAGAGTTAACTGGTTAATTAAAAGTGAGGAAGATTGTTTAACTGAAATTTTGGGGATGCATTGGCTAGCATTTTCACAGGCATTGACTAGCATTTTCATTGGCTGCCTTAGTGAGAGAAAGACTGGAGATGCAAAGGATAAAAGTGTTGATTCCTTACTCAAGTGTGTGTTAGGATGGCTCAGAGGATATATTCTAAATCATAGAATCATTTAGGTTGGAAAAAGCCTTTAAGGTGATCAAGTCCAACCATGAACCAAACAGTCCCAAGGCCACCGCTAAACCCTGTCCCTGGGCTCCAGATCTCCATGACTGTGAAACACAGCCAGGGATGGCAATTCAGTGCCCTCACTGGGCAGCTTGTGCCAAGGCCTGAGAACCCTTGCCAGGAAGAAGTTTCTCCTTATGGCCAACCTAAGCTTCCCCTGGAGCAGTTGGAGACTATTTCCTCTTGTCCTGTCTCTTGTCACTTTTACAACTTCTAGTCAAGTCACTACTGTAGCTGAAGAAAATGTGTTTCTGTTTCCTCAAACCCACGAGATGAGGTTTCAGCCCCAAAACAGACACACCGATGCTTTCAACATTGGCAAAACCCCATGTAAATCCCTGTTACTGGTTCCAGTTTGGAAATCCACTTTGGAAACTGCAGGCTTTACCTTGAAATGGAATTGTTACTACCCAAGCAGCTCAGCATTATAGGGTTTGTCTCCTGCCTCTGTTTTCTCTGTCTGCAGTACTCCTGGAGCCAGTCTGGGATCAGTGTGCAGTAAAACCTCCAATTAATAGATCTCAAACAAGGTAGCAGATGTTTGGGTTGGCATTATGGAGGTGCCAATTAGAATCCTGCCATTAAGTGCAATTACTCGTTTGCACTTAAAGAAAAATGTTCAGCTCATTTGTCGTTTGTGATTACGTAGAGGATGTCTGCCAACTATATGGAGCAAATGTTCAGAAATTGATGAATTCTATTAATGTCTTCTTCATTTTCATCACTTTGGTTCCAAAATGACACAGTTGTGAGTCTAGCCTGTGTTCGGAGGATGGTGGTAATGGAGGAGGAAGATGCCTCTGCTGCTGTCTTTATAGCTAGCTTGGAGTCAAAGCTTGTACTTAGATGATATTTAGAGTAAATTGGTAATTAATTAAAATTAATAGCAATTGCTCTGTCCAATTCTTTGATTATATAGGTTCCTTACTTGCTGCACTTGAGCAGAGCTGGAATGGCTCTTGCCTGACTCTGACAATGGCTGGTTCTCTGTGAGCAGGGCTGTACAAAAGGACAAGAGGAGGGGATTTTTAGTGTCTGGATTTGGAAGCAGAATACATTAATTTTTGAAATTGTAGAGCCAGTTTGTCATTAAATGCTGTGTTTTAAGGGAGTGGTTTTGGTTAATTACAACAGAAAAAGTCCCTATGTGCAGCTGAAAAACATCTTATAGAGCAGTAAATGCACCAGGAGTCTTTTGGGGTAAATGGGGAGGAAAAAGTGTGTCTGTAAAATTTAGTTTCATCTCATCTGGAAATGCTGTGGCAGGAGTATCCTGATTCTAACTATGGGTGGAGTATTCGAATCATAACCATGATTTCTCAGGAGTGTCACAACAAGACAAGAGTTGCTTCTTTACACTGTGGTTCATGTACCTCTGCTTAAATTCAGCCACAAATCTGTGATCATTTGGAATGATTTTTTTAAAATTACTTTTATTTTTAAATAACTCATCTGGAAATGTTGACTGTTATTTTCCAAAAGCCAGAAGTTAAAATTAGAGAAGCAAGATGGATTAGGAGGTGGACAGGAATAGCTCAGAATTCGCTGATAAAATGGATTTGATGACCTTTGAGGTCTTTTCAAGCCTCAGTAATTCAGTGTAAATGTAATACACGTGTCAGTGTTGGGTTCCATGGGTTAAATATTGTTCAGCTCCACACGCAGCACTTTATGCCAAGGTATTATTAATTTAAAATGTTATCAGTTAATGTTTTCATAATTTGGAAGTAGAAATCCTTGCTCTGGGCCCAGTTAAATTAATTACATAGATAAGTGTGGTTGAATTTAGCTTTGTTAACTACCTCAAATATTGCTTCTACTACGCTGCTTTGTCTCTGGCTGGGAAGCTGAAGGAAACAGCAATTTTTGTTCTGATTAGTGCTGGCAGCTCTTTACATCCAGGAGTAATATTCTCATACAAAGAGTGCAAATTGCTCTGTGTTCCTCAGCATTTTGCATCTCCCCAAATCTGTGCCCGGGCAATATCAGTGCTTGGTCTGTATTTTTAACTTTTACCTTTTTTTTTCTTGAAAAGCTATTGGAGTCTGTGATAAAACACAAAGGGAGATGTTACAGAATCACAGGATCACCGAGGCTGGAAAAACCCTCTGAGCTCATCCAGCCCAGCCCGGGACCTTGCATCACGACAGCAGTCACACCAGGGCACTAAGGGCCACAGCCAGGCTGTCCTTCAACACCTCCAGGGATGGGGACCCCACCACTGCCCTGGGCACTCCACTCCAGGGTCTGATCACCCTTGCTGTGAGGAAGGGCTTCCTAACACCCAACCTGACCCTCCCCTGGCAGCTTCAGGCCCTGCCCTCTCGTCCTGGCCCTGGTTGCCTGCAAGAAGAGCCCAACCCTCACCTGACTACAAGCTCCTTTCAGGGAGCTGGAAAGAGGGACAAGGTCCCCTCTGTATCTCCTCTTCTCCTCCAGGCTAAACAGCCCCCAGCTCCCTCAGCCTCTCCTCATCACTCTTCCCCTCCAGTCCCTTCCCCAGCCTCAGTGCTCCTCTGGACCTACTCCAGCCCCTCTATCTCTTTCTTTAAGTGAGGTGCTCAGAACTGCCCCTGATACTTGAGGGGCGGCCTCCCCGGTGCCCAGTACAGGGGGAGAATCATGTCCCTACTCCTGCTGGCCACACTATTGCTGATCCAAGCCAGGATGCCCTTTATGCCACCTGCTGCTCCTGTTCAGCTGGTTGTCAGCCAGTACTGCCAGGCTGCTCTCCAGCCAATTATCCCCCAGTTTTACTAAGATGTGAAGATAGACTGAAGCTTGGTAGGTATCACAGTGAGGACTTTTGTGATCACGTAGTCTAGCTGGACACTGGTCACTGCTGGTGAATCCCAGTGATGGGTTGGGGGGCAGCACTGTTCTGTGTTGTTGGCTACTCTGTAATCCCATGGTAAACATGTACAGGACTGACATATCCATCTTTCATATTTTACTACTAAGATGAAACCACTTTTATGTTTGCAATAGTTTGAGGTTAGGGGGTTTTGCCTTATCTTTTCTTCTTTAGTCAAATGAATGAAATGTGGATTTGTCCTTCAAGCTGCAAGGGTAATTTAATTATTGGCTGTGAAAATTAAGGGCAAAGTATAAGCTGTCTTGGAATGCCAAAATAGGTAAGAGTCAGTGAGAGGGGGGACTAGAGACTGTCACACCAGCCTTTCAGTCTGTTCTTCATGCTTGATTGCCTCTCCTTTCATAATCACTCTGGGGGGGAATTTGTGAAGAGGATCATTTTTTTGCCTTGTTCCTGTTCTGTGAGCTGCAGCAAGCACGAGTCCATATTCAGTGAGCCACATCACTGCTGCTCCCTTCGTGGTGCTGTCTGGACAGGAGATGTCACCCCAGGACATTACATAATCACCGCTGCCCCTTTTGACATGGTGCGTGCCCGCCCGTTGTTTGAGAGGCTGCAGCGCACCACGGCTGTTAGGGCTGCCCACACGGGTTCTCTGACTCCGGGGTCAGCGCTGAGCGTGACCCGGGTTTTCACATGGAAGTACAGCACTGCATGAATTGAACAGATTCTTGCATCATTTGCAGGTCTGTCTCCAGACAACAGAGAAAAACAATTATCCTCCTAAAAATGAAATTGTTATCCTGCATCAGAGCTCATCTGCTGCAGGAAGCCTGGATCTGAGGATCCTCCGACTGTTGTGCTAGATCTAGTTGTGCCAGTCGTACCTAAGTAACTGCATCGTCCTGGCTACCACACGAGTGTGTTGTTTCTTACACTCCGTGAGTCAAAACCTCCTGCTATCAGTTTCCTAGGAAGTTTGAGCAGATCTGGTATTGAAGTGGCTGTGGTTTGGATGGGTTTGTGACAGTGGCTGCTGCTGAGGGTAAGTGGTGAGAACCTGAGCAGACTGATTTGGTGCCTGTTTGCCTAAGAAGTGGGGCTGCTGTGGGTATTGGGGTTTGTGGATAACGGGAAGCAAAGGGAATTGGGTGTTGTATCCCCTTTTCCAGTCTCTTCAGAATGGACACATCAGTACAGGGCACTCTACTGGATTTTCAGGTGTTTGTGTGATCCACTTGTTATTTCCTTCTGCACACTCTCCTTTTAGCCCTATTTTCTGCTCGGGAATGCTGATGATGTTCCTGATTACCACCACATGTCTGTAAGCCCAGGGTTTTTTTAACTTTTCATTCTGTTCCTTCCCATTGCCTTTGAATTCAAATGCTCTACATGCTCCAGTTTGTTTTGGGGCCAGGTTTAGAGCCAAGTCCCAAAGCTGTGTCCCAGGGGCCTTGCGGTGATGAAGATGTGATCCTCAGACCCGAAAACTATGCATTATGGAGCAAACTGAGTCAGGAATTTAGAAGCTCAACATCTTTGAGGGATGCAGACCTCTACTCTGGAATTGAAGTGGCTAAGAGAAAGAACTGCGGCTATTTAATCTGAAAAATAAAGGAAGCCCAGGGAACTCCTCCTTGGTGTCTACAACCCCATCAGAACAGGCTGTGCAGGGCAGGATTGAATCACCATCCCTGGACATGTTTCAAAGTCATGGAGACCTGGAGCTTAGGGACAAGGTTTAGACGTGGCCTTGGAACAGCTGAGTTAATGATTGGACTTGATGAGCTTTTCCAACCTAAGCAATTTTATGATTCTCTGAAGTTACTGGCTTGAGCTGAAGTAAGAGAGGAGAGTTGCTTCCAGTCTCTAATGTTCTGTGATTCCGTGACTCTCCCTCTCTATAACTACCCAAGGGAGGTTGCAGTCAGGTGAGGGTCAGGCTCTTCTTCGAGGCAGCTGGCACCAGGACGAGAGGGCCTGAAGCTGCCAGAGGAGGGTTAGGCTGGGTGTTAGGAAGCCCTTCCTCACAGAAAGGGTGACCAGACCCTGGAGTGGACTGCCCAGGGCAGTGTCCCCATCCCTGGAGGTGTTGAAGGGCAGCCTGGCTGTGGCCATTAGTGCCCTGGTCTGTCTGCTGTTGTGATGTTAGTTCCTGGCCTGGGCTGGATGAGCTCAGAGGGCTTTTCCAGCCTCAATCGCTCTGCGATTCTTTGATCTGTATTGGTTTGTTGTATAAAAATTTTTGATCCTCTGAAGGTAAAGAGATAAACTTTACTTTCCAGTGGACAGCTACGATACAGCTGAAGGGGAGCTTCAGTGTTAGTCTGACCAGCAGCGAACATGAGAGTAAAAAACCGTAATCAATCCTTTGAACTTTTAAATGTTGGGCTTTAAATCCAGTGAGTGAAATCACAGCAGCACATAAGGCTAACACAGCCTGACTCCACTGATGCCAGGGTGATTATGCAACCAGCTCCACATTTACTGTTCTTCCTCAATCCCTCATGCTGACCCCAATTCAAACCGACTTTTGACTATTTTTACTGAACTTCATCGGCATTGTGTATTGCAGCGATGGTTCTGAGTTGTAAACCAGCATGGATGCTGTCAGAGAGGAGGCTGTTCGCTGTGCTCTGTGCAAAACAGAGGTGACATAGTCATCGTTAATGTGAAAAACTTTAAAATTGCCAACAGTCAATATTTTGTTGTATTTCTTTACTCACAGTGTTAGCAATTTAAAAATGAAGGAATCGCATGGCTCAAACAGCATCCACCCGTGTTGGTGGTATTAATTTTGCATACACGATGTTTAAATAGACAGAGAAGATTTCTGGTCTGTGTTGTCTGTGTTGAGTAAGTGAAGTCTGGAGTGGAAAGATTCCACAGTTTAGTTTTTGAGGCATACCTTTCCGAATTTGCCTATTTTAAGTGGGGCGCAAATGGAACCTTCACTATTACATGAATATTCTAGCAAAAAAAGGCCAGGCTGGATGGGACTTTGCGCAACCTGGTCCAGCGGGAAGTGTCCTTGCCCATGGCGGGGACGTTGGAACTAGACGAGCTTTGAGGTCCCTTCCAGCCTAAGCCAGGCTGTGATTCTATGGAGTCAAAGAGTTTTCATTCTCCGAAGAGTCAGTGGACTTGTTCCTAGTTGATTATTCAAAAGTAATCCTTTTGTGCTGTCCTTGTAATTGTTTTCCAGGTGCCACAGACTGCAGGTTTCAGCAGGAGATAAATTTAGATACAGCACGGTAGGGCGTTCTAGAAGCCAGCATCTTTTGCAAAGGATTGTCAAGAGCAATCTGCAAGGAGCGTGCTTTTGGCATATAGATTGTGAGCTGAAACGGGGCAGGAGAGGAAGTGCTGCCTGCCAGCTTTCACCACCATATGCTTCATTTGAATGTAATGTACAAAGAGTATGGAGACAGCAGCTGCTGCAGAGGGAGGTGGCCACTTGTTAGATTTTGAAACCTTTCTGCAATGTCTGTTCCACTTCTTTTCATGGGTATTTTTGCCCCTTGCTTACGTATTTGCGGTCTGAAGACGTTCGCGAGAAGAAATCTATTTGTAGACCACAATAATGAGAGGAGAGTGTGATCTGCTTCTTGTTGAAATGAAAGTCTTTTCAGGAGGTCTCTAATATTTTTGATTTTTCCTGTGAGAAGCGGGTAGCTTTTTGTTTTCTCAATGTTCATTTCCATTAGGGCGTGATAAAATCATAGCTGCAAATTAGCTCTAGACCTGGATTGTGTGTGTGTGGTGGGAAGAGGTTTAGGTCTGCCGTTTATTCTGCTGCGTGTTTGCTGATGCCTCGGTCACATCCGCAGTCACATCGCTACGTC
Organism: Rhinopomastus cyanomelas; assembly: GCA_013400115.1. Lineage (NCBI taxonomy): Eukaryota > Metazoa > Chordata > Aves > Bucerotiformes > Rhinopomastidae > Rhinopomastus > Rhinopomastus cyanomelas. The sequence continues at coordinate 96,465 of VXBP01006164.1, read as the reverse complement.
AAGACTCACTGACTTCAATGACAGAGACAACCAAAGCATGAGAAAGCATTTAGATCTAAAATGGAACAAGTTTGCTGGTTGACAATCAGCTGAACAGGAGCAGGGTGCCCAGGTGGCATAAAAGACCAATGCCATACTGGCTTGTATCATGAACAGTGTGTCCAGCGGGACTAGGGATGTGATTCTCCCCCTGTACTGGGCACCGGGGAGGCCGCCCCTCAAGTATTAGGGGCAGTTCTGGGCCACTCACTTCAAGAAAGAGATTGAGGGGCTGGAGCGGGTCCAGAGGAGCAACAAGGCTGGGGAAGGGTTTGGAGGGAAAGTTTGATGAGGAGAGGCTGAGGGAGCTGGGGTTTTTTACCCTGGAGAAGAGGAGACTTGGGGGAACCTTCTTTCTCTCTGCAGCTCCCTCAAGGGAGGTTGTAGTTAGCTAGGGGCCAGGCTTTCCTCCAAGGCAACCACCTCCAGAACAAGAAGACACGGCCTGAAGCTACCAGGGGATGTTAGGTTGGATGTTAGAAAGCCCGTCCTCATGGCAAGGGTGCCCAGACCCTGGAATGGACCTCCCAGGGCAGTGGTGGAGTTCCCATCCCTGGAGGTGTTGAAGGACAGCCTGGCTGTGGCCCTTAGTGCCCTGGTCTGGATGCTGTTGGGTCCTGGGCTGGGCTGGATGAGCTCAGAGGGCTTTGCTAGCCTCAGTCATTCTGTGAGTCCGTGCTGTGATACGCACAGAGAAGTCAGCCTTCCCTGGCATTGCTGTGCAAAGAATGAAGAATGAGAAATCCGAAGGTCTTGGCACGTTTCAGGAAAATTAGCCCTGTGTGTTTCGACAAACTTGCATCTTAAAGGGTTTTTCTTGGAGCAACCAATGGGGACTTTTCCACTGAATGTAGCGGTCCTTCCAGACTCACAGAACGACAATCACTTGGGATTTGAGTTAGGAATTCGTAAGTGGATTTGAGAATGCAGGAGGAAGTCACGTCACAGTGTAATGGGATTGCAGCAGGCACACTGTTACGGCACATAATGAAATTAATACATCATTTCAGCTCTTTTGCTGAGTGTCAGTGTTTTGCAGTGACCTTGGAGGAGCACTGACATATCACAACAACACAGGACAACCCATCTAACTCAGGGAAGATGATAGCTCATATAGAAGAAATATGTTTTTGGGAGTATAAGCGTGTTTGAGACGGAGGTGTTTAGATTGTAATGTGTCGCTCACTGTAGTGATGTCTTTCTGACAAAGAAATGCCATTCATCTGTCTGTCACCAGGTGTCTGTCTCTTATGAAAAAGTCCAAATTTCAATCCCTGCTTATTTCCTTACTACAGCTCCAGACCAGGCTCTTGTTCTCTATCTGTCCTTCACTTTTTAAACCAGCTGCAGTTGGTGGTTCTTTGTGATGCTGACTTCCTAATCCTGCAAGGTCCCCTTTTCCCTTTTTGTGGCTCTGCTGGTTGCAAGGATTCAAATCTAATCCAGATTAATTATTTACAAATTGAATCATTCCCTACATTGCCCCTCCTCCCACTGAGAGGCAGTGGAGGGAATTCCATCAACTTAGGAATCCCATTTCAGAAGCAGACTAGGTTTTAAAGTCTAAAGTGAAATTACAGAGAGATCCTGATTGTAGCCTTGCAGCCTCAACTCTGCAAAACGTGAGGCAGAAGCTGATGTGGCATTGGCTGACAGTCCTGGCTTGAGTCAAATCAAAAGCAAACTAAACCCACACGGAGAATTTTCTTTTGGTTCCCATAATCCTCGAAAAAGGTACTTTGAGGTGCAGAACTGTTACTGTATAGATTGTCAGAAATGCCTTTTTCACTGTGATTTGCTGCTGTGATTAGGTGTAGATTTATTTTCACACTAAAAAATGCCTGGAAGGGAAAAAAAAGGACAGATCTTTCTTTACCTCATCATTACAATGGTGAAACTCAGAAAATCCACAGAATGTTAAGCAAAGGAGAAGAGGAAATCCTCTGTTTTGACAAATTAGTTGGGTTTGGGACTAAAGAAAATTACTCCACTTTTAACAATGGATTGTGTCACCATCACCAGCCATTCAGCTGCCAGTGGCTGAAGCAGGTAGGGGAATTTTCCTCCTGGTGAGGGTAACTGCTTCCAGGCTGGCCTAGTTCTGTGGATTTTTTGCTGGCTTTGAGAAGCTTGGGTGGAGAGTTTGAGTTCTAGGTCTTGAAAGTACCATGTGCTGCTTATCGTCAGAGAAATTAATAGCTCATCATTTCCTCTCTTCAGCCACCAGAAAAAGAGGGTGGTCTGCCACGGCAGGTGGGCAACAAGACAGAGTGTGGGCTCCTGGGATTCGTCCTGGATTTGAAGCAGGATTACGAGCCTGTTCGGAGCCAAATCCCTGAGGAGAAGCTCTACAAAGTTTACACGTTCAACTCAGTGAGGAAGTCAATGAGCACCGTCATCAAAATGCCAGATGGAAGCTTCCGCATGTACAGCAAAGGAGCTTCAGAAATTGTCCTGAAGAAGTAAGTGCAGTGGATGTATCATAGACTGGCCTGGGTTGGAAAGGACCTCCAAAAGTGATCTAGTACCCTGCTGCAGGGAGCAGGGACAGCCTCAGCTACAGCAGGTTGCCCAGAGCCTTGTCCAGCCTTCTCTTGAAGATCTCCAGGGATGGGGCCTGAAATCCTCTCCCTGGGCAACCTGTTCCAGAGTTCAGTCGCCCTCCTGCTAAAGAACTTCTTCCTAACAGCCCATTTCAATCTGCCGTTCTCTGATGTGAAACCATTGCCCCTCCTTCTGTCACTCCAGGCTTTCATAAATGGTCCCTCTGTAGCCTTCTTGTAGCCCCCTTCAGGGAGTAGGAGATCGCTCTCAGGTCCCCCCTGCAGCCTTCTCTTCTCCAGGCTGAACAACCCCAGCTCCCTCAGCCATAGCAGAGGTGCTCCAGCTCCCGATCATTTTGATGTCCTGCTGTGGACCTGATCCATCAGGTCCCTGTCTGTTTAGTTGCTGTGGTAGTCCATGCTGCAAAACATCCTAAGCTGTAGGTGGGAATGTTGGTGGATGGAGCTCGCTACTGACAGTGGAAATGTGACCTCCCTCAGTACTATAAGCTGTTATTGACCCTTTCTAAATGTTTTTTTTAATCAGTTGCTTATTCCTTCCACACTGTTTGGCTTGTTGTTCCTATCGTTGGTCAGTCAGGAGATTGGGTCTGCACTCAGTTGCTGACACACAGACCCATTCATAGAATCATAGAATCATTAGGGATTGGAAGGGAACTCGAAAGATCATCTGGTCCAATCCCCCTGCCACAGCAGGATCACCTAGACCCAGTCACACAGCAACACATCCAGGTGGGTCTTAAACATCTCCAGTGAAGGAGACTCCAGAACCACCCTGGGCAGCCTGTTCCAGTGCTCTGTCACCCTCACTGGGAAGAAGTTCCTTCTCATAGTGATGCAGAACCTCCTCTGTTCCAGATCACAACCATTGCTCCTGGTGCTATCACTAGATGGCATTGAGAAGAGCCTAGCTCCATCCTCTTGACACCCACCCTTCACATATTTATAGACATTAATGAGGTTACCCCTCAGTCTCCTCTTTTCCAAGCTAAAGAGACCCAGCTCCCTCACCCTCTCCTCATAAGGGAGGTGCTCCACCTCCTTCATCATCCTCATTGCCCTTTGCTGGACTCTCTCCAGCATCTTCACATCCCTCTTGACTTGAGGAGCCCAGAACTGGACACAACACTCCAGGTGTGGTCTCACCAAGGCAGAGCAGAGGGGGGAGAAGAACCTCTCTTGATCTGCTAACCACCCCTTCTCTATTTTGATCCACCCCAGGATGCTGTTGGCCCTCTTGGCCACAAGAGCACACTGCTGACTCATGGCCATCCTGCTGTCCACCAGGACCCCCAGGTCCCCGTCTCCTAAACTGCTCTCCAGTAGGTCAGTCCCCAGCCTATACTGGTACCTGAGGTTGTTCAGAAAAGAAGGGGTTTTTTTCAATTTTGTTGTTAACTGTCGAGTCATTAATTACACAGGTATTGAGGAAATAATGGTGGAAGGGCTCCTGGTGTCTCTGTAATAAGATACAAATTGTCTTTAATTTCTCGGTAGTGAATCCGCCAGAAATTTACACTAGAAATGTAAAGCTTCCCATCCAAAAAGGAAAGAGTGGAAGGCAATGCCCTGATGCACTGAAATACTTTTCAGTGGTCACCCAAACACACAATTAACTTCTGTTTGGTTTATTCTTTTTAATTAAACAAGATGTTCCAGGATCCTTAATGCGGCTGGTGAACCTCGTATCTTCAGACCACGTGACCGAGATGAAATGGTGAAGAAAGTGATTGAGCCCATGGCCTGTGATGGACTCAGAACTATCTGTGTTGCTTTCCGAGACTTTAACAGCAGCCCTGAACCGGACTGGGACAACGAGAATGACATACTATCCGATCTGACCTGCATCTGTGTTGTTGGCATTGAAGACCCAGTAAGACCAGAGGTAAATCAAGTTCTTATGTTCTGAAGCATTTCTCAGGGAACCAAATTACAGACTTCTTGCCTATTCTTTTGTGATTAGTTCTGTCAGACAAGATGGAAATGGGCTTTAGAAATACACTCGTGTTGGTGAAAAGTCAACTACCTGACCTTATAAGAATCAACTATTAATCATTATTTAAATGCAGCCAACCAGGGCTCTGTGAACTGCAGCACTGAGATGCAGTTCATTACCTCTTAACCTGTCAACAGGTAGTATTCAGGAGGACTGATGAGCATTTTGTTATACCCCTAGATCACAGAATCTTAGAATCATCAAGGCTGGAGAAGACCTTCAAGATCAAGTCCAGCCATCCACCCTTCAACCCCCAACCACTAAGCCATCTCCTGAAATACCCTGCCTGCCTGTTTGTTGAACTCCTTCAGGGACAGTGCCTCCACCCCGTCTCTGGGCAGCCTGTTCCAAGGCCTCCCCACCCCTTCTGAGAAGAAGATTTTATTAAGATCCAATCTGTACCCCCCCACCCTGGCACGACTAGACATCTTTTCCTTTTGTCCTGTCTCTACCAGTTATACTTTAACCTGGTCTAGGCCTATGATTCTATGACTCTGTGACTTAGTCTGGATGGTGATTCAACATACTAGTTCTCACCTCTCAGAAGAAAGCACAGAACGTTGACTAGGTTGCAAAGACATCTGTGCTATTCACAGGCAGATCACCACACAACTAGGATAGGAGAGCTGCGTCCCAGCACAGTAGTTGTTACGTAGTGTAGTACTGTTTGGACAACGTGACAAAATCTATGCTCCTAAAGAAATGTTAAGATTATTGGCTGTTGAAGAATTCATGAATATTCCCTGCAGTATGACCTAGACTTGTGTGTTTCCACTGAGCCATTAGCATATGTTAAAGGCTTTTTCTTTAAGTAGTGCAGCAAGCCTGGAAGATGAGAGGAGCTGTGCAGTGGTTGTAATTGCAGTGATGACAGCTGCAATGTGCTCGCTTTGCGTCAAGCTTGCACACGCAGTCGCCACATTACTACTTACCTGTTTGTAACCGGTGCCTTCCTTTGTAGTAAGGTCATTGCAAACAATCTGTTATCCCAAGCAATGGGGCTCTGATGCTGCAAAAAGAGTAGGGAGCTTGGTACCAGTCTTTGTCTTTCATATTCTTCTGGCTCAGTTTGGATTTTGCTGGGTCTTTTTTTAATCACAGTCTTTGGAACTGATCCCCCAAAATCTGGTGGCAGTGCTAGACATGCTGGGAAATGTATTTGTGTTTTTTAACTGAGACATCAGAAATATAAATTAATCTGATTTCTTTCCCCAAGCCATTTAAAACGTAGGGGTTTGGATCCTTCTGACTGCAGGTACCAACTGCATAACGATGCTTTGAGTGATAATGGACTTCGGGGGGGGGGGGGGGGTGTTTCAGTGTCAAGAAAGTAATGAAGTAAATCTTTGTGAGGTCCAAAGTGATAAACTCCTTAGATCTCTGCAGTCAGTAGATAAACAGCACTCGCTGTATCTGTCATCAAATGGTCTCTTGCTGCTAATCCATCTGCCCCTGCACCTGACATCGCTTGGCTTTAAAAACACAATCTTCCAATGTTCTGTCTGCAGCGATCCCTTAGTGTGCTCGTTCACACAGAGAGCAACTCAGAAAATTCTCAGCTGTCAGTGCCCACCGGATCTACGCATCGGTTCCTCTTTCCATCCCAAATTGATTAATGATCCGAATCGTTAGAAAATAGCTCATGGGGGTTGCAGTTCTTATTGAAAATAGCTGCAGACTCTCCTTCCATGTCATTATGCTGAGCATGCTTTGTAAGAGAACTGCTCTCCTCTCACAGGGAGTAATTTCTTAGGAGCTGGAGGTAAAACTGAATAGTTCTGCTAAAATTAAGGAGGTCAAGTCTGCCTTCTCTGGAACAGATCAAAGAAGAGGAAAGCAGGAAGACATTTTCTTTCTAGATAATTATTTGAATAAAGTGTTGAATTTCTCGTAGCTTAACACCAAAATATGCAGCATACGGTACGATGGTTACCATCGCAGAATTTGACCAAGCACTGGGCATCTGGGCTGGGGGATGTGGGGGTTTGGGGAATTTTTTTCCTCTTTCCCCTTATGCCTGTTTTAAAGGGATAATAGTACTGTAATAACATTGTTGTTATTATTGTTATTACAGCATTAAGTCTTTGTTATTATTAGAATTGTTATTAGCCTCCCAGTTATCATTACTATTACTAAAACAAGTTACTGCTATTGCTGTTGTCTGAATTACCACTACTTCATCCATTGGTAAAAAGCAGCAGCAGTACCTTAGGAGACAGAAATGAACCACAGGACAAAGACTGAACAAACCCATCGGTTTCAAGAAGAAGCCTGTCTGGGTGTGGACTAGCTCGCTTATCGTAGAATAATTCCATACTAATAAATGTGTATTACAATAGTGAAATCACCAAGATAGATGCAAATAGAAGATTAGACACTGGACTACCTGCTTGCTATTTGTAGCTCTTTTTTTTTGGCGTCTGCTAGTGGTTTTGGGGCTGGTTTTGTTTGTTTGCTAAATACGCCAGGAGAGGGTAAATAGAGTGATGTCTTCTTCCTGTCCAGATTTCTCTGTTGATTTTGACAGCCTCTCTAGGTTGATTTTCATGACGGTGCGCTGGCATACCCTGATTTGCCAGTGTGTGCCTACGGTCTGTTCTTTGTGGGAGATGAACACAAATCACTGCCAACTGTCACCTAGTTATTAGTCACCTGATTTGGGTAGATCTCTCCTCACGGGATAATGTGTTTATGTGGCCATGTGTCTTAAGGTTGTGTTTGCAGAGAGAAAACAAACCAGGGGATGTTTCAGCTCTGCCAAACAGATGGAAAAGATCTGCTCCCACTGCCCACTCAGTCTGCCAATACTCTCTTCTTCCTCACAGCAATAAAAAAATAGGAACAATATTTTAACTGTAATTACTGTACACAGCTTTAAAGCAGATACCACCCACCAGCTGTCCAGAGCATGAGAGAAGAGGAAGGCAGAATTATTACCCTAGTTAGATGTGAGACATGGTTGAAACTAGGGTGTCCTCCCGTGACCTCGTTTAATAGGACTGGCACTTGATGCAAAGAGACTGGTTTTTTCCCCTCTTTGCACTGTAATTCATTTTCCTCCCTCCTGGTTAATGCTCTGTGCTGGTTTTACAGACCCTCATCTCAATGTGCCATCTCCTGTGCTCCAGGGTCACGATGGCACAGAGGAGACTCCAAACTGGCCAGTGGGACAGTCAGAATTAGTAATGTGGAAACTGGGGAAATCAGGAGGCATTTGCTTAAGTAATAGATTTAATCTAATTCTCTGTCCCCCGTAGGAATCTGTTTCAAACTGTTGAAAGGCTTCAGGTCTACATCATGTTTCCAGGATACAACTTGTGGGAGGAACAACCTCTGTTAGGAGAGATGAGAAAATGGGAAGAGAAACTCTGTTCTTTCATTTTTCTCCTGGTTCTGTAACCTGCAAACAGCCTGTTCTGTCGATGCAAACTGAGGGTGGATTGGTTCTCTTCATGGAAAAAACATGTAATTATCTGTAATTATCACAGAATCACAGAATATTCCTGGTTGGAAGGGACCTCCCAGATCACTGAGTCCAACCATACACACCACTGCAAAACCCAAACGCTGACACCCTGCTCAGACACAACCCCCCCTGATCAGGCATCATGATTTGGATAATTTTCTGCCCGAAAGACGTGTGTGCACAGCTCATATTTACATGTCTGTTATGTTCATCATGCTGTACCATGCCAAGGGTCAAAAAGTCTGCAGAGTTCTCCTTGTTATCAGTCAGGAGAAGCTTTAGGCAGCTGCTCTAAAAGATCGTTAGCGTGCCTCGTCATACCAGACCTGTCGTGCCTGTGGTGTGAGCTCAGTTCTGTACCACTCATAGTAAGAATATTCCACAACATTCATGATTCCTCTTTTTGCTCCTCAAATTTCTTACTTCAAAATACTTTGTTTGGAAATGCCTGACTTAAATTGTGTCTTGTCTCTTTCTTTTCCTGTTGCAGGTCCCAGAAGCCATAAGAAAGTGCCAGCGAGCTGGAATTACAGTCCGCATGGTCACTGGAGACAACATCAACACAGCACGTGCCATTGCCATAAAGTGTGGGATCATCCATCCCGGAGAAGACTTCCTCTGCCTTGAAGGGAAAGAGTTTAACAGAAGGATCCGGAATGAGAAGGGAGAGGTAATTCATATCCTAAATCCATGCATAATATTATTAATTTATTAAAAAATTACACAAACGTGGAAACGTTTCTCCTGGAACTATGGTTACCTCCTATCAGTGGAGACATGAGTACTTCTTCCTAACTCTCACCTCTTGGCATTCAAAATAGTCAGTCTTTGCTTTACAAAAAACCCAGTTGAAAGGAACTTTAAAAAAGGAAACTCCATTGTTGTTCACTTCTCGATCAATTGATGGAGTCCTAGGAGCTTTAGTACCTGCAGTTGGTTTGTCTCTGTTGCTGGTGGTGGACGGTGCAAATTCTGCCTTACTGGAAGCCAAAATGAAGGGTTTGGATGTACATGTAGAGTAGAGCACCACATGTGTGAGCATGTTTGATAAGCTCTGAGAAACTCCGTTCTCCTGCACCTAGAATAATGATTCCAGGTGGAGCTGTCCATAAAGATCATGATAAAGGCTAGTGTGGCAATACTGACTTACATTAGCCAACAGCTGACCTTTGGGAGTGGAAAACTGTCTGTTCACACCGTGCTATCGTCTGCAGTGTCGATGGTGGGTGGAAGATGCAGGGTGATTGTGCTGTGGCAGGGGGATTGGACTAGATGATCTTTCGAGGTCCTTCCAATCCCTAATGATTCTATGATTCTATGATCTGAGCAGTGAAGTGACACAAATCCATTTGGCTAACAACAGGCAAACACTTTGACTAATTTGGGTTCTTCTTTTGTGTCCCTCCCACCTCTCCAGATTGAGCAAGAGCGGATTGACAAAATCTGGCCAAAGCTTCGGGTGCTTGCTCGCTCCTCTCCCACAGACAAGCACACACTGGTAAAAGGTGGGTGCAGACTGCCTCGACTGGGGGGGTCTAAGTTGGTACCAAAGTCATTACCTTTCACTGCACATCTGTACCTCAGGCAGGGAAGTTTCCTCAGCTTCTCGTTGTTGTGTTAAGGGACTTGAGCATCTCCCCTATGAGAGAACAGAGGCTGTTAAGTCTTGAGAAGATGTAATTAATGTCTGTAACTATCTGAGGGGTGGGTGTCGAGAGGAAGGGGCAGTCTCTTTTCTGCGGTGCCCAGTAATAGGACAAGGAATAATGGGGCTAAACTTGAACATAGACGGTTCCACCTCAACTCGATGAGAAAATTCTTTCCTGTGAGGGTGACAGAGCCCTGGAACAGGCTGCCCAGAGAGGACGTGGAGTCTCCTACTCTGGTGATCCTCCTGCCTCTTCCTGTGCTACTTGTCCTATGGGATCCTGATCTGGCAGGAGGGCTGCACTCCATGATCTCTAGAGGTCCCTTCCAGCCCCTCACATTCTATGATTCTGTGCTTCTACCTCAGCCTCCAAATGGAAAACAACAGGAAGCAGCAGAAATACCCATAAGGTGTCTGGCAAGTAGACTTAGGCAATCTCACCTTTGTGACTTTTCATTGCACTGGGATGGGGCTCTATCTTAGAAAAGAAACTGTGTGTTTGCTGGTCAGACAGAAAATAGTATTGAGAAATAGTTTGCATGTAAACAAGAGGGAGCATAGATGGTCTAGTCTCTGCCTATAGCTCTTTCTGAGGAAGGCAAGAACCTGCTCAGAATAAATCAAGTCACTCTAGTGCATCTGTCCTCTCACTTTTATTTTTAAAGAGCTTTCCATGATAAAAATCTTCTCACGTTAACAGCAGCAGTTATTGGAGATCACGTAACTGGGAGCTGCCTTCTGCAGCATTACATGGATGGAGATGTGTTTTTTCTATAGGCTCACTTGTTGTAAGGTTTGCATTGGTTTCCTTTAGATTTCTGGCTGCATTTTCAGTCTGGGCTTCGTCCTGTAAAGACTGCACCAGTCACATTATCCGGTGGTGCTGCCTGCAGCGGGAGAGCTCTGCGAAACAGGGGTTCACGTGCCGCTACTTTTAGAAAGCCGCCTTCGGATCTAACTCACAGTTCTTGATCATCTGAAATGTTATTCTGTTGACTTCAGAGCTCCCAGTTGAAGGGCATCTGATTAAATCAGAACATTTCTGATGAGGAATAACATTGTTTCTGGCTGTGATGAGGTGGAGCATCATGGCACAGGCTGTTCAATGCCTTTTCCTGGTGAAAAAGGATCTGGATCATTTTGTTCAAGCCCTACAAGGTCTGGAGAGACTCTTCCTAGCAGTTCTTGGAGGAGCTAACATTTGGAATAAGATCCATCTGAGTGGTTATGTGTTTTCAGCTGGTTCACTACTGACTAATTCTCAGTTAAGCAGGGAATCATTTCCAGATCTGTCCTTTTGGAAAGGCAGGGTTTTATTGAGACAAACATGACCCATTACGAAGACTGCGGAGCACTGTGGAATTTTTTAAAATAAATGACTTTAGATTGGAAGTCCCGTTGTGATTGGATCTGTTGGGTCCTAGGGATTCAGCCTGGTGCGAAGCCCTCTGAAAGCAACGGATCATTCAAAAGAATTAAGGTGTCTTGTGAGCGTGAGATAAGGCAACTGGAGTCAAACTGCTGTTAATGACTATTAAATAGAAGAATATTGTAAAAATACTATTAATTTCACCTCTACCTCATCCTTTGCTAACATCTGTCAGAGAGAGACCCAGCAGTACTGGTTGACAACTGACTGAACAGGAGCCAGCAGGTGTTCAGGTGGCAGGAAAGGCCAGTGGCATCCTGGCTTGCATCAGCAATATTGTGGCCAGCAGGAGTAGGGACATAATACTCTCCCTGTACTGGGCACTGGGGAGGCCTCCCCTCAAGTATTGGGGGCAGTTCTGGGCACCTCGCTTCAAGAAAGAGATTGAGGGGCTGGAGCAGGTCCAGAGGAGCACCGAGGCTGGGGAAGGGACTGGAGGGAAAGTCTGATGAGAGGCTGAGGGAGCTGGGTGTGTTTAGCCTGGAGGAAACTCATGGGGGACCTTCTTCTCCTCTACAATTCCCTGAAGGGAGGTTGTAGTCAGGTGGGGATCAGGTTCTTCTCACAGGCAACTAGTGACAGGACGAGAGGACAGGGCCTGAAGCTGCCAGGGGAAGGTTAGGTTGGATGTTCCTCATGGGAAGGGGGATCAGACCCTGGAATGCAGTGCCCAGGGCAGTGTTGGAGTCCCCATCTGGGGAGGTGTTGAAGGACAGCCTGCCTGTGGCCCTCAGTGCCCTGGTGTGGCCCCTGGGTTGATGTTTGGTCCNGACTAATTCTCAGTTAAGCAGGGAATCATTTCCAGATCTGTCCTTTTGGAAAGGCAGGGTTTTATTGAGACAAACATGACCCGTTACGAAGACTGCGGAGCACTGTGGAATTTTTTAAAATAAATGACTTTAGATTGGAAGTCCCGTTGTGATTGGATCTGTTGGGTCCTAGGGATTCAGCCTGGTGCGAAGCCCTCTGAAAGCAACGGATCATTCAAAAGAATTAAGGTGTCTTGTGAGCGTGAGATAAGGCAACTGGAGTCAAACTGCTGTTAATGACTATTAAATAGAAGAATATTGTAAAAATACTATTAATTTCACCTCTACCTCATCCAGGACGACAGGACAGGGCCTGAAGCTGCCAGGGGAAGGTTAGGTTGGATGTTCCTCATGGGAAGGGGGATCAGACCCTGGAATGCAGTGCCCAGGGCAGTGTTGGAGTCCCCATCTGGGGAGGTGTTGAAGGACAGCCTGGCTGTGGCCCTTAGTGTCCTGGTGTGGCCGCTGGGTTGATGTTTGGTCGTTGGCTGGGCTGGATGAGCTCAGAGGGCTTCTCCACCCTCAATCATTTTGTGATTGTGTGATTCTCTCTGTTTTACACTGTAGATAATTCAGCAGATCACATGTATGATTTATAAATCATAGAGGTGTTTTGTGGGTTTTACTCCTGATCAAAAAGTTTTGGAAATCATTGGTTTAAACAACAGAATTCTCAGCTCTGTAGGTGACAAAGTTTTCTGGAGTCTCCTCATTTCCCTGTAGCTCTCGGGCTTTACCAGTCTTGTCTCCTGACAATTTATTTATTTCAGAAATGCACAACAATTTATACTTCGTTAAGTGGATTAGCTAAGTCCCTTGGGACTGCTCTTGGGAATCCAGAGGATTTTTCAGGACTTTTCCCTTAACAGAAAAAATGGAACCTTGGTCAGGGAAAAATTAAATCAATCAAAAGCTGCAGGAAAAGAAGCAACAAATAATTGATGGGTTTTAGCATGAGCACTTCAACAATACAAAAGTGATTTAGTGCTCCTGAAAGCCTTGTGCAGCTGATGCAGCTAATGGTTTAGAGATGCAATAGGGGCAATCTGTAGAGATAGGATGAGGTTTCGCATTAGAGAAGGGCAGACTGCAATGGGCTGTTAGAAGAAGCTCTTTAGCAGGAGTCCTGCACCCAGGTCTGGAGCTCTCAGTACAGGAAGGTGCCTGCTCTCTGCAGGAGGGTTGGACTGGATGCCCTTTGGAGATCCCTTCCAACACAGTACGCTCTATGATTCTATGACAGAGCAACGCAGTACCGAAGCTCAAGTACAAGCCTGTGGAAAAGGGTGATGGAACTTTTTGACTGCTAATCCTCCAAGGGCCATTAAAAGTTACAAGAAACTATTTAAATGTTCACTAGTTTTGGGCCTCTTGTTAAAATGTTATGTATTCCTCAGACACTTGAGGGATTGAGAGGATTTTTCTTCCCTTTTATGTATTCTCCCTGCTCTAGGGTAAAACCACACATCATAAAATCAACTTTTTTGGGGGTCTTTAATTTTTAATGGCATACAGCTGCTGGAGGGAATATTTTTTTCTTCTGAACAATCCCACCCAGCAAAAAAGGATCATTTTTATTTTGCATTTTTGTTTTTACTACTGCTGAGGGACTAGAGAAAGGCAGGGTTCAGCATTTTGGGCTGGGCACTGAGTTCCTTTCAAATATTTACGGCTTTGAAGTAGAGGTAGCTCGGAAAAAAGAGTTGTCAGAATGGTTTAGCATCACGATCTATTCCAGTGGAACAAAAATGTTGGATATCTCAGGGCAACTGGAAGATAATTTACGAGATCCAGGAATATTATTTCATATCTTTTACCTTATTTCACAATATAATGAGTAAAAATGCACGTTCGTGTGTCCTTAAAAGTTTGGAAGTATACTTTAAGTGTCCTTAAAGTGCTTCAGAATGGGTTTTTTAAAATACTGTGAGAAGCAACTGTTTTGTACAGATGGGAAACATAATCTTATCAGAAATGTAAGGGAGATCAAATAAATATTTCTAAATCAATATTCAGTTGGAGAAGCTGTGCCTTCCAATACCTTTAAATTAAGCTGGAATTGGTTTTCTGTGTTATTAAAAGCAACTGTTCTTGAATAAGGCTGATAACAGGGAATTTAAAGAGGAAAAACACATCAATAATGACCTTTAATTACTAAAATAATTGAAATGCTCTTGCCTGGGATGGTATTATGTTCATGACCTCATTACCATGGCCATGCCGTCAGATGAGGTAGGATAACAGAAGTACAGTAACGTGTATGGAAATTGTGGAATTAACTGTTTGGCAGAAATCATTGTGGTTTTGCCATGTTCTTCTTGCAATTCTAATGGCAACAGCTCTGCAGAGCACAGTTGGGTGTGACCGGGATAAACTCCACTGCTGGCTGTGTGTGCAGTGCTGCACCTTCTGCAGGAAGCATCTGCACTGGTGCCCCTCCTGACTGCTCCACAGACTGCTTTCTCCTCCTGAGAGCTTCTCAGAAACAAGCTGCTTGCTCTGACAAACTTATGCCTCATGCAAGCGGTGCGACTCCTGCCCAGACTTCCGCAGCATCAGCAGGATGTGTGCGCAGAACATGCTGTGATACTGTGCTCTGGCTGTGTTCCTGTGGCTCTTGAGTCAAATTCTTTCTGAAAGAGGGAAGTCAAGGCTGAACAGATGATGATGAGGGAACAGACAGCGAAGAGTGGTCTGGGAGGAAGATTTGGTGAGTTTTAAGAATTGCAAGGGCTATCAGGCCTTAGAGCAGGCTTCCCAGGGAGGAGGTTGAATCGCCATCCCTGGCCGTGTTTCACAGTTGTGGAGATCTGGAGCTCAGGGTCAGGGTTTAGTGGTGGGTTGGGGACAGTTGGGTTCATGGTTGGACTTGTTGGGCTTGAAGGTTTTCTCCAAAGTAAACAAAGCTATGAACGCCCTTGCAGACCTGTTTCTGTCAAATCCTGCTTGTAAGTGTTCCACTGAAGCAAAGCCATTTATTTTGACGACATCTTCTGGCTGCTAGACATGACTGGTTATGAGCAAAGATGCTCTTTAGCTGGTTTGAATGAGTGGAAAGACTGGAAGAGAACCCTTCCTAGGTGTTCCTCTAGGCAGTGGTGTCCTTACACAGTCTGCAAAACTTCTGTGGATGTATTACTGGGCACTAAAGAAAATCCTTAAGGTGAAAATTTATCACAACCATTCCCAGGATGGTATTAAAGAACAAAAACCAAAATATGGCAGGAGGCAAGTGCTGAGAAGACAACAAGCATTCTGAAAGGAGAGGGGTGTGGAGGAAGAGTGGGTTAAAAAAGCCAGGTAGTGTAAGAATAGCTGTGATAAACTTCAGAATCCCAAACAAGCACTGCTGCTTCTGGTTAGGAATCTGGCTGATGCACAGTTCTGCAAAGATCTTCTCTCTTCCCATGACCAGCACTGAAGTCCATCCAAGCGCTGCTATTTCAGTGGCACTAGCTGTGGCCAGTGTGATGTGTGGCTGAGATGCTGTTGATAACAGACCTTTGTGTCTCTGTTTTTCCATCACTGCTGCTGCTGCAGTTCTGTGCTCTCAAGGGTGCTGGGCTTATCCTGGCTCCATAATTTGCTTTTAGGGATAACTGTGGTTATTGGGCCTGGGGAACAACTACTGAGCTTTGTAAGTCACTTAGCTGCCTCCAGCAGCTGGCTGATGCAGGGCAGCTGGCAGTTCAGTTGTTGACGTTAGAGCATTTACATCTATTGGAGTCATTTGTTAGAGCCTCTTCAACTTGATTTGAGTTGTGCTCCCTTGTGGGGTGCAGTTGTTTGAGGACCTGTCTGGAGCAGTTAATACAGTCATGTGTCAAAGACATTAATAGGTTTTTTTTTTCCTGAAGCTCACACTATTAATTTCCCATCAAAGCATGTGCTAACAGCAACAAGGGGAGGCCAATATAAATGCTCTTAGCAGCACCAGCAGCTGATGTTCCCGTTTATTTAGGCAAATCACCCCAACAAATGGAAAGCTCTAATTATAAGATTTTTATCAGAATAATGTGCCATTTATCAGAGTTCAGACTGCTAGTGGAAAGTGAATAGGTTTGGGGGTTTTTTTCTCATTTTCATACGACTGCAAAATGCAGGAGATTAACTGCTTCCTTACTGCACTGCAATCTTCTGGGGGTCTGATAAGCTTGGACCTTGCCCAGAGGCAGCTATTGCTCTGTAATGTGCAATTTCCTATTTCTGGGTCGTTATCTGATGTGTGACTGTTTTTTTCCCAGCACAGAATGAAAGCCTTTCACACTGGGTAGGTTTTGATAATTGTTTTTAGAGGTTATGACTTTGTGCAAAAGGAACATTGTCATTTTTACAGTTTTTAATGCAGAGAGTTGTTCTCATTTGCAAATGGACTCTGAGGTGGAAGTGAAAACATGAGCAGAGAATTACCCCATCCCACTGAAAAGCAGGGCTTGCTTCTGTAACCTTCTCCATTCTTTTCCCTGCTTTGCCCATCTGTGTAAATGGAAAACTCTTCCCTGCAGGCTGCTATTGATTCCCCAAGTGAAAAGGGCTTTCTTTGCCCAAACGATCTCAAAAATGAAAGTAGACATTACTTTATTATGTCTTCTTATGAAAGTGTTTGGTGAGAAATGTCAAGAATTATTTTCTATCTTCTTAGTCATTGTTTGGCAGGATCGAGTGTATCTATGAAAGTCCTGGTTTGGCTGCAGCTAAATAAAATTCATCAATGGCACTTGTTATCTTTAGGTTAAACTGGTTGCCAGGAAGTATCCCAGTGAAGTGGATATTCCAGTTTGGTCCCGGTTTAGGAGAGCCTTAAGCATGAACTCAAATCTTTGGCAAATTCTTTCCATTGCCGTTTCATCAGAGAGCTGGGCTGAAATGGGCTGAAATGGATTTACTCTGACACATCATTTTAAATAGGGGAAATCTTCCAGAAGGATTTAATAAGCTGATCTCATACCCTTTGAAGTCTGTGCAAGTTTTGCTGATGGTTTGATGACGCAGGATCTGAACTTCCTATGGAAATTCTAGTAGTGATGTCCAGTAGTGATGACACTGATGCCCAGTAGTGTGCAGTAGTGATGACACTGATGCCTACTAGTGTGTAGTAGTGATGACACTGATGCCTACTAGTGTGCAGTAGTGATGACACTGATGCCCAGTAGTGTGCAGTAGTGATGACACTGATGCCTACTAGTGTGTAGTAGTGATGACACTGATGCCCAGTAGTGTGCAGTACTGATGACACTGATGCCTACTAGTGTGCAGTAGTGATGACACTGATGCCCAGTAGTGTGCAGTACTGATGACACTGATGCCCAGTAGTGTGCAGTAGTGATGACACTGATTCCGTCATTGTTCTCCTTCATCAAATCTATTCATGTGTGTAAGACAAGTGTGGTGAGATGTGGTGTGCATGACACAGTCATATTTATTAGAAAGCAGCTTCATCTTGCTGATGACTTCCTGCATGTGCCTGTATCCATACAAAGCCCTGTTTCTTGCAGGTATTATTGACAGCACACAGGTGGAGCAGAGGCAGGTTGTAGCTGTGACTGGTGATGGAACCAACGATGGACCAGCACTTAAAAAAGCTGACGTTGGCTTTGCAATGGTATCACCTTGAGCTTATTTATTGATGCTTGTGTTGTCATAAATTTGCTGTACAAGGTTTTTCATTCATTTTAAGTGTCGAGAAGGTTGCTCAGTTATTACTTGTCAGTGAAGTAATAGATCGGAGGGGGGCAAGTTATATTGCCTCAGCCCTCTGAGTTACTGCATTAGAGTCACTGCTTGAGTCTTTTTCACTGTTTTATCTAAGGATAATATTGAATATATGCAGAGTCCTCTGCCAGTACAGAAAACTGACCTCTGTGTTCTTCCCAGTACTATTTTGAATTGGCCAGAGCCATCAGTAATAGCAAAGGTGTCTTCCCAAAGTCTTGAAGACAGCAATATACCAGACTATGCATTACGATCCATCGTTCTGATTTTTGTTAGCAATTCTGACCATACATATGAATAAAATATCATTGCTGATAAAAATAACTCCGAGAGCAGTAGTCATTAGGTCAATGATTTAAAACACCCCAAAGTAAAATCACATGGCTTCCCCTGCGCTCCATCAATTCACTTTCCCGCGTCAAAAATAAGGCAAATTGGTCTAATTCCTCACAAATTGGAAATGCAGGATACACTGTGCTGGGAAGTCTTCATCTCACTGTGCACTGTGAGCGTGGAGATTTGTATTCTGGCTGTCTCTGTACTTCCTAGTAGGTAATTTTGTTTGCAATTAATTTATCCAGGGTATTGCTGGGACAGATGTGGCAAAGGAAGCCTCGGACATCATCCTCACAGATGACAATTTCAGTAGCATTGTGAAGGCTGTGATGTGGGGACGCAACGTCTACGACAGCATCTCCAAGTTCCTGCAGTTCCAGCTCACTGTTAACATCGTGGCTGTGATTGTGGCTTTCACTGGAGCCTGCATCACCCAGGTGAGGTTCTCTAGCTCCAGGCACGGCTCAGAGCGCAGAGCCAGATCCCACCCAAACGCGCGTTCTCTGAAGCAGCGCTGGCTCGCGCCTGGCTCTTGCTTCGCACAGCAAAACGAACGCATTCAAAATCCTCTGGAACATTGAGAGTGTTTGTAGGATCAGTCTGCTAAATGTGAAATAGCTGTTGACATAAGGAACTGCACTAATCCGTCTTCTCCTCGAGGTAAATTGCTTTTAGGAGCTGCTAATTTTTGCGCTGCCTCAATGCAGCACCTGCTTTTCATTACATGGTGCAGTCATGACTGAGCTGCTGGTGACGGCGCAAAGCATCAGGGACTGGGAGAAGGAAGAGGTTACATGACTTTGCTTTTTCCTCTTGGAATCTTTCACTATAAAATATCTGTTTATCGATGGATTATGCAACAGGGCTATTATTTTCAGGAGAGCAGTCCTGACACACAGAATTAATCCCAGCAGGGGAGCTCTTTGCCTGATAAAATGATTGTGTTGCTTTCAGGCAATTCCTTTTAATTTCAGATGCAAATGACAAACCAATTAAATGACACATAGGGTTGGACTTGGATCTCTTTTCCTCCCCCTATGTTAACCCCTCACTGTAGTGCTGACAAACACAGCATGTCTGCAGCTTTTGCAAAGAGCAGCAAACCACGGGGGTTTTTTTTTCCCTTCAGAAAATGACTTTTTGATTAATAAAATGAAATTTTGAATAGAAAGAATAGACAACCCGTGTTAAGGCAGTGTGAGGTTTTGTGTCCTTGGTTGGAAACCAGCAAAATGTGCAGGTTCTGGAGCTGGCACTCCCTTATCAGTGCCTGTTTCGGATGCTGCCAACAGGGGCTGTTACAAAACACCTCCTTTGATTGAGAAGCACTATGGGAAAGCCGATGCATCCCTCTGCAAAGCCTCATCTGGATGCCTGTGCCTGTTCCAGCAGGTGAATTTCACCTCCTGCCCACCTGAGCCAGTCAATGAATAAATCATTCGCTCTGCTCCATGGTAAACTCAGTGTAATCATGGAATTGATCCTTGAAACCAGACACCCAGATACCTTTACAAAACCCGGGGGTCAGGCTTCTCCTAAGCCTTGGTTGACATGCAGAGGCCTCTTTTTGTGCTGTGTAGGAGAAGCCTGCAAGCTCCAGCCTCTGCTAGCACCTGGCAACAGTTGGGGAGATGAAGCTGTACTTGTGTGGCTCCTCTGAGCACTGGTTCCCTACAACATTGCCTGAGGACCTGGTGATGCCTTCTTCTCTCCATTGAAACTCTGCTCTGGAACAAGATTATTGATGCTGCAGCA
Organism: Rhinopomastus cyanomelas; assembly: GCA_013400115.1. Classification (NCBI taxonomy): domain Eukaryota; kingdom Metazoa; phylum Chordata; class Aves; order Bucerotiformes; family Rhinopomastidae; genus Rhinopomastus; species Rhinopomastus cyanomelas. The sequence continues at coordinate 76,711 of VXBP01006164.1, read as the reverse complement.
CAAGTTGGGAAACTTCCCCTTTTCACTAGGGAAATATTCCCAAGCTCTAGGATGACGGTTGCTGTGAGCAGAAGGTGTGTGAGTGAATAAGGACTCAAGTCATAAGGCAGGTGCTTAACAGAATCAAATAATCACAGAATGATTGAGGCTGGAAAAGCCCTCTCAGCTCATCCAGCCCAGCCCAGGACCTAACATCACCACAAAAGCCACACCAGGGCATTAAGGGCCAGAGCCAGTCTGTCCTTCAACACCTCCAGGGATGGGGACTCCACCACTGCCCTGGGCAGTCTGTTCCAGGGTCATCACCCTTTTCCTGAGGAAGGGCTTCCAAACATCCAACCTAACCCTCCCCTGGCAGCTTCAGGCCCTGCCCTCTTGTCCTGGTGCTGATTGCCTGTGAGAAGAACCTGATCCCCACCTGACTACAACCTCCCTTCAGTGAGTTGTAGAGAGGGAGAAGGTCCTCCATGGGTCTCCTCCAGGCTAAACACCCCCAGCTCCCTCAGCCTCTCCTCATCAGACCTACCCTCCAGTCCCTTCCCCAGTCTTGTTCCTCCTCTGGACCCTCTCCAGCTCCTCAATCTCGTTCTTGAAGCGAGAGGCCCAGATCAGCCCCCACTACTTGTACTTGTACTTTTAGCACCCTGTGTTGTAGACTACCTACTCGCATTTATCTAAAGTCATTAATTGTTTTTCTAATTACCACCAGTTCTCCAGTTGATTCATGAAGGCATAAAGGGAAACGGATTGTTTTTCTCATCTGAGGAACTTCCACTTTATCCTTGCAGAGGTTAAACATCCCTGAGTCAGTATGAAGTCTAGGTGCACGTGTAGTGCATAGTCAGTGCGGGTTTTCATTGCTTCATCCTTGCACTCATTCCAGAAGCTTCCAGAAGCATTGAATCGAGCCCAGTCCATTTATATCGTCCCAGTGGTCTGTAAGAGCACCAGCGAGCCTGTTGTCCCTGTGTTCACACACACACCATCTGGGACTGCTGCCCAGAGAGGCTCTTCTGCAGTTCCCTTCCCTGGCAGGAAACATGCAGGTCTGAAAGGAGCTGGGGTGGAAATGGCAGCAAAGAAGGCAGCAGCCATTTTTACACTGTCAGCATGGCTCGACTGCTGGTAATCTCAGGCAGCTCTTGGTTCCATCTCATTCCAGCAGGATCTGGCCTCTTGACTGAACCTTATGACGTTCAGCTCTGGCTCAAAGGCTCCAGCCAGGGAAAGGGCATTATGCTTGTTTGGCTCGTGAGCTTTACTAAAACTTACACTTGAGAACACACTGTACCCTCTGGTTGCTATGAAAATAGCTCCACCACAAAACGCATGAATATACCCCAAAAAAATCTCCCGTCCAACAGGCATCGGTGCACCGACATGAACTGACGTTGGCAACCCTGCATGCTGCTCTTAGATGAGTTAAGCTTTTCAGTTCTGAGCAGGCACATGAAGCTAAAATCTATAGTTTCTGAGAGGCAACGCAGATTCCTGTGACCTTCAACAGAAAGAAGGTCCACACTGGCCTGAAAGTTACTTTGCTGGCCTAAAGCTGCCACGGGTGGGTTAGGTTGAATGTTAGGAAGCCCTTCCTCAGGGAAAGGGTGATCAGACCCTGGAACGGACTGCCCAGGGCGGTGGTGGAGTTCCCATCCCTGGAGGTGTTGAAGGACAGCCTGGCTGTGGCCCTGAGTGCCCTGGTGTGGCTGATGTGGTGATGTTAGGTCATTGGCTCAGAGTGCTTTTCCAGCCTCAGTCATTGTATGATTTTGTGATTCTTTCACACTGGAACGGGTTATCCGCGGAGATTGTGGCTGCTTCATTCCTGAAAGTGTTTAAGATCAGGTTGGATAGAGCTGTGGGCAACCTGGTCTGGTGAGAGGTATCACTGCCCATAGGACTGAATGATCTCTGAGGTCCCTTCCAGCCCAGCCCATTCAGTGAGTCAATGACTCAGCAGCAGCTCTTCTCTGGAGCTCTGCATACAATTAATATGAATTTTATGCTGCAGATGAGTCACTGCTCTACGTCTCTAGGTATCCTATGGAGTTCCAGATGTCCCATGCACAGCCAGGAGGTTCATCCTATTTTCTGTCCCCAACATATAGACAGTCCCAAGAAAATATTAGGAGCCATCAAAAGATAGTCCGGGTGTGTACAAAATAAAAGAGTTTAAAAGTCCAGTTCAGTCACCTGAAAACAGTTTTATGACTGGGACTCTAAAGCCAGCAGGGCTGCCTCTGTGCCAGATTTTGTCTCCGACTCTGAGTGCTGAATGCCTGTGCAGAAGGGTTGAATTAAAGAAAGGGAAGACAAAAGTTGTGTTTTAACATTTAAAAATGAAATTATTATTCTAGTTCTTGGAGAAAGACTTAATGTTTTAGCAGACATTAGTAACCAAAAACAGTGACTCTGTAGGACATTATGTTTGGAAAATGAAATGTTAATTAAAAAGCACTGTAGCAATGAGCCACTGTGTGAATCACTTACTGTTTTTACAGGTCTTGTTCAGAAAAACAGGGGTGATCTCTACTTACATGTCCAAGGCAGTAATTTGCAGGGTGATAATGTTTTGCTGCAGAACTGTGTTTGGCAAATCCTAAGCTAACAGCATTGGCAAATTGGAGCTGCAATATAAAATGAAATAATATGCTGTTCAGGTTGGGTTTGGGGAGGCTTAGAGGCACAGAAGGTGAACGCAGGATGCCACTTCGGTACAGTTAGTTAGCCAAGCAAGGGCTGACCTTTTTTCTTTGTGCTATTCTGTATAAAATTAACCCCCCCAGAGACACCTGTTTCTATGAATCCACACATGTGCTCCCTGACAAGTGGGAGCAGAGAGGTAAGGTTGACAAGACCATTTTATTCCCCTGCAGCTTGTCACCTAAATCAAAAGTAACAAGCTCTAAAATTGGTGAGGCTCTGCATGTCACAAATGATTTGTAGTCTATTTCCAGCCCTTGGCCACTTGTACTTTTAAGTGTTTCCAGGATGAAGTGTAACATCACTTGATTTAAGGGACATTTTCCTTTCACCTCTAGGCCAATGCTAACCTATTCCAAGGTCAAGTGGAAAGGAACTTGACAAATCGGTGTTGATTTTGGGTGCTTTGCAGTTTGATCAGGTCTCATCCCCAAAGTGTGCACAAAGTGAATTTAGAATTATGAGCTGCTTGGTTAGTGGCTCAAATGAAAAGAGGGCTGGATTTGCAGCCCATCTGCCTCAGTGACCGCGCTCTGCAAGAAGCTCCCTAAGAAGACTGAGCCCCTTAACAGATATGTATTTTCCTCAGTTTCCACAAACTAATCAGAAATCAGGTAGAGCTGCAGTGGAAATTTCGTTCTGCTGCCTGCCCAGACTAATGTGTATTTAATGTTTTGGCTTTGGCTTCGAATGAGCTTTTACACTCGACTGCGCAGCGTAGCACTGCCAATAATAGGTAATTATTAGGGGCACCACAGCCACCCAACGTGATTGGCAGTGTGAAATGGTGAGAACATGCTGTTGCCAAAACTGATGACTGCCAATTGCAGTTGTGTGATTTGGAGACTGAAAGGATCTGACTTCCTTAGGAGAACAACAGCCTCTGAATGTTTGACTGTTTATTACAGCGAAACAGGCAGGTTGTGTTTTATTGACTCGTGAGTCAGCACAAGAGATGGAAATTCAGCTGCTGGTACATCTCAAAGCAGGGAATGTTTCTGAAGGAAACATATTACCTAGACAGTCTGGGGTACCTCCATACAAGAGGGGCTCTGAGGTGCTGGAGCAGCTGTAGAGAGCAGCCAGGATAGTGAAAGGCCTGGAGAACCCGCCTTACAAAATGTGGCTAAGGGAACTGGAGCTCTATAGTCCAAAGAAGAGGGAGCTGAGGGGAAACCTTATTGCTCTCTACAACTATCTGAAAGGGCATTGTGGAGGTGGGAAAAAATGGTAGGACTAGAGGGAACAGCCTGAAGCTGCATCAAGGGAAGGTTAGGCTGGGCATTTGGAAAGATCTTTTCCCTGAGAGGGTTGTAAAGCACTGGAAGGGGCTGCCCAGGGAGGGGGTTGAGTCACCATCCTTTGATGTATTTAAAATTCGTCTAGATGAGGTGCTTAGAGATCTGTTTTAGGGATGGTAAAGAGTAGGGTTAAGGGTTGGACTTGATCTTACAGGTCTTTCCCAACCTAAATGTTTCTGTGATTCTGTGACAGGTAAGAGCATGATCAGGGAAATTCTTCAGCGGGAAGTGTGTTTTCCTTTTCCTCCGTGTGCTGTGTCCATCGGTGAGGTCTCTGAGCTGTAGTGACAAGCTGCTTCTCCTGCACATATTCCCCTCATTTGAGCCCTTAGCATTAATACAAATACGTGACGTCTCACTGTGGAATGGTTTTGCTTTTAGGTTTTGAGCCCCCTCTAAAGACAAAGAGATGTCTGTTTCTGCAGCTGCAATCTCCAGATAAGCCCAGTGAATGCCATCTATGGCCAAGAGCCCAGGGACTGTTAATGCCGATGTTTCTCCTTTCCCTGGTGCAGCCAACCTGCAAGCCTTAGACTCAGCAGGCTGCTCTTCTCCGTCACCTCGTACAAGCCAAAATTGAATATTTTTGATAAATAAAATGTACCAAAACTTGTGTAGATGTAGGTGTGTTCAAAATACGTTTTCAAGAGGAAGTAATACTCCTGTCTCCAGGGAGCACCAAAATACAAACCCACTTCTACAAGAGACCAAACCACTTGCCCTTGACCTCCAAGTGTCCTTGGGATGCTGAATAGGTATTGGCCCTCTTTATTTGATAATTAAAAATGAACATCTAACCCTTTGAAGAAAAGTTCAGGTTTTGTAAGGTGGATTTATTGGCTTCAATTTGCCTGGCGTGCCGTTGCATAAATTCCTCTGCAGCACCGTGGCGATGTAATGCATCGCAGCGCTGCGCTGATCGGCCACCTGTCACACTGCACAGTAACCCCATCATAAAATTGGATGCAAAATTTCTCACTGTAGAGATTGGAGGCGGGGGGGGAGGAGTGTTAATTCGGAAAATGTGTTAATTCACTTTATTTATTTACTTTCTTTTTTTAAACCATGAAGCTAAAGGCCCATGTGCTGTGCCCGTAGGCTTCTTCTTGAATTCAGTGAGGGAAGGGCTCCTTCTAGTGGTTAGCGATCTGCTTTGTGAGCTACATTCATCCTGAGCAGCGCTACTGCTGGGGTTTTGACATCCCAGTGCCTTATTTTCAAATATGCTCTGGTGTTACACAGTAACGTGGTACAAATTCTCTTGCCTTTACGCTTTTGATAAGGTTCACAGTATCACAGTAATGATAAGGTAGGAAAAGACCTTAAAGATCATCCAGTCCAACCTAAACCCAAATAAACCCAGTAATCCTAACATCTAACATCTAGATCATGCCACTCAGCACCTCATCCAGCCTAACCTTGAACACCTCCAGGGACGGTGACTCAACCGCCTCTGTGGGCAGCCCATTCCAAGACCGGATCACTCTTTCAGTGAAAAATCTTTTCCTAATGTCAAGTCTAAACCTCCCCTGATGGAGCTTAAGACTATGACCCCTTGTCCTGTCTCCAGTGGCCAGNCTGTTGGAGTCTGCCCATCTCTCCAGTCTGTCCAGGTCCCTCTGCAGGACCCTCCTACCCTCTAACAGATCAACACAAGCTCCAAGCTTGGTGTCGTCTGCAAACTTGCTCATGATGGACTCCATCCCATCATCAATATCATCAATGCAGATGTTGAACAGAACTGGACCCAACACCGACCCTTGGGGGATGCCACTAGTAACTGGTCACCAACTAGATGTGACACCATTTACTACCACTCTCTGGGCTCGTCCATCCAACCAGTTCCTGACCCAGCATAGGAATTCAAATATCAGTGATGAAATCACAAAAGAGTTTAGGTTGGAAGGGACCTCAGAGATCACCCAGTGCTAACCTTCTGCCATGGGCAGCGACACCTCTCCCCAGACCAGGTTGCCCAGAGACCAACCTGGCCTCGAACACTGCTGGGGATGGAGTAGTCACAGCCTCCCTGGGCAACCTGTTCCAGGCCCTCAGCACTCTCATGGTAAAGAACTTCTTTCCAATATCCAGTCTAAATCTCCCCTCTTCTAGTTTCAGGCCATTGCTCCGTGTCCTGTCACTACAGGCCCTTGTAAAAAGCCCTTCTCAGCTTTCCTGTAGCCCCTTTATGTACTGAAAGGCCACTATTAGGTCATCCTGGAGAGTCCTCTAAGCTGAATTTGCCATCACTATTGTTTTTAAAAGTTCTTATTCAAGTAAGATGCATTCAAACGCCCCAGTAATTGCCCCATGAATTAAGCATCAGAGGGAACTGTAAGATGCTTTGTACCGTGTTAATGTCGTGCTTTGTCAGATCAGGTGGTGGTAAATACTCCTGCCTTAAATGACCAAGGAGAAGTCATTTCTCTTTGCTGACATCACTGTGTTTCTTGCATAAGCAATGTAAGAAAGGTCATGATAGATCAAGTGTAAGAGCCATGACCTTCAGCATCCTGACTTGCAGCCACACGGGAAGAGGCAAAACCACAGGAAATGGCCTGATGACAGTGATTTTCCTGGGAAATACAGACCTCTGTCATTTGTCTCCACAGGACTCTCCTCTGAAAGCTGTTCAGATGCTATGGGTCAACCTCATTATGGACACCTTTGCCTCGCTAGCATTGGCCACTGAACCCCCGACTGAGGCTCTGCTGCTCCGCAAACCGTACGGCAGGAACAAACCGCTCATATCCCGCACCATGATGAAGAACATCCTGGGCCATGCTGTTTACCAGCTCACGCTCATTTTCACTCTTCTCTTTGTTGGTAAGGGGGTTTGTTGGGCTCACCGCTTCCCGCGTCACTAACTGGGAGCGCTGTGTTTGCCGCGGTGAAGAATAGTGCTGATCCTCAGTAGTAGAGATAAACCAGTAACCAGTGTTAAGTGATAAGAATAACACTGTGCTTTGACATTTAATGTCTAGAATGGATAGTAAAAGGGGAAAAGAATCTAATTTATTACATTGCTGGACTTTTCTTCAGGCCTTGCTGGCAACAAATGCTTTTTATAGGTTGTGTTTTGCAAAGGGGAGGGCAGGCGGAGGAATGTCTCTTGCTGCAGGGAATCGTAGCAGCTAATAATAGATTCTGTTGCTCCAAATAAAAAGTGAACTTGCTCAAAGGACCGATAATTTTATCAGCTATCTGTGGTATTCTTGTCACCGTGTCTTTGCTGGTGAATTACATGTGTTTTCTTACTTTACATAGACTTCCATATAAGCTGAAAAGGTAAATTTACAGTTCCTAGTTTTTTGAGCTCTGTTGGGAATGTCTTGCTCCACCTTACCAACAACTGGCAGCTGATTGAACCAAACTGATTTATTAAACTGGAGCTATGTAAATCAAAATAGTTACCAGGTTTTGGGGGGAGGTGGTCAGAGACATCAGAGAATGTCCAGCCAATCTGTCCAGGAAATGTCCAAGGAAATTCTAGTTTAAGATTCTCTAAAACCGATGAAGAAGGTCTTGGTGGTTCATGGGATATGAATGTAGGAATGAGAACGTCTGTGAGCTCTTTGGTGACTGTTGTGGTTTAAAATACTTTACACTGAGCCCCCATGGAAAGAAAACCAGGCTATGGTAAGAAAGAGGAAATGGCCTGAGGTTGTGTCAGGGAAGTTTAGATTGCATCTTAGGAAGAAGTTCTTTCCTGAGAGGGTGGTTGGGCACTGGAACAGGGTGCCCAGGGAGGGAGTGAAGACTGCAGATGTTTAAAAACGGAGTAACTAGAGCACTTGAGGCCATGGTCTGGGGATTAGGGAGATGTTGGGCTGAGGGCTGGACTTGATGATCCTGGAGGTCCTTTCCAGCCCTGATCGTTCCATGATTCTATTCCGACATCATCCATGTATCTGTGGAAACCCCAAATATACTGTGAAGGACACCACCCATCCATTTCTCGAGAAGTCTGGGAAACAGTCTTTTCCTCTGTAAACTCCATGAGGCTCAGCTTTGCAGGGAGATGAGGTTCTAAGCACAGGCTTTTGAGAAGTGCGTTTCAGATCAGTGAGAATTGCTTGTATTTCAACCAAGTGAATAATTTTTATAGCGTGTCTCGTTTTTCTATTTTTCTGTGAGGTGACAACAACAAATAGGTTGTGTCTGTTTGAACAGCCAGGAGTGGCTCTGAGATACGAGGACCATCAGCAACCCAAAAGTCACTGTGTGGTTCTGTCAAACTGTGGTATGAAGAGATGTTAGACTCAGAAAGTAGGAGTCATGAATTTCAGAGCTGATGTTACACACGGATATACAGATCATTAGGGGTTGGAAGGGACCTCCAGAGGTCATTGAGTCCAATCCTTCCTCATGATGAGGTGGAACCTCCTGTGCTCCAGCTGACACCCATTGCCCCTTGTCCTATCACAGGGCATAAGTGAAAAGAGATTGTCTCTTTCTTCTTGACACCCAGCCCTAATGGATTTATAGACAATAATCAAATCCCCTAGCAGTCTTCTCCTCTCCAGATGAAAAAGCCCTGGGCCTCCCAATCTCTTCTCATAAGACAAGCACTCCAGTCCCTTAATCATCTTCATAGGCCTCCGTTGAACTCCCTCAATCAGATCTATGTCCCCGTTATGCTGAGGAGCACAGAACTGGGTACAGTGCTCCAGATGTGGCCTCACTAGGGCAAAGCAGAGGGAGAGGAGAACCTCGCTTGATCTGCCGCACACACTCTTCTTGATCCATCCCACTGTAACACCTTTTGGAAATCAAGTCGCGTTACGGCTCCGGCCTCTGCCATTGAGGGTGCAATAAGAGAGACTTCAGGACAGGTTCTTTCACCACTTCATCTGTCTGTGTGTGTGTTGCATGAAAGCACAGAGATGGGGTGTGTGCTTGTCCGCGACATGTGAAAGGGTGATATCTATTTGCTTTCATTTATGTTTGTGCTTTGTTGTTTCCGTGTAGTGAGGCGAGTGGTTTCCAATTCTCAGTTGTCTTTCTGGAGATGTGTACTCTTCTCAAAAATATCTGCTTTCTCATAGCCTTCAATTTTATGCCCTCGTGTTGTGTCACTGATGTATTTGTGATGCTGCACTCTCCTTTCTGTCAGAAGACCATGAGCCCAGTTCTTTGCTTGGAAACGTACCCGTTATTCCCAGGGACTCAGACTGCTCAAATATCCCAAGGCAAAAAAACCCCTGCTCACTGCTCACCTGTCTGATGGGATTAACAACCCCAGGAGAAAACCTTAGGAAACCTTTCCTCATCCTTCAAGAATTCTGAGCATGATGCAGTGTAACAGCAGAAAGAAAGCTGTGAGCTGTGAGCTGTGTGTGGACTAGAGACGTCATCCCCTCCTGTACTGGGCACTGGGGAGGCCTCCCGTCGAGTACTGGGGGCAGTTCTGGGCCCCTCACTTCAAGAAAGAGATGGAGGGGCTGGAGTGGATCCAGAGGAGCAATGAGGCTGGGGAAGGGACTAGAAGGAAAGTCTGATGGGAAGAGGCCAAGTGAGCTGAGGTTATTTAGCCTGGAGGAGACTCAGGGAGGACTTTCGCCTTCTCTACAGCTGCCTGAAGAGAGGTTGTAGTCAGGTGGGGGTCAGGCTCTTCTCCCAGGCAACCAGCACCAAGACGAGAGGACAGGGTCTGAAGCTGCCAGGGGAGGGTTAGGTTGGATGTTAGGAAGCCCTTCCTCAGGAACAGGGTGATCAGAGGACAGCCTGGCCGTGGCCCTTAGTGCCCTGGTGTGGCTGCTGTGGTGATGTTCAGTCCTGGCCCAGGCTGGATGAGCTCAGAGGGCTTTCCCAGCCTCAATCGTTCTGGGATTCTGTGTAGGAAAGAAGATGAGATGTTGTACATGGCAGCGTGCACTGGCAGCCCAGAAGCCAGCCGTGTCCTGGACTGTGTGGCCAGCAGCATGTCCAGCAGGTCAAGGGAGGGAATTCTGCCCCTCTGTTCTCACGAGATCCCACCTGGGGCACTGCATCCAGTTCTGTTGTCTGCAGTAGAAGAAAGATGTGGACCTGTTAGGGCAGTCTGGAGATGTAGCCACAAAGCTGCTTACAGAGCTGGAACAGCTCTCCAGTGAAGGAAGGCACAGAGAGGTTTGTTCAGCCCTGAGAAGTCTCTGGGGAGACCTTACTACGACGTCTTAGTGCTTACAAGGGGCCTGTGTGAAAGACCTGTTACCTGCAGTGACAGGACAAGGGGCAGGAGTTTTAAACTGAAGGAGGGCAGGTTTGGTTTGATGTAAGAAAGAAATCATGCAATGAGACACAGGTACAGGTTGCCAAGAGAAACAGTGGATGCCCCAAGGACAGGCTGAGGGAACTGGGAGCTGGGGTTGTTCATCCTGGAGAAGAGAAGGCTCCAGGAGGACCTGATAGTGACCTTCCAGTCCCTGAAGGGGGCTACAAGAGGAAGGCTGCAGAGGGACTGTTTATGAAGGCCTAGAGTGATAGGATGAGGAGCAATGGTTTCACGTCAGAGAAGAGCAAATTGAAAGGGGTGTTAGGAAGAAGTTTTATATCAGGAGGAGGGTTGAACCCTGGACCAGGTTGCCCAGGAAGGGGGTTGACGCCCCATCCCTGGAGATCTCGAAGGGAAGACTAGACAAGGCTGTGGGCAACCTGCTCTAGTTGAGACTGTCCCTGCTCCTTGCAGGGGGGTTGGACTGAGTGACCTTTGGAGGTCCCTTCCAACCCGGGCCATGCTATGGTTCTGTAAGTGCAGAAGGGAAATTGGTAAAGCAGAGCACAAGAGGCAACTAGCTAAAGCAAACAAGGGAAATCAATTTGATTAATTTATGCCAGTGTGAACCTTTATTTTTGCCTTCTGCCTAGGTGAGAAAATGTTTAAGATTGACAGTGGAAGGAACGCGCCGCTTCACTCTCCTCCTTCAGAGCACTACACTATTATCTTCAACACCTTTGTCATGATGCAGCTTTTCAATGAAATCAATGCACGGAAAATCCACGGCGAAAGAAACGTCTTTGACGGCATCTTCAGAAACCCTATTTTTTGCACTATTGTACTGGGTACATTCGCTATTCAGGTAATGAAGACGGGCAAGAACTCATCATCAGTTTTGCTTGAATTGTTTTCTACTCTGTGGTTTTGCTTGTTTGTTGCTTTAAACCTAAATGCTCTAGTGGTAAAACATGTTGGAATTAAACCAGCAGAGCTGTATCATTTAGAAAGGCAAAGATCTCAAGCGAAATATAGCTGAATGTCGGTTGGGTTTTGGTCTGTGTTTGGGATTTTTTTGTGGGCACAATATTTTGCTTGTGGTATTTTTCCCCATAGGAAATATTTACCCCCTTTCTTCTCTGCTTTTCTTTGTAGATAGTAATTGTCCAGTTTGGAGGAAAACCCTTTAGCTGTTCTCCCCTGCAGCTTGACCAGTGGATGTGGTGTGTATTTATTGGATTAGGAGAGCTTGTCTGGGGTCAGGTAAGCACTCAGGAATATGCAGATTTCTTCCTTTTGGTTTCACAAGGCAGTCAAAGGTCCAATATTGCTCCTAATCCTACCAAACTGGTGTTGCCTTGATCTCTCCTAGGGTTGTATTTAGCATGCAGTGAGCTCCACTCTTTAAGTGCTTCAAGAGTAGGTGCATTGCTGAGGATCATTTACCCCACTGTTCCTCTAGAGTTTTGTTAATGTTCGTGTCTTTTCTTTCCCTAAGCAGGACGTGCTGTCACCAAGGGCTTCTGCAGTTAGGCTTTCTTGGGGAAGACAATTGATTCATAACCTCTAGGGTTATGAATTCACAACCTCTAGGCACCACAGGTGTAAGAAGGGCAAATGGCGCTGTGGAGAGGCCGGTGTAGCATATGCAGGTTCAGCCGTGGAAAATTGTTGGAAGTGAAAAGAAGTTCTAGTCCTGTGCCAACACACTTCTTCTCTTGCTGAAAGTGCTGTTTGGTCAGTCCACGGCAGCCTTGTTACTGGCGTGGTGCTAAGTCCGGTGTGCTTTATATTCACCCACTGTGATCCTCCATCCACCTGCTCCTGCGTGTAAAGGATGAAAGAGTGGGGTAAACAAAAAGGATGTTTTCCTACAATAATAGCAGAAAAAGGTAGTTCAATGTACGTCTCACTTTCAAATTCTGCTGCTATCTGCATCCTTGTTAGTGAATATAAAACTATATAGAGGTGTAAAAACAAGCATCAGTGAGATAGAGAATTGATGTGCCTGAAAGAAATAACTCAGATACAGTCAGAACTGTTCAAACACAGTCATGGACAAACACATCCTGCAAGGTTAATAATCCCGGGTTTTGTTTCGTCTTCGAAAGCAGGATTCATGTGTTTAGGTCGCTGCCACTTGACGCAGCGCAAAACAGGTGAAATATATGAAGCTCCATTTTGCCCATCAGATGTAGAGACGCAAGTGAATCAGCTCACTTGCCACTATGAAGAAGCAGGAAAAAAATTGCCAACTGCAGTTGAATTATGGATGTAAGCTGGAATATAGGAGGTTCCACATAAATATGACAAGAAATTTCTTCACAGTGGGGGTGACAGAGCACTGGAACAAGGAGACTCCAAGGGAGTTCTGGAGTCTCATTCTCTGGAGATGTTTAAAACCTTCCTGGACATGTTCCTGTGCAACTTGACCTAGGTGGGGGATTGGACTAGATGATCTTTCGAGGTCCCTTCCAATCCCTGACATTCTGTGAGTCTCTGAATCCAGAAATGGTTGTGGTGCAATTGTAAGGAATAGGTGTTAGTCTTCAAAACTGATTTAATTTTTTCTATGGAAAACAGTCATTTGGGGGATGGTCTAGCCTCAGGTATTTTTGAAGCAAAGAGCTCAGTTGTGACAGCTTTTCATGCAAGTGTCGCTGAAAACCTCCCCTTTTAGACTGTTTTACAGTAGTTATAACCTGAGAATGGGTTTCAGTTTGTCACCATGCAGGAGAAAGACCTCAAACCATTTCTTGAAAAGAACAGATTTGTTTTCAACTGGTTGGAAAATACCAACTTTGGGGAGGGTGGGAGAAAAGCAGAGTAAAGGAGAACAATCACCCTACCTCTTTTATTAGAGCACTTGGCTGTGAAGAATTCTGTGCAGCCTTTGATCAATGTTCTACTTGGCTTCTAACTTCTGTTATATGTGGATATTACATAACCACTGACAACTAAGGATTCTATCAGTATCTTTTTTCAGTTTAAAGATGGACATCATTGCCCAAGCCTTATTTTCTGTTACATTTAAACTCGCGTTGGAATACCTCAACAACATTGTCACTGGGGCTACTATAATTTTCGTAGAGTCATAGAATCACAGAATCATAGAATCATTACGGAGTAGAAGGGACCTCGAAAGATCGTCTAGTCCAATCCCCCTAGACCAAGTCACACAGGAACACATCCAGGCAGGCCTTGAACATCTCCAGTGAAGGAGACTCCACAACCACCCTGGGCAGCCTGTTCCAGTGCTCTGTCACCCTCACTGGGAAGAAGTTCCTTCTCACATTGATGTGGAACCTCCTATGTTCCAGCTTACAACCATCGCCCCTCATCCTATCACTACATGACACTGAGAATAGCCCAGCTCCAACCTCCTGACACCCACCCCTCAAGTATTTGTAGACATCAATGAGGTCACCCCTCAGTCTCCTCTTCTCCAAGCTAAAGAGACCCAGCTCCCTCAGCATCTCCTCATAAGGGAGGTTCTCCACCTCCTTCATCATCTTCACTGCCCTTCGCTGGACACTCTCCAGCAGCTTCACATCCCTCTTGAACCAAGGAGCCCAGAACTGGACACAATACTCCAGATGTGGTCTCACCAAGGCAGAGTAGAGGGGGAGAAGAACCTCTCTTGATCTGCTAACCAACCCCCTTCTGATCCACCCCAGGATGCTGAGCAATAGGAGAGTCAGAGAAGAGAGTGGTTAGGAAGATAATGTGAAAGAAGTAAGAGGAAGAGCAAGCACAGTCACCACCATGGGCCTTCACAGTGTACCACGAGGTCTGTCTTCAGGTGGTCTTCAGTGGTGGGCATCATGCCATTGTCCTGGAACACGGGTCTGTTATGCATGAGGGGGCGTTCAGGTCAGCCTCAGTTTTAAGAAGTGTTTTGCATATGCATGAGGTGGAGGTGTCGAGGTATGCATATTTATGAGGGGGCCGGGTAAGGAAGCTGCTGTTTCATAGTTCCAAGAAAGGACGAAAAACCGCTGTGTCCTAGTTTCAGTTGCTTGGGCGTTGGGAGCTGTAGTGACTGCTAATTGGCAAAGCTCATTCAGAGGGCTTTAAACTAGATTCAAAGAGGGGTGGGAGAGTTGATGGGTGAGCATCAGTGGGACAGAGCTCTGGTCTTAAAGAAAACCAGGCAGCCTCTCGCTGTCCTAGGGTGAAATGGGAGCACTCAGCTCGCTCCCTGAAATGCTGTACACCAGTGCACGCAGCATGGGGAATAAGCAGGAGGAGTTGGAAATCTGTGTCCAGTCAGGTGATTATGATCTGGTGGCAGTTACAGAGACCTGGTGGGACACCTCACATGACTGGAATGTGGTCATGGACAGCTATGTCCTTTTCAGAAAGGACAGGTCAGCAAGGCAGGGTGGTGGAGTTGCTCTTTGCATGAGAGAGCAACTGGAATGTATTGAGTTCTGTCCAGGGACAGATGAAGAGAGAGTTGAGAGTTTGTGGGTGCTGATTAAGGGGCAGGCTGGCATGGGTGACAAAGTTGTGGGTGTCTATTACAGGCCCCCAGATCAGAATGTTGATGAGGTCTTCTACAGGCAGCTGACAGCACCCTGACAGCTAAAGGCCCTGGTTCTCATGGGGGATTTTAACTACCCTGGTATTTGCTGGAAGACCTATTCAGCCAGCCACCCACAGTCCAGGAGGTTTGTCCAGTGCATTGGTGACAACTTACTGATGCAAATGGTGGAGGAGCCTACTAGGAGAGGAGCGCTGCTGGATCTTGTACTCACCAACAAGGAGGGTCTGGTTGAAGCAGTGAAGGTTGAAGGCAGCCTTGGGTGCAGTGACCATGAGATGGTGGAATTCAAGGTCTCGTGTGGTAGGAACAGAATAGCTAGCAGAATCACAACCCTGGACTTCAGGAGGGCCAACTTTAGCCTTTTCACACAATTGCTGGGGGAAATCCCATGGGACAGGGTACTGGCAGGTAAAGGGGCACAAGATAGTTGGTTAACATTCAAAGACCCCTTCTTTGAAGCCCAAGACAAGAGCATTCCAACAGGTAGGAAGTCAAGGAAGAGAGTCAGAAGACCTACGTGGTTAAACAGGATGCTGCTGGGCAAACTGAAGAGGAAGAAGAAAGTCTATGGATTATGGAAGGAGGGGATGGCCACTTGTGATGATTATAAGGCTCTGGTGAGAGAATTGGCATGCACTGT
This sequence comes from Rhinopomastus cyanomelas, assembly GCA_013400115.1. Taxonomy (NCBI): domain Eukaryota; kingdom Metazoa; phylum Chordata; class Aves; order Bucerotiformes; family Rhinopomastidae; genus Rhinopomastus; species Rhinopomastus cyanomelas. The sequence continues at coordinate 61,322 of VXBP01006164.1, read as the reverse complement.
CAGCAAGTTTGCTGATGACACAAAGCTGGGTGGTGTCGCCAACACCCCTGCAGACTGTGCTGCCATTCAGCAAGATCTGGACAGGCTGGAGAGCTGGGCTGAGAGAAATGTACTGAGGTATAACAAGGGTAAGTGCAGAGTCTTGCATCTGGGCAAGAACAACCCCAGGTACCAGTATAGGCTAGGGACTGACCTGTTGGAGAGCAGTGTAGGAGAAAGGGATCTGGGGGTCCTGGTGGACAGCAGGATGACTGTGAGCCAGCAGTGTGCTCTTGTGGCCAAGAGGACCAACAGCATCCTGGGGTGGATCAGAATGGGGATGGTTAGCAGGTCACCTAGGGAGACCAAATCTGGAGTATTGTGTCCAGTTCTGGGCTCCTCGGTTCCAGAAGGACACGATGCTGCTGGAGGGAGTCCAGCATAGAGCAACGAGGATGATGAAGGAAGTGGAGCACCTCCCTTAGAGTCTGAAGGAGCTGGGTCTCTTTAGCTTGGAGAACAGGAGACTGAGTTGTTACCTCATTAAATAATTGAAGGGTGAGCTAGGTTGTTCTCGATGTCATCTAGTGATAGGACAAGGGGTGATGGGTGTGAGCTGGAACACAGGAGATTCCATATAAATATCAGAAGGAACTTCTTCCCAGTGAGGGTGACAGAGCACTGGAACAGGCTGCTCAGGGGGGTTGTGGAGTCCCCTTCTCTGGAGACGTTTAAAACCCACCTGGGTATGTTCCTGTGTGACTTGGTCCAGGTGATCCTGCTGTGGCAGGGGGATTGGACTAGATGATCTTCCAAGGTCCCTTCCAATCTCTAATGCTCTGGGGTTCTGTGATCAGCACAGTGTAGTGTTAGACAAGCGTTATCCAGCTGCTTGCTGCTCTCCAGGGTTCAGCAAATTGCAGTGTCACGCTCACCCGGCAGCTTTGAGACAGAGTCTCCCTTAATTTCATTCAGTTCATCACACCACCCCGTGCCTTAAAGACTGCTTCCATGGCCCACAGTGGCTTAGAGAGGGGAGAAGAACAAGAGAAAATAAAAAGAGAAAACAAACCAAAGAAAGGGAGAAAGGGCTCTGTGTTTGTACTTTTGACAGCTCTGGTCAGAATCTTAACAATGTTTACATTCCTTTATGTCTTAACAATCTTAACTAGGATCTCAACAACAATTCAACCGGTATAACAGGTTAACCATAACAAAACTAGAACATACTACTGGCTAGGTTTGAAAACTAGTCTAGGATTCAGACGTATGAGGAGGAGGAGGTACCAATTCCTGATAACAAACACAAGAAGAATAAGATGAACAGAGGGGTTTTTGCAACTATAAACAAGCCATAATCATCAACACGAATGTTGCAGTAGTACTTAGAAATAGGAATACGGACCTGGCAGTGAAAAAGGTGTCCATTTGGCCTTCCTTCTTCTGGAACGTAAAGTGAAGCTGTCGACAGGCACGGCTACTTTGCTTCTGAAAGTGGGGTCTGTGTATGTTGTGAGAAAATAACTTTTCCGTGCCCCTAACCCAAGATGCACATGCGTCTTATGTGTTGATTTTTCTTGGTTTGTGGGATGTTTACTACATTTACGCCTCACACACACACACCACAGAGATCAGATGATCCTAATTGTTGATGGTCTTTGTTGGCATAGTGCCCGAATGTGCTCTACACCATCTGGTGATGCAGTGGATACAAACTGCATCTTGGTGACAACACCTTGAATTTGACAAATAAAACATGGGGTCGCACAAGGCAAAAACAGTAGTGCCATTAGTCGACACAACAGTTCAATATGTTCAACCCAAAGCTCTCCTGGGAGCCAGGAGATGAGATCCCATTCCCAACTTTTATCATAGGATCATAGGATGTTAGGGGTTGAAAGGGACCCAAGAGATCATCGAGTCCAACCCCCCTGCTGCAGCAGGACAAAACTATCTAACACAGATCACAGAGGGACGCATCCAGGTGGGCCTTGAAAGTCCCCAGAGAAGGAGACTCCACGACCTCCCTGGGGAGCCTGTTCCAGTGCTCCATGACCCTCACAGTAAAGAAGTTCCCCCTTATGTTGAGGTGGAACCTCCTCTGCTGCAACTTACACCCATTGCTCCTTGTCCTATCACAGGGAGCAGGTGAAAAGAGCCTGTCTCCCCCCTCCTGGCCAGCCTTCAGGTACTTATAAACATTTATCAAATCTCCCCTAAGTCTTCTCTTCTCCAGACTAGAAAGCCCCAAGTCCCTCAGCCTCTCCTCATAAGCCATGCCCTCCTGTCCCCTAATCATCCTCGTAGCCCTCCGCTGGACCCTCTCCAGTAGATCCTTGTCCCTCTTAAACTGGGGGCCCCAAAACTGAACACAGTACTCAAGATGAGGCCTCACCAGGGCAGAGTAGAGGGGGAGAAGAACTTCCCTCGATCTGCTGGACACACTCCTCCTAATACACCCCAGGATCCCATTGGCCTTCTTGGCCACCAGGGCACATTGCTGTGCCATGGTTAACCTGTTGTCCACCAGGACCCCCAGGTCTCTCTCCACAGGACTGCTTTCCAGTAGATCACCTCCCAGCCTGTACTGGTGGAATTTGTTATTCCTCCCCAGATGCAGGACTCTGCACTTGTCCCTGTTGAACTTCTTCTGGCTACTCTGTGCCCAGCCCTCCAGCCTGTCCAAACTTTTCCAAGTTTGGACTGGAACATGGGCTAATTTCGGAATTCCTGCAGTGACTTGTTTGATAAGTTTTCCAATATCATTGATCTTTAAACAATAGAGTCATTTAGCTTCCCACATACCCCTCTTTCATCTGCCAGTGGGTAATCGAGAACCACGCAGCGTTGCAAAATTGCCGTTCTCATTTGTGTGGCCGCGTCTGCCAATAGGTCCAGGGCACAGGCAGTTTCATTTGTAATGACTTCCAAAACAGCCTGTAATCAGATGATATGGTTTACATTATAAATAGGTTGTTGAGCATCATTAATTGCTTCATGTGGGTTACAAGTTGCAGGTCCATAATGTTGGATAATATGTTGAGGGGTCCACTCATCCTTGCCCCATTTTTGGGCACCCCGACGTGTCAGGTCAGTGTTGGTAGATCACTTACTTTATCCAGATCATCATATATTCTAACTCCTAGTGTGGTACCATTCTCTCCTGGGAGCAAAAAGCATAAGGGAGGGATGACTCCTGTGTACCATATCCCTGTCCAGTTAGGTACCTTTATGGGGCAACATACCCAACTACCATTAGACTACCGTTAAGTAGTGCACGAGCCAGTTAAGAACACGACTACAATCGATAGGCCTAAATAAGTGCCCCAACAATCAAATGCAGGAGACAAAGTCCACTCATATTCACTTTTTCCTATGAATACATCACCTGCATGAGTACGATTTGAGGTGGGGAGTGGTGGTGCCACTTGCAGCAGTTTTATCTCGATGAGTGGGACACCAAAGATCGCTCCTCACCCTTATCATCTGTCCGCGTTCTTCCTTTCAGGACATCTGATTCCTAAAAGGTTCAGAGGGAACTACCCAGCTACCTTTGTTACAGAGGTAGATTTACTCTTCTCAGGCAGTCGCAGACTAACTTGGGCAAGTGCCTGAGGGGGGCTGGGTGAGGAAGCTGCTGTTTCATACTTCCAAGAAAGGGTGAAAACCACTGTGTCATCGTTTCAGTCGCTTGGCCGTCGGGAGCTGTAGTGTCCAGTGTAGTGTCCAATAAGTGTAGTGTAGTGTTAGACAAGTGTTATCCAGCTGATTGCTGCTCTCCAGGGTTCAGCAAATTGCAGTGTCACGCTCACCAAGCAGCTTTCAGACAGAGTCCCCCTTAGTTTAATTCAGTTCGTCGCAGTCAGCCGTTCCCTGAACTGGGCAGGGGTCTGCAGACACAGGAAACAAATGACCAAACAGAAAGAGATGTTGATGCCCTAAGAAAGGATCAGCATGGCTGAGAGAGGTGAGGAGGGACAAGTGCCTTCTGTTGCATAAAATCACTACCCAGGGCAGCTGTTTCAGTGCCTTGCAAGTGCTTCTTCACCATCAGTGTCACTGGACACCAAAGAGTCTCAGGCAGTGTCTTTCCCTAGAGTGCTGGCACTATAGTCTTTTGACAGCTGGGAGGCTGAAGGGGTTTCAGTAAGTATTGCAGTGACTACCACTTCACTTCTCCTTTTTCTCCTGTTCTTTGCTTGGGTTTCACTAATTCATTCACTTTCCAAGTTCACTTCTTGCTTATCAACCCCTGAAGTGCAATGTTTAGTAGCGTAAAACTGTTTGGGCTTGGATTTTTTTTTTTACATTTCTTTGTCTGATTTCAAAATAATACAAACTGGAGTTGGGAATCATGAAGTTCAGGGAGACCCTCAACAAACCCACCAGTTTATTTTCACCCTGAAAACATTTTGTGCCTTTTCCTGTGTCTTCACTCTATCCATTGTCTGACTGGGGTATGTGCAGAATTTCTACAGGTACATGAATGGCAAAAAGGTGTGGGCCCCCTCAGAAAGGAAACAGGTGAGGTGGTCACAAGTGACATGGAAAAGGCTGAGGTTCTCAATGACTTCTTTACCTCAGTCTTCACTGCAAAGACCTCCAGCCACACTCCTGGAGTCATGGAAAATAATGGCAGGGACTGCAAGGAAGAACTGCCCATCGTAAGTGCAGATCTGGTTCATGATCACCTGAAGGGCCTGAAAGTGTTCAAGTCCATGGGACTTGACAGGATACACCCACGGGTACTGAGAGAACTGGCAGATGAGGTTGCTAGACCCCTCTCTATTCTATTCCAAAAGTCATGGGGGTCTGGTGAAGTCCCCACTGACTGGAAAAGGGGAAACATCATTCCTATTTTCAAGAAGGGTAGGAGCCACGAGCCAGGGAACTACAGGCCAGTTGGTCTCACCTCTGTGCCCAGTAAGATCATGGAGCAGATCCTCCTGAAGGCACTACTGAGCCAGGAGACTAGTGAAGAGGTGATTGGGCACAATCAGCATGGCTTCACCAAGGGCAAGTCCTACCTGACAAACCTGGTGGCCTTCTATGAACAGGTCACAACATTAATGGATGAGGGGAAAGCAACTGATGTAATTGACCTGGACCTGAGCAAAGCCTTTGACAATGTCCTGCACCACATTCTGGTCTCCAAGCTGGTGGACCATGGCTTTGATAGGTGGACCACTAGATGGGTTCGGTCCAGGACCAGTCTTGTTCAACATCTTTGTCAGTGACATGGACAGAGGCATTGAGTGCACCCTCAGCAAGTTTGCTGACGACACCAAGCTGTGTGGTGCAGCAGACACGCTGGAGGGCAGGGATGCCATCCAGAGGGACCTGGACAGGCTGGAGAAGTGGGCACAAGCCAACCTGATGGGGCTTAACAAGATAAAGTGTAAGGTCCTGCATCTGGGTGGAGGCAATCCTAAGCACAAATACAGGCTGGGCAGTGACTGGCTGCAGAGCAGCCCTGAGGAGAGGAACTTGGGGGTGCTTGTGGAAGAAAGGCTCAACATGAGCCAGCAGTGTGCACTTGCGGCCCAGAGGGCAAAACTGATCCTGGGCTGCATCAGGAGAAGTGTGGCCAGCAGGTCGAGGGAGGTGATTCTCCCCCTCTACTCTGCTCTGGTGTGACCCCACCTGGAGCGCTGTGTCCAGTTCTGGAGCCCTCATTACAAGAGTGATGTGGAGATGCTGGAGCGTGTGCAGAGGGCCACGAGGATGATCAGAGGGCTGGAGCATCTCTTCTGTGAGGCCAGACTGAGAGAGTTGGGGCTGTTCAGGCTGGAGAAGAGGAGGCTCTGGGGTGACCTTATTGTGGCCTTTCAGTATCTGAAGGGGGCCTACAAAAAGGCTGGGGAGGGACTTTTCAGGATGTCAGATAGCAACAGGACTAGGGGCAATGGAGCAAAGCTGGAGCTGGGTAGTTTTAGAGTGGATGTGAGGAGGAAGTTCTTCACCATGAGAGTGGTGAGAGCCTGGAATGGGTTGCCCAGGGATGCGGTTGGGGCCCCATCCCTGGGGTTTTTAAGGCTGGGCAGAATGAGGCTCTGGCCAGCCTGATCTAGGGTGGGTTGTCCCTGCCCACGGCAGAGGAGTTGGAACTGCATGATCCTGTGGTCCCTTCCAACCCTGTGTGATTCTGATTCCGTAACTTCTCCAGTGAAGTGATCCTGCTGTGTCAGGGGGATTGGACTAGAAGATTTTTCGAGTTCCCTTCCAACCCCTAATGGTTCTATGACTCTATGGTTCTATGAGATGGAAGCAGTTCTCAGCTCCCATTCGCAGACAGTCACCAGTATTATCAGTCGTCAGAAAGACCTGAGCTCTAATTGTGGAAGTATCCACATTGCCAAGTTTCCTTTAAATATTTGTATTCAAATCCTTGCCTCTTTAGTTTTTTGAGAAAGGACAACACCTTCCCCAGCTTTAAACTTGCTCCATAGCTGTGTGTTGCCGGTATGGTTTAAAGATGCCGGTCATGCCAATGTTAATGGTTTACCTGGTAAACTGAGTGGTTTTGGAGTCACATAAGTGTAAAGGACTATTAGGAATATCTTAGCTTTCCTGAAAGTTGTAGTTACCATTAAAATTTCTGTGTCCTCATGTAGGCTCTTTTACTGCTGGTGGTATCTGTTATGATTAACAGGTTATTGTCTAACTGTTCTTGGGTGAAGCTCATCTTTTCAGTACTTTTTTATAATTCTAGGTCATTGCAACCATCCCAACAAGTAGGCTAAAGTTTTTAAAGGAGGCAGGGAGGCTCACTGAGAAGGAGGAGGTCCCCGAGGAGGAGCTCAATGAAGATGTTGAAGAAATTGATCACGCAGAGAGAGAGCTTCGACGTGGACAAATTCTGTGGTTCAGAGGGCTCAACAGAATCCAAACCCAGGTATGCCACAAGTGACCCCCCACATGGCCTAGACAAACATGCTTCATCTCCCATTTAAGGCAAGATAATGTTATAAAGAAAGTCATGGAGTGTTTGTTTGAACAGATGGTACTTAACTGCTTTCAAAGAAGCAGCACATGAAACCTAAAAGTACATGACCCAGACAAAGGGGTGGTGGGGTATAGCAGAAAAAAATGGAGTGAAATGACAATATGCAGAAATAGGAATCCATGGTTTGAGGATCCCATGAGTGGAGCTGGTTTTTCTACTTCAACGGTGACAGCTTGTGCAGCCTGGAAAAGGCTGGTTGTGACAGCGGCTGGTAAAATGCCATGAAGGCTTTGTGAAGCAAATGGGGTTGGTTAGGGAAAAGGTTATCACTGATATCACTTGTGTACCAGTACATTCAGTTGTTCACTGTAAATATAGTACAGATGAGGACACCTAGGAAAACGTGTCCTGTAGTGCTAAAAAAAACCCTACTTGCAGTATTTTGCCTTTTTGATGGCAGTGAAGTAGCATCTTTTATAGCACCAGGGCTCCTGGCTTGATCTTTAAGATCATGTGTTTGTGTCAGCTTGCAGGAGAGAGCAGCTCTGCCAGGCAAACCTATGTTTGCCCTATTAGATGTGGATGTTCTACGCAATGTTTACAAAAAGAAAGAGGCTAATAACTAAGGCAAATACTTTAAAGAATCTTATGAAGAGCCTTCTTCTCTCTGAAGCTTTTGATTTTTGCCTTCATTCAAGATGAGCAGCACTTTCTCCCTCTTCCTATCTACAAATAGATTTGTGGTGGGGTTTTTTGGGGAGAAAATGAGGAAAAATGGGGGCAAAACGAGGGAAAGCAGTTAACTGAAAGCAGGATAGTTAAGTCTCTTTAGTGCATCCGCAAAGCACAATATGAAGAGGGTGGAAACTGCTCTCGGAGAGATGCAGGGTTTGGGGAGGTTCCCGGGGATCTGTGGTACGGAGTTAAATACAGATCTGCAGCTCTGAGGTTGTGTCTTGGCTGGGTTGGGTCAGGAGCACTCATCATCAGAGGAAATTTAGATTGCCGCAGGATGAAGGTGAGGAGCAGGTGCCCAGGGAATGGTGGTCTTTCTCAGAAGATGATCTCTAAACATCCCTTCTTTTCTTCCTGGTGGCTCTAGGAGCAGTGTTGCCTGTTGGCATTTCTGTCAGGATGTCTTTCTGGTTGTGGTGAGTGTAAATGACTACCAGCACAAAAAAGCCAATTACATCCTTTTAGTTTCTCTCTGTACTCTGAGAGGTTGCTTTTAGTTCTGCACATCTTTATTAATTCACAGATAAATTATGATTCTTTTATCCTGTTTAAAACAAAATGAACATTGATTATGTTTCTTTGCTAACATCCATCTTCTTAGTTTCCTTTCTGCTCTTAGCTGTAGAAGTGTCTTTGGTAGGTTGATTCATTTCTCTGCGGCCAAAAGGCCTCTGTGATTTTTTTTGCCCTTGTTTTGTTTATTCAGCTTTGATTTTTACATACATTCCACATTTGTGGAATGATAATGAAATCAGGAAATGGCCCAGCAGATTCCAAAATAGTTCCAAGGTGTCCACTGGAGAGCGATGAACTCACGTGCAGGTCCCATCAGACCCGTTGTTGGATGATCCTTGAGCTGAGCGTGTTCTGACGCGCTGTGAGTTGTGGCCCATCCAGATGAATTCATACACTTGTACTGCATTTCTCAGGAAGCCAAAGAAGAGGTGATGGAAGAAGATGAGGATGTCTGTAGCATCCTTGGGGAGCTGGAGGATTTGCAAGAATCCTCTGCTGTCTAATGCACTTCTGGAGATGCGGAAGCAGAAGGTAGAGCATCCCCTCACTTTATCTATATAAGAGGATGACAGTAAGATTAGGAATAAACTCTAGGCTCTCTCCTCTCTCCTGATTCAATTGATCACTCAAACCCTAACTAGTGCAGTTTCCACCATCATACACTTGGGATGTATGTTAGATTATTTTTGCTTATTTTCTCCTCAGTCATCACTGGACAGAGCCACAGCACCCATCAAAAGCCTAACAGAGCAATAAAGAGCCTACGATAGGGTTGGTTGATTAGGGAGTTGTTTCAGATTATTGACAGCTCTCCCTTGCAATGCACCAGTGAAAACTCATCCAAACCAACAAAGTCTTTGCAGCACTAAAGACATTTTTCCTTGTGGCATCCTCTCTCAAAACACAGGGCTCAAACCTAGACACCAGAGAAGGGATTTCCTCTGGTGTCTCTTCATACTGGAGTGTCCAGGATATCTCTCTACTGGAGACATTCATGGATTTACTTTAAAGGAAGGTTTATGAAAACCACATAAAACTGTGTCAGAGCGACAGATTGGCTGGTTCAGATTTTCTTTTGTCTACTTTTGTTCAATTAGATCTTTCATTGTCATACAAATGTCTTGTAGCACTTCTCTGGATGGCTGCATGTTCTCCTTTGCTGAGTGGCAATGGTTCTTAAGTGGCTGGCTCTCTCAGAAGACCATTGACATATTCAGTTACATGAGTTTCAGAAAGATCTACAGGGGATCTCAAATTGCATAAAAGGCAGGACTCTTCAATCTCTCAATAATTTCCTTCAAGTTTTTCCAAGTCTTTTTGCAGTTCTCACAAATCCTTCATTTTGAGGGAACAGAAAAGACTATTGTTATCATCCTGGCAGTTCTAATTACCTTTGGAAAGGGCAGCAGGTTTCACATCTGAGCAGCAATCAAAAATCATTGCATCCTTTTTCGCTGTGTTCTGAAAAGTTCCTTTAGCTACCTTATGTTGGATTATGGAAGAAGTGTGGAGATTTGAGAATTTTTCAATTTTTCCAACACTAAGCTTGATTCTTTCTTCCTCTGCTTCCTGCATCCTGTAATTCAGTTGGCTTTAGTTCAGTTGTTACTGTTACTTCTTCCAGTTTGCTCGTTAGGGTGGGAAATAGCTGTCTAGAAATGCTTTGAGAATGAAAACTAAACCTGAAAAATATACAGGAGCTACCAAAACCAGATTCTTCCTCCTTAGGTACTACAAAGTACTTGAGGAGCTCTGCTGACTTTTCTCTCCCTTCCTCTCAGCATTAAAATTTCCTCTTGAACCAATTCAACCAGGGACAAAGGTTTCACATCAGAGAAGGGCAGATTGAAAGGGCCTGTAAGGAAGAAGCTCTTTAGCAGGAGGAGGGTTGAACCCAGGACCAGGTTGCCCAGGAAGGGAGTTGAGACTCCATCCCTGGAGATCTCCAAGGGGAGACTGGACATGGCTGTGAGCATCCTGCTGTAACAGAGACTATCCCTGCTCCTTGCAGGGGGGTTGGACTGGATGACCTTTGGAGGTCCCTTCCAACCCGGGCTGTTCTGTGCTTCTAAAAACTAAGAAGGCAGCAGCTCATTTTATGACTCTCCATACAGCTTTTAATATGGGAAACACTGCACCAGCCCAGTCTAAGACAAATGAAAACTTGTATTTCATGCAGAAAAGTTATTTTTTAAAAAAAACAAAATAAATATTTTGATAGGAGTGAGGTGAATGACACCTGAGTGCTGTCAGCATTAATGACAACAGAAGTCCTTGCTGCGTGGTGCACGGCACAGAAGTGCTTGTTCTGCCAGGACCATTCTGCTGGTAGAAGATTGTTTTCCTTTTTACCTGCCAGTCACTGATGTTTTGTTACCTGTGTGTGCCTGAAAGAGATGGAGCTGCTCTAACAGGAAAGGGAAAGGAAGGTGAAAAACCCCAACCTTACAAAGCAACTTCAAATGTAGGACAGTATTTTCTTTCTCTACCTGAAGATCTGTAACCAGAACGCAATTGCATCCTGTATTCTGTTGGGAATGTTTCAAACTTTTCATGACCAGGGCCTTGTAACTGACTTTCTCCTTTCTACCAAATCCCTAGATGAATGCAGTACTTCGTAGTTAAAAAATTCCATTTTAATTTTAACTGCACAAATCATTTATTTATTTATTTTTATGACTTCTTTGTTCTCTTCTGGTTTTGGAAGGTAAAGTTTTGGGGCAAGCTCTTGTCTTCTTTCTTGGCTTCAGGCAGAACACAGCCCTGTATGCTGAGCTTTTAAGACGGATGACATCCGTGAACGTCGGTAGTTACTGCCTTCAGAACGAGCGAATTACATGCCTGTAATTCTTATTCTCTAGAGAAACTGTTAAATACAGACTGTCCCTTGTCTTTTCACTCTTGCACGAAAGACTTTCGGCTTATTAGGAAGACATTTGCACATCCAGAAATGCCCTTTGGCTTATGATTTACCTTCTGTGTCTTCCACCACACTGTCTTCAGCAGGAGTCTTCACAATCTGTTCAGAATGGTCTCTTTTGGGGGATGCTCTGTCACCTCTGTTAGGTTGGCAAAAGCCAAGATCTGTATTTAAGTCCACTCTGGTACAGGGAACAGGCCAGGTGAGTATCAAATGAGCCTTCACATATAACCAGTGGGTTGAGCCAAGTGGTTTTTCTAGATGTTGGTGTGAACCTCAGTGAGTGATTAGTACTCATTTGCACCCCTAGTCCACACACTAACTCACCCCATATTGGGCTTTTTTACTGTGGTTTTTGTGACTCAAGTCCTGTGCAGCAAACACTGACGCTACGGTGACAACCACTTAATACTCCACAGCCATGGCAGAAAGTATTAGCAAATTAATTGTAGTGCTGATTGAAGTGATAACTACACAACCTCACCATCCCCCAAGGCTGCCTATCTTCAGAAATGTGGGTCGCAAGACACAAACCTGCTGACAGTGGGCTACTCCAAGTACATAGCTGGTTGAATCCTTCTAAGTGATTCTACTGCTTTGTCACCCTGTGGTTGTACTGATGTATTTCTGGCATGTAGGGATTTGTTGTTCTATGTATTTGCTCCTCGATATTATCTGCTTCACACGATGCACAGAGGCTGCGTTTTGTTGGGTTGTGTTGATGGCAGAGATGACTTGGAAATACTCTGCTCTTTGTCTTGTTCAACTCATCTTCTGTGGTGATGAATAAAGTACTCAGGAGGATATCCAGGATGGATAAATCATACAGACCAATGAAAAGAAGCAGTAGAAAAATGTCATGTGGTTTGCTGTGATAGTTAGTGTGGTTCCACATCATTTGCTGGGTGATTTCAAGTGCTCTTTAGAAAATGCTAATAATTTAATATCTGTCATTATGAAAGACCAATATTAATTATCACTGTGCTTGATTTATATAAACTTGCATGATAGAATAAGGTAAAATATTGGAAAATTCCCTTTTTTTTCCAAGCTGAGATACTGTCCATCCTGGTTTTGCAGACCAAATGGAGTCAAATGTTGAGTATTTTGAAGGTTTCATTGGGTGCTGCCCCTGTTCTCCCCAAACACCAATTAAGTCACTGAATTTTGCCCTCTCTGGAAGATCACCTAGAGTGCAACAACCAAGTGATTTTATTCTCAGTAGGGAAGAAGTGGGGATAGTTATCCCCAGTATTCCAGCACTACCTGCTTTATTTACATATAAATCAACTGTATAAATTCTATTGATGCTTATTTCAGATCTTCCCATTGTTTAAGCTGATGCAGCTCCACTGCCTCCCAGGGAGCTGTTTCATTTTAGCCAGCAGCAAATTCCCATCATTTGCTATTGAAAAGCACAAAAGGGAACACTTAGTATTTATTTCGCTTGGAGTAGAACCGCGCGCATGGTCGGTTTATTGTTCTTCGTTATGATTCCTGTCAGTTATGCAACTGTGTCCAAACTTTAAGCAACTTGTCTCATTCTTTCCTCCATTACAGATCGAAGTAGTCAATACTTTCAAGAGTGGCACTTCCTTTCAGGGGGCTCTAAGGAGACAGTCCTCCGTCACAAGCCAGACCCAGGATGTAACCAATATTTCTAGCCCTAGTCACGTATCGTTATCCAATGCTCTTTCCTCTCCTACCAGCACATCTGCTGCTGCGGCTGGGCGTGAGTGTGTATTCTTAATGCATCAGACCTACAGAGATGCCAACTTATGTAGCAGTCAGTTGACACTGAGCTACTTTGCCCTTTCCCATTGTGTCCTGCTGTATTTATTAGGTTACACATACCCAGAAACACACAACCTCATTGCTTTGTGTACAGTAGATACTCACTGGGGTTCGTTGCCAGATTGGCCAACTTGCTGTTAGGGCAGGAATTTCCAGTCATTTTTAATCCAATGTAAGGAGACTCTCATTGTATTTGAGGCTTCAGACTAGGTTGGATGGGCTCTGGCTACCCTGGTCTAGTGAGACATGTCCCTGCCCTTGGTGACTAGGGGATCTTGGACATCCCTTCCACCCTAAACCATTCTATGACTGAGCATCACGCTTTCTCAGTCTCTTTAGATGCAGTTTCTGCTGCCTGTGAAAAGCCTACTTGAAATGATTTTATAAACAGATGAAGCCAAACAAACTTAAACAAAAGTTCTGTGTAATATAGGTCACTCCTGTCAAAGAAATACAGGAAGGAATGAAAAGGGAGGTGGATGTGACGGGTGCGAGACTAAGGGGTTAAGGTTTGCGTGAACAATGAAGGAATAGATTTGTTGTCTCTAAATCCACTGTGGGGTAAGGATTGGAGAAAGAGAGAGCTAAAAAAGTGTGGGATCAACAGAATAAACATGGTAAACAATTTCTTTGTTAGAAGAAGCAGGTCTTTAAACACCAAAATCCTGTCATTGATTTCTTTCCAATGCAAACAGAACACCTAGGGAAGAGGTAGTGAAGTGAGTAAGACCTTTGCAGTGGCTCATAAAACAAGAGCTGCTTCACCAGCAGCAAAACTCCAGTTTTGTGTTTTTATTTATATTGACTCAGGACCCTGGGAGCTGTTTTGTTTCACCAGCGTTGAAGGCCAATGTAAATGTGTAGAAGCCCATTTACAACCTTGTCAGTTACTTTACAGAGTGACGCAGGAAGTTCCTTCTGCAGGTCACAGTGAAGTGTTGGCCAAGCAGACAAGAAGCCAGGCCTGGCAGAGACAAGGCAGCCAAGACAAGGAAATAAAATTACCAGGAAGAAAAGAAAGCTTCTGCTTTCCTTTCAGTTGGAGAGCAAACCCCATCAGTGTGCACATCAGCCATTTCATGTGCATTAGGAGTGTTCTTGGAATTAAAATCAAGGGGTAAACTTTGCTTTTAATAGGAACTCAAAGAGTCTTTGGGGTTCCAACAGTTGCTCCCTGGAGAAAACAGTGTTTTCCTGTCCAGATCCCCTCATTTCCACACTTAGCAGGACATGAACCGCACACAAACCAGCCTCCCGTCCAGGGAACCGTTTGGCACAGTAGGATTTCTGCATTTAAGCAGAAAAAGAGCCCAGCTCATTGCTCTCTGTGGGTGCTTCAGTCACATTCCATAGCCAGCAGTCTGAGACGATAGATCTAGTAAAATGGAACCAAACAATTCATCTTCCCTCTCTTGTCTTCAGTGCAGCCAAGACTGCCCTCGAGTACTGGGGACAGTTCTGGGCCTCTGGCTTCAAGAAAGAGATTGAGGGGCTGGAGCAGGTCCAGAAAAGCAACGAGGCTGGGGAAGGGACTGGAGGGAAAGGCTGATGAGGGGAGGCTGAGGGAGCTGGGGGTGTTTAGCCTGGAGGAGACGAGGAGACTCAGGGGGGACCTTCTCCCTCTACACAACTCCCTGAAGGGAGGTTGCCGTCAGGTGGCAGTCAGGCAACCAGCACCAGGATGAGAGGGCAGGGCCTGAAGCTGCCAGGGGAGGGTCAGGTTGGATGTTAGGAAGCCCTTCCTTATGGCAAGAGGGATCAGACCCTGGAATGGACTGCTCGGGGCAGTGGTGGAGTCCCCATCCTTGGAGATGCTGAAGGACAGCCTGGGTGGTGATGTTAGGTCCTGGGCTGGGCTGGATGAGCTCCAAGGGCTTTCCCAGCCTCTGTGATTCTGTGAATTGGGTAGTCTTGCATCTTGACAAAGGCCTTATGAGGTTATAGGCAGGAGTGAATTAACAGGAGAAAGCACGAGCCGCTGCAGCCTTTGATGGCTCTTTGCGTTTGAGAAATCAAACAAGTCTACAGAGCTCATCACTTACAGCCGCGTAAGGTAAAGTGAAGTTCAAACTGCATGTTTGGTTTGTTAAGCTCCCCAGAGATGTGTCTCTTCGTAGTGCTGTGTCTGTGGGTATGGAGGGAAAACCTGAACGCTGTAGTGAAGGGAAGAGGGTCTAACATTTCAAATAGCTCCAGATGAGGTATCGACAGGAAGGTCGATACCTCATCTGGATTGCTGCAGAGAAATGGTGCTCAGCACATTGCACCAGTTGGGCTAATTCAGATGTCATTTTGGGGGTCCAAAACACAGAGGGTCTGGTATCAGCACTTAAATACAAGAGTCACACGATCACCTGTAGGCAAGACTGGGTCAGCCCAGTTTAACAGAGCATTCACGGAGTTCTCTGCTGATTTTTGTAGTGTTTTAACAGACTGGGGATGCCTCGCCCATCTACGAGGTTTGTAGCTTTATAGTCACATTTTGGAATTTTAAGCAAGGTGTGTTTTATTCCAGTGTTTGGAGGCAGATTAGTGTTTGATTTCAAGGTTAATGCATGCTTGGAAAGAAATCTGCTGTCAAGTGCAGCCACAGGTGCAGGTTTGGGTTGCATGAGCACACACTGCCTTGGACTGTCCAGGGCAGTGGTAGAGTCCCCATCCCTGGAGGTGTGTAAGGACAGTCTGGCTTCAGCCCTTAGAGCCCTGGTCTGACTGATGTGGTGATGTTAGGTCCTGGGCTGGGCTGGATGAGCTCAGAGGGCTTTTCCAGCCTCAATCATTCTGTGATTCTGTCACTGGAAAGCTCTTGCACTACAGAATTAACACTGGTTTGAGATACCAGGCTGTGCCGTGCCAGCTTTGGTGGATGTGGACTGTACGTGCATTTCTTTCTACGTATTGTTTTAGGAAAACAAAATCACAGCCGGGGAGGCATGGAGCATCTTTTTTATGTTTGAAGCTCAGTAAGACAAAGCTTAGGGTTTAGAGCAAAGTGTACCCCTAAAGCCTTTGCCACCGCGTTGCTTAATTAGGTAGAGGATGAGTAGATCTAACTGTACACAAAGTAAACAGGTTCTTCTTTATTCCACTCCATTTCTATCTGTATTCCAGCTGTTGTTTCTGTTACCAGTCGGGTATCCCTTCAAAAGAGCAAGGTTGCAAATTGCCCAAGACAGACACACATTTAATATTCCCTTGATCCTGCTGTTTCTCCTTCCTCTCCTTCTCATCTAGAGTTAATACTGGTCCTAAGTGGAAGCAACCAGAAACTGCATGTCCCTTACAAAAAACACCCTCCCCTGTTTCATAGAAGGTTGCGATAAAAAACACTGTTAAGGGTAGCAAACACTGAGGAAATAACAGACAAACAAAACCAAACCCCACTCACAGCTGTGACCTCCCAGATGATGACTTGGCTCTGGGTTCTGTACGTGCAGGTTACTTTCTCTGTGTTCTGCTGAGGTGTCCCCTCTCTATCCTAGAAGTGAGTATTTCGTGGCATCACTTACAACTGTGTGTTGTGTTAGCCCAGCAGCAGTGGGCTCAAACAAGCCACTGGGGAGGGAAAAAACACATGGTGATGCCTCTACATTTTGGAGTGACCAATCTCAAATTGTTGTCAGAAGTATTTGGTCACCGCACAGACCCGTGAAGGGTTTCTGGGGTTTTTTTTTGTTGTTGCTTGCTTGGTTTTGTTCAGGGGTGATTTTGAGGAGGAGAAGAGCACAGCATCGCCTTTAAGGCTCTCTGTTTGCTCTGGGTTAGGGTTAAGGTTTTGTGGGCTTTATGGGGTGGGCTACAAACTTCAGGAACAGGGCTCATTTTGCCTTTAATTAAATCCTCCCTTTAATTAAAAATAGTGGAAATTGAGCAGACTTGCCGAGAAGCTGCAGTTCATAGGCAGAAGCTCATTTTGCTGTGACGTGGCACAAGGGCACAGGCATCGCAAATTGTGTCGGCTAACCTAAGACAATCAGCACACTTAATTCTAGGCTTATTATAGTCCTGTGGCTAACAGATAACTGTAAAGAGAGAGCTTAGAGGAGCTTTTTAAATTTTTGGGTATGAAAATCAGATTCTTTTGTATCAGGAAAAACTATTTGCTGTTCCAGTAGGCTTTTCTATGTTCCTTACATGTTGCTGGAACTGTAATCCTATTTCAGCCAAACAGACTTTACACCTCAGACATGTAGCAAAAAGTCTGGATCAGTTTTTCTCCTGTTGAAAAATGTGAGCGAATCTCTTTAAAAAACAACCAAAAAAATAAGGTTTTTTCCATGTCAGTGAGATAAAACTGGAGAAGACTGGGACAGGCAGGGATTAAACGGAGCCCACGTTTAGAATTCTATTGATAAAAGTTGTACCATTTGGGAACATTCTTAGACAGAAGACAGAGGTGCCAACCTGAGGCTCAGAAGTTCCTGGTGTTAGAACATCCCATTGTTCGAATCCTGCTGGGATACACGGGAGCAGAATCAACCTCTTCCTTGTGTGGATGTGGAAAGTGGCGAGGCTTAACGTGTGGCCTCAGCTGGAAGTGGAGCATGGCAGGAAGCTTTAGATCCTAACACAGAAAGGCTGCTTGGTGTGTTGGGTCTTTGCCAAATCTGATGCAAAAATGTCAGAGCCCGTAGTTTTGCAACACCCTTTATGGACAGGCTATGGAAAGGGGAAGCCCTGCATACGGGCTTGATCTCAGGCACCAAAATTCAGTGGAATGAGAGCCCTGTGGACCTTTAGTGACATGAGTGTCAGGCCTGAGGAGCTCACAGAATAGGTAGGTGCTTTTTATGTGTTTGCTGCATATTTATATGGGGAGAGAGAGTAGCCCAGATAACATTAGGCATCTGTTTCACTCCTTAAAGCAGAAACATAGAAAATAGCCTTTTTCTAAGATTTATCGGTTGTTTTGGTTTTAATTTTGTCTTTGATTTTGGTCAACTTCTGCATCATATCCAGTCATATCCAGAATTGATTAGCCACAGCATTTGCAAGGCGACTCCAATCCACGCAGTACCTCCTCCTCTGGATGCCAAACCTGATGGCACTCACCTAGAGCTGGGAGGATTCACAAATAAATCGTAACTGGGTGTTAAGCCTTCTGTTTCAAAGATTTACATTCCCAGTAGCCCTTGACCAAACTCATTTCCCTTTGCATAGCTGTAGTCTTGACGCAGAGTAGTATCAGTGACACATAAGAGTTGGCATCTCTTTGCAAAACTGACTTCTTGTTTACAATTTTATACTAATCACCGTACCGATCCTTCAGTATTGAATTTATTTGCTTTTGCAGTGCCCTACTCTCTACTGTCTGAATATTAAATGTGTTTGTTTTCCCAGAGGGCTAGAGAACATTGGACAAAAAGGTTCAGCAGGAGAGAGTGAAATAAAAAGAGGTTGTGAGTCTTTAACCTTGAGCCTGAAATGAATGTGAACCAAACTCCAGATACTTGGCTTGTATGAAGCCAGGTAAACATTCGAGTATAAGCCCACACACTACCAACCACAGTGCATCTGGTGATGCTTTGAGCAAGCCTCGTGTATTTTGCCTAGATGGTTGTGTGTAGGAGTGAGATTCTGCACTTCAGCTTTTTCTTCTGATGGGAAAAAACAGTAGCATCTAAAATTCTATTCTCTTTTATTTTTCTTGCCTGATGCAGTATCATAAATCTGACTTTCGAGGTGGGATGAAACTGAAGAGTTTTTTCTATTACAGCTCCAGAGAAGAAAGAAGTGGAAACTTAGAGCAATGTCAAACATGTCCTGAAGTGTTGTCCCCACAGTCTTTTGTTTAAGAGCGATGCATTTTTTTTCTGTTGTCTCCATCACTGTGAGAAAAGGGAGCTGTATCACACTGTTTGTCTTCCCTTGGCATTGTCAGCATCATAAAGAGCTATCATGACATGAACTCCACACAGCTCATAACAAGCCAACACCTCCCAGGTTCTATCCATCATGGGTATGCCCCTGCTTTTACATGCTGTACAACCATGACGGCATTCTATGAAGTTCATCCGCTTTATTTTACCTTCAAAAACAGAACGTGGGCTTTGTTGCAGCAAAGCCCCAAAACATTTCCGCACCAGCTATTACTTCCAATCTTGAACTGAAGCATGTATTAAAAGAATCTGTTGCTGTTGGGCCATGTAACTCAATGAATGGTACTTTTTTCACTTCTTAGATTAACAATGGCTTAGCAGATGTTCACATGCCACCCCTGTAGCCAACAAACCCTCTGCCTTCGTTTCCACTAATAGAATGAGGGAAGCAAGTGTTGCTTCTGTAAGCAATAAATTCATATATCGGAGGGCAGAGTAGGAATAAGACTTTGAATTCCATTTTAGTGTAGAAATTCTGTCACAGAAGAGTAAAGCTGTTTCCTTCTGGAGGCCGAGCTAAAAGGAGTTGAGTTGGGGGACTGGACTAGATGATCTTTTGAGGTCCCTTCCAATCCCTAATGATTCTATGATTCTATGAGTAGGGAGTTTCTCCTTAAGTGAAAAAATAGTAGAAAACATATACAGCTCTGAAAATGCAGAAATATGACAAAAAGAAGGTAGTTAGTGATAAAAGTGATTAGAAAGAGTGATAAAAACTTTGTGATAAAAGCTGATTAGAAAGCTACTGTGATGCCTTTGGGATTTGCCCAAATTTAGCCCTTGTGTGACTCTAGTGTTGGGAAGATTAATGGCATCAGGCATCAGCAGACTTGAACTAGTACTGAGCTAATATCTCCAGTAAAAATCTCTCTGAACAAGCTACCCTGATGACATCTAGAGTTCAATTCTCATTCAATCCTCAGAGTGTCCATGCCAAAGCAATCGTATCCTCAGATCATTGTGTTGACACATCTCAGTGAGAGATGTTAGAGCCCTTTCTTTCCGTGGATCGTTTGATGGAGCAGTCACTGCAGGCATCAAATTCAGGCAGCTTTTCATCACTGGCACTCAAATCCAACCAAAATCTAGATTTTCCCTGAGCTGCTTGAGAAGGCAGCGCCCAGGCTACGTGACTAAAAGCTTTGCTATCAAATGCAATGTAGGTGCTTTCCCCACGTAAACTGAAATGAGTTCCTCCCCTGCTAACCCACAGAGGTTTCAGTGCAGTCTGTGTGATGCAGAAAGCCCTGTTTTCATTGGGCTCTGCTGGCTCTGCTCAAGTACAATGTGAAAGTGCCAACCTCTCTATTTAAGTACAAATGGACCTTATCAAAACACAGTCCAGCTGGCCAATAGACCCTAAATCTGGGCAATAGGAAGTGGCCAGTGAAATGATCCTGTTAGCCAACGAGATCTAGCAAACAGCTGCAGCTGAGGGAGCCAGCAGCTGTTTTTATTCAGCTAGCAGGGATCACAAGTAGCTTTGCAGAAAATCCCACATCAGCTATCAACTGAGCAGGTGACAAAACATTTCCTGGATCAAGCCAGGACAGCGCAGTAACACGTTTGTTAGCATTGCCCCGACAAAACCTACTGCGGTTTTCATTCTTTAGGCTGACTGCTTTGCACATTAAAGTGCCAGGTAGGAAGGCAATGGGTAATGAGGGAGTTAGCGGGTCTCACATCCTGTCTTTGTTCGTGCAGATGGCTCTCGTAGCCCAGTCTGTGCCCTGTAACAGAGCTCCATCCCACAGCAGAGCACAACTCCAGTCAATCCAGCTCTCGTAGCCCAGTCTGTGCCCTGTAACAGAGCTCCATCCCACAGCAGAGCACAACTCCAGTCAATCCAGCTCTCGTAGCCCAGTCTGTGCCCTGTAACAGAGCTCCATCCCACAGCAGAGCACAACTCCAGTCAATCCAGCTCTCGTAGCCCAGTCTGTGCCCTGTAACAGAGCTCCATCCCACAGCAGAGCACAACTCCAGTCAATCCAGCTCTCGTAGCCCAGTCTGTGCCCTGTAACAGAGCTCCATCCCACAGCAGAGCACAACTCCAGTCAATCCAGCTCTCGTAGCCCAGTCTGTGCCCTGTAACAGAGCTCCATCCCACAGCAGAGCACAACTCCAGTCAATCCAGCTCTCGTAGCCCAGTCTGTGCCCTGTAACAGAGCTCCATCCCACAGCAGAGCACAACTCCAGTCAATCCAGCTCTCGTAGCCCAGTCTGTGCCCTGTAACAGAGCTCCATCCCACAGCAGAGCACAACTCCAGTCAATCCAGCTCTCGTAGCCCAGTCTGTGCCCTGTAACAGAGCTCCATCCCACAGCAGAGCACAACTCCAGTCAATCCAGCTCTCGTAGCCCAGTCTGTGCCCTGTAACAGAGCTCCATCCCACAGCAGAGCACAACTCCAGTCAATCCAGCTCTCGTAGCCCAGTCTGTGCCCTGTAACAGAGCTCCATCCCACAGCAGAGCACAACTCCAGTCANTATGCCCTCACCCACCCCTTCCCTTCCCTCCAAGGTACCATTGGCAGACTTGAAAACTGTTAAGCAAATGAACACTGCATTCTGTGTACATATAGTCAAACGTATATAAAGCGAGACGCATAGAAAACCTGGGCTTTTGTGAGCAGAGACTGTGCTTTATGTATATGATAAACCATAGACTTCTTTTTTTTAAAAAAAAAAAGAACAAAAAAAGCAGAATAGTTAGGACCTTTCAACTACAAGTCGTGCATCACAATTCCTTTCTTTNAGAGCTCCATCCCACAGCAGAGCACAACTCCAGTCAGTCCAGCTCTCATAAAAGCCTGGTTGCTAGTTCTGTCAGAGAAGCCTGAGGTCCGTTATGTCATTGCGGGGTGTGAAGTTTGTTCTGCTTATCGTCCCCTTGGCTCGCACCTCCGCCAGCCTCCTAAAGTCTTCTGTCATCCCAAGACCTGGACAAGCCATTCTGTACGTCGCCAGTCCTCTTATCTCCAGCGCAGGGAGCCACGTGAGCTGGGTGTTGTGCTGTCCCCAGTTAGATGTAGAAGGAGAAGGGACGTAGCTGGGCTGACCTGACGACAGCGCGACTGCTGCGGCTAGGATTTTGGAAAGCTGCTCAATCTCCAAATCTAGAAAATGTAAACGGGGAAAGGTCGTAGAGCTCAGAGACGAGTCAGGCTCTTTCCCAAACGTGCTGAAATTCTGCAGATCTCCCAGCCCGGGGCCAGCCAGCTCCCCCAGCTGTCCCATGGTGGCCCTGTGCCATTACTAAACTGCAGCCTGCCAGTCAGGAGAGGGATTAAAGTTTCCCGGATGAGTGGTCCGTTAGGCCAGGCAGTAGCGCGCAGCACATTTACATGCACAGAGACACACATGCCGACCACCCGACCATTCCAGATGTGTGTGGAGAAGCTGTCACTGATGCCTGCTCGCACCTTTTCTGCCGCTGCCTTTCTTTTGATGTCCCCTCTAAGAAATGCTAAAAGCTCGCTCATGGCCTACATGGCACTAGGGGGATAGAACTCATACTTAGCCATAAAACATTTGCCAACAGATCACGTTTTGCCATTCCGTTTTTACCTCTCTGCCCCCCACCCCACCCGCTCTTTTTCCAATAAGTTACGTTTTTTCTAGCACTAAACCACTAGCACAAAACTTCACTTCTTTTAAGACCTCCCTTTGCCCATCCACAGAGGACTTAGCGTACCCTGCCACCTCCACAGTGCTCCCCACTCCATTCCTCTCCTTTCCTACTGGGAAACCAGTTTGCCCTGACAGTTTCATGGGCTGATTCTTGTAGTTTTCTTTTTCAGCTGGGTTCGTGGCTCCGGGCTGAGCCCGGCTTTAAGTCAGCCGACCCAGCTTAAAGACTGCATAGACGGCATCAATTGTGTCAATTCCACCGCCAAACTTTCCAGTTTCACAACTGAGACGCAGAAAAGGAAAACAAAAACCAAAGCAACCAAAAACCTGCTTAACAAGGCAATTCAATCCAACCCAACAATCAATACATTGTTTTATTACATGTTTTTTATATATACCTCTATATAAAACGTGAAATGGCTAGAACAGTGGGTCTATACTCGAGTGTTTACCTCACATGTGCATGAAGGAAAAAGAAAAGTTGGTTCAACAATACTCTGTTCACATTATCCAGGCTTCCAAGCGTAGTTGTTGTGTGCAAGTTCTCTCTGTTCATGTGGTAACTTTGGTTTCNGACCTCTCTGTGATGGGAACAATGGATCAAAACCCAAAATGATCAGTTTGTTTCAAATTCCCTGCAATATATAAATGCTCGCTCTCTACGTACTGTACTTAGCAGCATGAGATTTGTGGACAACAATACAGTGGTACATTGGCAGTCCATCCCACTAGGGGTTATTACTCTATGTTCATCCATCTGTTTTTATGAATTTTTTTATCTAGACAATAATTGTAAATAAAGAACTTAACTCTGTCTGTTCATTTAATACTATGCAAACGGTTATGCTTTCTATTGTTATTCTTATTCCTACAGTGTGATGCTGGAATGTTTGTGGTATCAAAAAACAACAAAACAAAAAAAAAAAACAGCCGCCAAAAAAAAAAAATCAAAAAGAAAAACAAAAAAAAGTAAGTAAAATATGTGATGTAAATTATTTTATAGTTTGAAACAAAATGATAAAGTTTGACTCTTGCTGCTTTCTGTCTGATAGATCTCTCTTGGCAGGAGCACAAGTGGAAAATTTAAAGAAATAAATTCACAAAGCAGCATGAACAAATAATGGTCTGAACGGAAGAGCTTTCTTTATTTGCACCGGCAGCCCACAGGGCTACCCCTGGACTCTGGACTCCCACTGCGAAGTTACAGTGGAGGTGCACGTACATCTTCTGGACTGGCAGTAAGAACCTGCTCAGCAGTCAGTGGTTCTGCCCAGGCATCGAGTTGGCCCAGAGAGCTTTGAGTTGCTGGCTGCGGGTCGGTGTGTTGCCTAGAATGACAGCCTGGGCCATGCTCTGGTGGTGCCCCTGAGTGAGGAATAGCT
This sequence comes from Rhinopomastus cyanomelas, assembly GCA_013400115.1. NCBI lineage: Eukaryota > Metazoa > Chordata > Aves > Bucerotiformes > Rhinopomastidae > Rhinopomastus > Rhinopomastus cyanomelas. The sequence goes on along the minus strand of VXBP01006164.1, from coordinate 37,544 downwards.
GGTGCGAGGGCGATTTGTTTCATTTTGGCTCTAAGACAGACATCAATGTCTGTTTTCTTATCGCTCTCTGGCCCACTCACCTCCCACTGCTGGGGTGTGAGGTGTTCTTCATCTCTTCCCCCCTCGGCTGTGGTGAGGAGATTGATCTTTGAAACCCACTAGAGCTGGGGAGCCGAGTTCCACCACTCGCCTCCTGCCACCGAAACGCTGTGACTTTGCAGTGCAAGGAGGAGAAACGTGGAAGTTCTCATTCTGGTGCTCAGACCCTCAGCCCAGGAGCTGGCTGCATTTTTTTGCTCTGATTTTTCCGTGTAGGCTGATGCTGTTGTTCCAGAAAGGGGGATGCCATGGTACTGCTGCACTCGCAGCAGCAGGGTTTAGACCTTAGCCAGCCAGACATACTGGGTTCATCTTCTCACATGAGGTGTGGGGTGAGTAACCGTCCTAGCGTGTCATTTTTACAGATAAAATGCTTCAGATCACAGGTTTTCCTGTCTGCTTGCCCCTCTGGGGTCCAGGCTTCTACCCACAAGTTCTGTGCAACCAGAAATGCTCAGTAGTGGCCAAAACATTCCTGTGCANGTTTTTTTTTTTTTTGTTTTCCCTGTGGTAGCATGACTGCGCTTAGTACTTGTGTCTGCTTGGCTTCTCGTGCTCTTGGCTGCGTTCATGTAGACTTTTCTGCTTTAAAACATTGGTATTACGTAGAGATTTGCCACTTGGCTCCTGTGTGTGTCTCATACGTACCCATCTGACCGTGTCTGTGTTCCGTGCTTTTCTGTTCGTGAAGTGTGAGATGTTACATGTAATGGTTTCGGTTCTTGATTTCTTATTTTCCTTTATTTTAACAAGGCAAAAGAGACTTTTTAAATTAAAATGTAAAACCAAACAAAAAAGCCTTCCTACTTAACTCACTGCCAAACTATCAACATGCATGGTTTTCCGTTTGCATTACGATTAACATGGCTTGTCTTTTAATAGGGATGTACCACACGAGTGGACGGTGGCTTTCTTTAACCAGTGCTCCCCATCAGTTCTTTGATGGCTTTAAACCTGATGTGTTTTAATATTGCAGTCGGTACAGCCATTCCAAACGCACTTAACTGAGCCACTCGTTTCTGCATATAACATCCAGAGACTGTGGACTCCAGCTGCCTGCACTGCCCTAACCATGCGCTACATTTCTCGCCAAGCGCTCTGACGTGGTGCCTGGTGCCGCCCCTGACGCCTCTTTCCTTTTCTCCCCCCAGATCCGCGTCGTGAAGGCATTCCGTAGCTCTCTCTATGAAGGTTTAGAAAAACCAGAATCTAGAACCTCTATTCACAACTTTATGACTCATCCTGAATTTAGGATAGAAGATTCCCAGCCCCACATCCCACTCATTGACGACACAGACCTAGAAGAAGACCCTGCTCTCAAGAAAAACTCGAGTCCACCGTCTTCGCTGAACAAGAACAACAGTGCTATCGACAGTGGAATAAATCTTACAACTGATACAAGTAAATCAGCTACCTCTTCTAGTCCAGGAAGCCCAATACATAGCCTGGAGACATCACTTTAGCTGAAAAGGTCACTGCAAAAAAATAATAATAATATAAAAATAATAAAAACATAATTTAAAATGGAATAACCCACAGCAACCAAGATATATAAATATATATATTAAAAACATTGCTGGCTGAAAAGCTGTTTGAACTCTTATTCACTCTGAGACAAGTGAATGAATTGTTGATCACGATGGTTTTGGGGAGAGAATGAATGGCTGATTTACATATCCCACCCTCCCCACCATCCCCTCCCTCCACCTTGTTCCCTTTCAGAAAAACAACAAAAATAATGATAATGATGATGATAATAATAACAATAACCCTCCTGCATGAATGTACTGTGCACTTCTGGCCCTTCTTTCTCTCTTTTTGTTCCTTTTTATTTCCTCTTTCTGTTTTGTTTTTCCTCCTGAAGCAGGATCTGCAGAGGACTCCTCTCTGAGGCTATTTATCCAATTCACTGGTCTGTGAGTTTTTTGAAATGCTTGTGTGGCATGGACTCAACTGTATAGATTAATTTAAATAACTTTTTTGAAGTTGCAAAGCTTAACTTGCACAGTAGATTTGCACCAGTTGGACAGAGGAACTTAAAACCATTTATGAGACTATATATAGAGATATATACATATAAGTATATACAGAGCCCACTATAGATATGTATATATCTATCTATATATATATATAGTTATATATATATAAAGTTTCTTTGTTGGCATGTTGCCTTGTTTCTGCTCAAATTGCTCTGACTATTTTAACTTATTTATGTCCTAAAAAAAAAAAAAACCAACAAAAAAAGAATGTAATTTGTTTACAAAAACCTGTAGATAATTATCCTTAACTACTTGTAGGGTTAAGAAAGCACTTCCTGCCGGAGTAGTGTACAACTGGCTCAGCTCAGCTCATTGGAAACACGTCTGTACTGTCGCTCCCTAGATACTTTATTACAGCCGTGTTCTGATTTCTGCCTGATTTGATTTTTCTTTTCTTTTTCTCCTTTTTTATTTTTCCCTTGTGGTAAATAATGTAGATACTGCTAGTAAATAACAAAAGAAGCCAAAACGTAACACTTTGGATGTAGCATTGTGATCCTACGTGGAGGCAGGTGAAACCAGGCTTCCTTTGTTTCAAATAAAAATCCAGAGAATCAGGTTTTCTCCTTTTTTTTTTTTAATTTTAATTTTTCCTTTTTGTTTTTACTTCTCCTCTGGTAACCTGCTTGACTTTGTTTGTCCAACACTGGAGGGTGCATTAACCCTTTAACCATGGCGCTGGCTTCCGCAAGGACTTTTAGAGTGAAACTTCATGAAACCGAGTTGAGTTTGGAGGTATCATTTCCAAACAAGTCCCGTTTGGCTTGTCCGTACAGCGATAAAATCCACGTGGAAATACCCTTTGATCCTTTTCAGTTATCCCCTTCGGCCCGCCTGTCCTTACTATTCTCAGCACAGGGGCTGTTGGCCTTTTGGGTGAAAATCAGCGTAGGGTGTTGCTTTGATTTTAGGGTTTTGTTCTTTAAAAAAAGGAAAAGTGTGATCTGTGCGCTGTTAGGTCTGAATGAACCTCTGTTAGGTGTCTACTGAGATGTGCTTTGCGTGGCTTTTTACTTGATTTTCTTCGTTGTTTTCTCCCGTTTGTTTAACCCAGCTTGTCTTCCTGTAGTCACCAGGTATCGCGTAACACAGTTACTTTAACTTGAGCTTTCTCCGGAGAAAGCTGCTCTGAGAAACCTGCAGTACGGAGTGGGAAACGAGGCTTTTCAAGATGGTAACAGCCCCGGTAACTTAAAATTGATGAGCTTAACTAATTGCTACGTCAACCACTTGAATGCTTAAGCACTTTGTGGATCACAGACTTTTCATAAATGATTTTTGTATTTAATATAAAGTTTGCTTGGAGACTTTTCAGCATCTGCTCTTTTTCCATAACTGTACAGTGCAACAGACATTTTGAATTACACGGTCGGTTCTGCCAGACGTGTTGCGAAACACTCTCCGACGAGCTCGATAAATCAGTTTGTTAAGGTCTTTACTGATTGTTTTAAAAGTTGGCTCCTAACGTGGTGCGTCTCTGCGGTCACGGGAACTAAATCCAAGCCAGAACTCTCCACAACACAAGATTAGACTCATGGCCAAACTGCAGACTGAACTGACTTAAGATGTTTTCCGGGGGGCATCGATACAATTCAGCCAGGTAAAGCTCTAACCGGCTTCTGGACTTTGGGGCAGGAGCTTGAATGTCGTTTCTTTTGGCTCAAACTCGTAGTTTGCTCTCTGATCCAAACTTTTCACTCCACACCAGACCAGGTCTCCGAAGGCTCATCCAGGCCGCTTTCCGACAGCTAGTGTGACCCGTTTCTTAACAGTACCAAGCTAGCATGAACCCCTCCACTACCTTAGCTAACTCCCAGCAACCAAGCGATGGTGAAACTCAGTCAGGAGTGTTCTTTGCTGTGTACATACAGTGATCACCCTTTGTATAACACGTGTGGGGTTTCTGTGGCCTCTTTGGGATCTCCGTCCGGAAGAAAAAATACCCGTGTTATCTATTTACAGGGAAGCCTCTGGCTTTGGACTTGGACAACCTACCGAAGCTCCTAATACTGGAAACAATTACTTTCAGCATCCTAACACTGACTGTTTGCGTCTTGATTTTCAAACACTCTTCATGTGTTTTATTGTTTCTTTCTCTTTTTTTTTTTTTTTTACATTTTCCTGTAGGAGTAACGCCCCCCCCAC
>VXBP01006164.1:0-32810 GCA_013400115.1 Rhinopomastus cyanomelas | reverse complement strand
GTACATCTTCTGGACTGGCAGTAAGAACCTGCTCAGCAGTCAGTGGTTCTGCCCAGGCATCGAGTTGGCCCAGAGAGCTTTGAGTTGCTGGCTGCGGGTCGGTGTGTTGCCTAGAATGACAGCCTGGGCCATGCTCTGGTGGTGCCCCTGAGTGAGGAATAGCTGGTGCGAGGGCGATTTGTTTCATTTTGGCTCTAAGACAGACATCAATGTCTGTTTTCTTATCGCTCTCTGGCCCACTCACCTCCCACTGCTGGGGTGTGAGGTGTTCTTCATCTCTTCCCCCCTCGGCTGTGGTGAGGAGATTGATCTTTGAAACCCACTAGAGCTGGGGAGCCGAGTTCCACCACTCGCCTCCTGCCACCGAAACGCTGTGACTTTGCAGTGCAAGGAGGAGAAACGTGGAAGTTCTCATTCTGGTGCTCAGACCCTCAGCCCAGGAGCTGGCTGCATTTTTTTGCTCTGATTTTTCCGTGTAGGCTGATGCTGTTGTTCCAGAAAGGGGGATGCCATGGTACTGCTGCACTCGCAGCAGCAGGGTTTAGACCTTAGCCAGCCAGACATACTGGGTTCATCTTCTCACATGAGGTGTGGGGTGAGTAACCGTCCTAGCGTGTCATTTTTACAGATAAAATGCTTCAGATCACAGGTTTTCCTGTCTGCTTGCCCCTCTGGGGTCCAGGCTTCTACCCACAAGTTCTGTGCAACCAGAAATGCTCAGTAGTGGCCAAAACATTCCTGTGCACCTTGGTCTAGGTGATCCAGCTCTGGCAGGGGGATTGGACTAGATGATCTTTCGAGGTCCCTTCCAGTCCCTTCTGTGATTCTGTGAGAGTGCACACCATTGGGGGAAAAGTTACCAAATCTAAGCTGCTTCGTAGCTGTGTTAATAGACGTGGCTTCAGCACAGCTGTTGGTTAGGCACTGGATTTCTTGGGTTCACTGCGCTTTACCAGCGCTTTGGAATTCCACTTTGATTTTGTGAGCTCAGTCTCGGTGGAAATCTGAAAAGACTTCTCTTTCCGTTCTGTGTCGCTCATTTCCCTCCTTCCTGCAGACAGACCCTGCCATGTGTCTGACCCAGGGGTTGACCAAAAGTAGGTGACTTCCAGCATCCTCTTCCAACCAAATCTGATTTATTATTCCGAGCTACCTGTTGTTATACAAGGAGAAATGACACCAGCTGGTTCTGTGGAGTAGCGAAATGCCCACACGGGCTGTGGGGGCAGTGGGGTCCAGCACTTCAGACCCTCCTGTTGTATCAGAGTGCTGTTGTAGTTGCTCTTGAGGAACCACAGAAAGGACGACATGGCTTTGCTTGCATTCCTGGAGTCATCCTAAACCATAGTAAGTACCTGATGAAATCTAGTTGTGACCCAGATCAGGACTGCGCTGGATTCTAAACCACGGATCTGTATGTCTGCTACGGGGAGGCCGCGTAGGTCCCGCTCAGTTTGGTTCACCGCCACCATGCTGACAGAAGAGGTGCCAGAGAAGTGTCTGGTGGTGTTTTTCTTTCTACAAACAAGTATTAACAGGCGTGTTGTGAGCTAACCCAATGGGAAACAAAGAGAAGTTATTAACCAGCTTGTTTATTAAACAAGGCAGCCTGTTTCCAGCACAGCTCAGAGGGAGTCTTGACGACATTCCCCCCCATATGTTCCAATAATAAATGATTCAAATGATGATCTGTGTATCTGGGAGACCATGCTCGCCTGCTGCCAAGTGTTAAACTCCAACTATGGGAACGTGGCTCCGCTTTGTGATGGATCTGCTCACTTCTGGTGTGAATTAGAAAGCGCCTTCCTCTACCCCCGCCCTGACAAATTAGGGAACTGAGCTGGTCTAAGCGGTGTTGGTGCAGAGCCAGGGAGACGACTTGAGGGTTTTCAGGATCCTCCACAATTACTAAAGCTAGAGAAACAGGTTCTCTGCTTTTCTTGCAGAAGCTTTACAGAGCGTCGGTGTCCTCGGTTCCAGATGGCCCTGTGTGTATGTAAAGCCTCCTTGTGCTTGCAGCAGTGAGTTGTTCCAAATGATTTCAGGCTCAAGCTTTGTGTGAGGTGTTTTCTGTGGTTTTATAAAGAAGAGTAATGAAAACAAGAGAAACATGCTGACAAATCACAGGCCTGGGCTGCCAGTTGCTTCTCAGCATGTCAGCCAGGAAAGCCTTCTCAGCCTGCCTTTGCATGGGTGGAATTAACTGCATTCAGTCGTGAGTGTTAGCTTGACCCCCAGCTTTGAATTCTTCTAGCAAAGCCAAAGGTTACAGGACTTGGAGACCACAACCGCTCTCCGTGTGGTTCAGAAATGTGACTGAACAAGCTGAACTGAATAGAGCGGTTGTATTTGATGATCTTTAAGGTCTTTCCCAGCCAGAGAGATTCCATGAACCTTTTCTGCCCAGAGCAAAGGGAACTGAGCAGCTGCCTCTCAAGCTTCCCAGCCCCACAGACACAGCGTTCGCTGCTTTCTGTTCTTTCATCAGAGACAAGTACGGTTCCAGAAGCAGAGATGCCAAGTCCCGAGCATCTGCTCAGCGGCTGCTCTACAGCAGATGGCTTCCTGCCAGGCAGATGCTTATCTAGCAGAATACCATCACACTTCTCCATGGCAGCTGCTGTCCTTGAGGGGCTGGGGAGACAGGCCATTCACAGAGCTGTAGGATGGTCAACAATGGCTGGGGCTAGGGAGGCCATTTCTGAGCACACAGGGTATTGAAAGAACTGTCAGTTGGGTTCATCAGCCTGCTTCCTTTGCTTGGGAGGGGCTTGGATATTTTCAGTGGTTTTGCGGTACCATTCTCTGTGCTGTCACATTTAAGCCTGAGATGATAGCAATGGTCCCGAGGCAAATATGCCTTCTTGTCTCTTCCCCTGGTTTGCTGTCAATAGCTTCCTCTAGCCCATGGCTCCCGGGTATTAGCTGTATTTTCAGTGTCTGAGAAAACACAGATGAGCACCACTCGGGCTGAGTGAGCTGCTGGGACAAGTCCATTCAAAATTTCATGTCTAAAGATAGAAGTGCTACCTAAAAATGACAGAGCATCTTGTCTCCCCGTGTTCCTGCCCATCCCATGCTGCCAGTACATCTCGTGCTTGAAAAATGTGCAGCCTACTCTGTGCTGGCAGAGCAGCCGGGGCACAGTGAGAGTCTGCCAGCCCTCCCAACGCTGGAAATAACGGCTGATGCAGCCCCTCTGATTCAGCTTTGACTTGACTGCCATCAGACGACACTTTGCTGCCCAGTTAACAAAATGCTTGTTTGAACTTCAGTGGAGAAGCCCAGCAAGTCTTGCCACGCTTGGCAGCCCAGCTGTATTCCTGACTCCCTCGGTGGGACGAAGCGGTAGTGCTTGTCTGAGGTCACTGTGGTGGGTGGTTACTGCAGCGCCCGTGCTACTTTATGCAAACTGTAAACAGGACATCAAACGAAACTTCCTCCAGGTTCCCCAGTAACCTGAGATGTGTTGTGTGGATCTGGAGCTCAGGGATGCGGTTTAGCACGGGGCTTGTTGCAGCTGGGTTAGTGGCTGATCTTCGGGGTCTTTTCCAACTCAAATGAGTCTGTAATTCCATGGTAGTGGGGAACTCGGTTTGTTCCACCTCACAGTGAATGATTTCAATTAGAGAAGGGCAGATTGAAACGGGCTGTTAGGAAGAAGTTCTCGAGCAGGGGAGGGGTTGAACTCTGGACCAGGTTGCCCAGGGAGGGAGTTGAGGCCCCATCCCTGCAGCCATGCAAGGTGAGGCTGGACAAAGCTCTGGGCAATCTGCTCCAGTTGAGGCTGTCCCTGCTCCCTGCCAAGGGGTTTGGACTGGATGACCTTTGGAGGTCCCTTCCAACTTGGGTAATTCTATATCTCCTTGTAAGCCAGTTCCATAAAACATCATTCAGAAATATCCAAACCAAACCCCTATGCGCTTTATTTGCAGATTCATTTTATTAAAAAAATAAGGCTCTTTTCCTATTTTTTTCTTTTGCATTCAGAGAAGCCTTTAAAAAGAACTTTTCTCAGACTCTCCAACGGCAAAGGCTACTTGCAAGCAGTGACATTGAGCTAAGAATGAGACTACTGCACTCGCCCCCTGCCCGGGCCCTTTACAGCAGAGGAGAGTTTTCCTGTGGTCATGAAGCTGGCAAGAATGAGAAGCAAAGTTTGCTCTGGTTTTCTTTTCAAAAAGCCACGATTGCAAAGCCACTGCAGCCCGAAACACTGATGGAGATCATGTCACCACAGGAAGAGAAAAGCTCATCTCTTAAAAGAAAAGTGTTTAGCCAACACCTGTAGGAAACTTTTTCAAGCTTTCAGTAGCTCAGTGACAGCCCAAAGGTGCAAGTGTTGGATAGCTGGTCATTAAAGAGGCTGTTGGTGTCTGCAAACCAACAGGAGCAGCAGGTGCACAAGGTCTTTTGAAGTCCTGTTCTGCAGAAGTATTGGGATAGGACAAGGGATAACAGGGGTAAGCTGAGACATAGGAGGTTTCACATCACTGTGAGAATTCTTCCCATTGAGCATGACAGAGCACTGGAACGGGCTGCCCGGGGGGCTTGTGGAGTCTCCTTCTCTGGAGATGTTTAAAACCCACCTGGGCCATTCTCGTGCAACTTGGTCTAGGTGATCCTGCTGTGGCAGGGGATTGGACTGGATGATCTTTCGAGATCTCTTCCAATCCCTCGCTTTCTGTGACACTGTGATTCCATGAGCACGATGGTGTGGATCATGCATACCTAATCAATTACTGCAATCAAACCTCTGAGGTCTGCTCTGTCTCCTGCTATCACCGATACATCTAGTTTGCAGGTGCAATGAGCATCAGAACCAGCAAACGCTGAGGTTGTAGCTGTAGTAGCTACAGGTGTGTGAGCTGAACCTGAGCTGAACCTTTGATCAAAGAGCAAACAATCCTGTTAATAAAGGAGGATGCTGCATGGAGGAGGACTTCTGCTGTGAGACGGCGTCTGGGTGGGATGCTGCAGGTTGAGCAGCCATGCGTGGGGCAGCTGACGAGGTAAAGTTAATGACTGGAGAATGTACTAGAGGAAAGATTCCAGCAATTTGTTTCTTAGAAGGGCTTTTGTTCAAATGTTGTCCCTCAGTTATGTCCTGCAAGAGACTTTGCCCTGCACTGCCTTACTGAGCAAGGCTGGAGGAGGCTATTGTGATGGTCCTGGGGCAGTTAGTGACTGCTGCATCAATAGGCACTCCCCCACCCCATCTTACCCCTGCTTTGAGTTACAGTCTGTCGTGGTCTTTCTCTTTGTGTCTTAGTCGTGAGAGGCTTTCAGCAACTTCCTGGTAGTATTTGGGCTGTTATGGGGCAGAATAGTGCAGCAAAACTCCACCGAGGAATCACTGCTTTGTTTCTCCCACCCTGTTGTTGTCATTGCCTTTGGCAGTGAGGGGCAATTACAGCCTGAGAGCCTGGCTCTGCAACTTACTGACTTTTTAAAAAATATGTAATGATTTCGTTTCTTTGCGATGCGCTCTAATGTGTTGTCATTGCTTCTCAATTCTGCCCTCATCTACTAAGTTTTGGAAGTGCGCTTGGACACCTGTAATCGAAGTACTGTCCACAAATCATGAGAAATTAGTGGCTGGTGGTCAATACCTCCCAGTTCCTGTTACCCTTCATTTCACGTCCTGCTGGACAGACCACGGGTATCTTTTCCTCCCTTCAGGAGCCATCTCTTCTCTGCTGTGGCTTCACCCAAGCAGAAGCTTTCCCATTAGCACTACCAGTGGCTGTCGGTGCCTTTTGGGTGTTGCTGGCATGACCAACGATCAGTTAAGGGTGCAGGAGAACCCTGCCCTGTTCTTTTCATTGTGTAGCTGTGTGGTTTTGGGATGTCTCCCAAAGTGATGTGGAAGCACAGAGCATCTCAGCGTGAGGCACTGCATCCTGTGATTAAAAATACCCCTTGGTTATATCAGCAAGGTGGTGATTAATGTGATGGATTGACAATGGATCGGTAATTCCTCTCTTGTGATGATGGATAGGTAAATCCTCTCTTAATTCTGCCTCCCTACACTGGAAATCAGATTTTTGAGATTCTTCTGATATAGCTTCAAATTAATTGAGAACTAAACTCCATCACATTCTCCCACTGCCTGTTCTTGGTGATAAATCATGCCCTTCTGTCTCAGGGACAGTGCCAGCAGCTGTGTGTTTAGCAGTGAAGTGTTTTGAAGTCTATTCATAGCGTTGATTTAAATATTTTTAACTCTAACGTGGTGTTTCAGCTTTAAGTGAGGTATTTGTGGGGTTTGGCTATTTTAGATGCTCCTCGTGCCCAGTTCCCTTTGCAGTGATCATTTTCAACCCATCGCGTCACGTTCTGTGTCCTGCAGTGGCCTTGGTGCTAGGTCTTCCATCCTGTTCTTTAAGTAATACCAAGAGTAACAGAGCAGTTGACTCTTGGCTGGCTGTGGCACCAAAGGCTGAGGCAGTGCTGTAGTGATGCAGTGAAACGTTGCCACCAGATGAGTGTAATTTGGTTTTGGACACAAGTAAATGCCAGGAGCACCCCGTGGAATGAGAAACAGCAGCTCATTTCCAGTTGGAGCGCACAGATGTGCTCCTTGGTACTGAAAGCTGCCCGAAGAAATAGCGGTGTCACCGTTCCGAGTGCTGCAGCGAGCTGCTCTTGTCCCTGTGATCTCTGACAAGCCACCCGAGGGTGTGGGCTGAAGGAAGGGGTGGTGTAAGTGAACACTGGCTCGCAAAGGCGGCTGGACCTGTTGGGTTTGTACAGCGTCCATTAACCTTCGTAGCTCATCAGCACAGAGTGGGGACTGGACAGAATGTGGCCTGGGACAGGATCTTGTAGAAGCTTGTCGTCCCGGCGTTTGGCTTGCACTTGTCTCCAGAGGAGACTTGTCTCCAGCGCTTCCTGTTGGCGAGTCCCAGGTCACTGTCACATTGGAACGTCCGTGGGCCGTGGAACTTTGAAAATTGTGAAGTCCTTTTGTCCCAGGTGTTGGACAGTCTAGCAGACCCCAAATGCTCCAGGATCTAGGAACCATGGTAATGCAAGAGCAGTGATTTGCCACGCTCAGTTTGCACGGTGCAGCTGCCATCTGTCCTCCGAGCTGGCACCAGTGCAGTGCCCCCGTGTCAGTGGTCCGTGCCGTAACAATCACTCTCTTTCAAACTGCATTGCAAGTACAGCTGATTCAGCCCCGCTCTGAGGAACATGCTAGGAATAACGATAGAAGGGGAGAATGTAGAACGACAGGGGATCAGAGCCTCCACAGGTGCTGCCTCCCACATCGCACAGCGCTGCAGCACTGTGACCACGGCACAAACAGCTGTGACTGTTCCTCTGCGGGTTTAATGACCACCCAACACATAACAGTTACGCTCCAAAGTGCTGATGTGGTGGAAGATCATTTTAAACTTGCCTTCAGCATCAAGTTGTATTTCTATAGAATAGAAAATGTGCCCGTTGGCCCGCTCTGAGCACTCTCAGAGTGGGATAAAACACAGCTAGAAAAGAGATCCAGCGCTGGAGCTGAATCCCATTCAGGTTATTTCATGCAGTCCACCAACTACCACCAAACTAGCAGATTATCACTCAAAACAGTCTTCAAACTCAGGAAACTGCTGAGCTTGTAGGCAGCCTCCTGTATGTTAAGGCATAGAATCATAGAATCATTAGGGATTAGAAGGGACCTTGAAAAATCATCTAGTCCAATCCCCCTGATACAGCAGGATCACCTAGACTCAGTCACACAGGAACATATCCAGGTGGGTCTTAAATGTCTCCAGTGAAGGAGACTCCACAACACCCCTGGGCAGCCTGTTCCAGTGCCCCATCACCCTCACTGCGAAGAAGTTGTTCCTTCTCATGTTTATGTGGAACCTCCTAGGTTCCAGCTCACACCCATTGCTCCTTGTCCTATCACTAGATGACACTGAGAAGATCCTGGCTCCATCCTCCTGCCACCCACCTTTCACATATTTATAAACATTAATGAGGTCACCCCCTCAGTCTCCTCCATGCTAAAGAGACCCAGCTCCCTCAGCCTCTCCTCGTAAGGGAGGTGCTCCGCCTCCTTCCTAATGACAAGCTTCTGCGAAGGGCTTTTGCTTTCTAATACCATTTTTCTCCTTTTTTTTTCCTTTTACCTGCCATTTGTTGTTGGTTTTTGGTTTGGGTTTGGTTTTTTTTGTTAAGGTGTTTGGTTGTTAAATTCCTGTGGGTGGTGTTTTAGGTTTAGCAGCTGCATCACTAGATGACCTTTCAAGGTCCCTAACGTTCTGTGATTCTGTGTGATTATCAAAACATAACCCAAACCAAACCTATGTCTTTCTGGGGTTTTTTGGGGGGTGTGTTTTTCTCCCTCTTTTGGGATTCTTCTTCTCCATTAAGCTTCAATGCGGCTGCAGAAAAGTTGGTAGTAGGGTTAATGAGTGAGAAATATCTTTTTATATCTTCAGGATTAATATTCAAAACTAAAAAATAATTAAATTCTACTAAAAAGTCATCAAATCAACCATGCATCTCGATGGTAGGGAAGATGAATAGACAAAGAAGTTCATCAACCCACCCTTTATTTCTACAGTGAGCTGACTGTCTTTTTTCATACCTAGCAATTCTGTCTGTCACCATTCTCAACGTTCTGCAGGAGAACTCGAGCTGCTGGTGGTGCAGTTGAGCGCACCGCTCACCTCGAACACTGGTAACTAGTCTTGGTGCTGGGCTCAAGCGAGAGCGAGTAAGGCCCGCTGTGAACGTGGTGAAGGTTAGTGCCTAAAGCAAAGGTCAGAGCCCCAGGTTCCTCCAGAGGAAGGGATTCTGTTATTCCCTGACACAACATACAGAGGCCTGGCAAGGATGATGATGGAGAAGCTTGGGCAGCTGCAGGTTGTTCAGGCAAAGGCTCTTTGCCAAGGTGGAGAATTCTTTATTAGCCACAGAGTGCATGGGTGTAAGACTGTAATTTCAAAGTAGAGGAACCATGCACCCTCCAGCAGGTCTGCATAAACTTTTAATCATGTAAACAGACCAGCTCTCTCCTGATCAGCTGTCCGTTGTGCTTTCCTATTGTTTTTGGAACTGCAGACCTCCAAACACCCACAAGTTCTGTGGGTCATCACAGTTTTGTTTGAGTTAAGCTTGTGATTTCACAGCTGTAGAAAAGCAATCAGGCTGCTCTGTGGACTGGGCTGTCTGCATGAACGCAGGAGTCCCGCGTTACTTGCAGAAGTAGATGGTGAGTCACAGCGTCACAGAACATTAGGGATTGGAAGGCACCTCAAAAGATCATCCAGTCCAATCCCCCTGCCAGAGCAGAATCGCTTAGACCAGGTCACACAGGAACACATCCAGGCAGGTTAAATGTGCACATCCCTGTGAATCCATGAGGCAGAAGCAGTCCTTCCAGGGAGGGAGCAAGTGGTTGGAGCAGGGAGGGAAAGTAGGACAAAGAAAACCAAATTAATTTCAAGTGAACAAGAAAGACCTCAAGATACGAGATTAGGAATGTTTCCTGCTGTTTGCTTCCTAGCTGACTTAGGAAAACAGCTGATGGCAGATAGATTGGACAACACTGAAGAAATCCTGTAGATTTTTTTTCTTTCTAGACAGGTCAGACCACAGGTTCACAGGTTCTTCTGTTCATTTCGATTGAGAGTAGATAAATAGACCTGCAGTGTGACCAAGTTGCCTATGTCAGATGACTCTCTGTGAAGTTTAGATTTAAGAATCATAGACTGGTCCAGGTTGGGAGGGACTTCCAAAGATCATCCAATCCAACCCCTCTGCAGGGAGCAGGGACAGCCTTAACTAGAGCAGGTTGCCCAGAGCTTTGTCCAGCCTCACCTTGAAGATCTCTGGGGATGGGGCCTCTACTCCCTCCCTGGGCAACCTGTTCCAGTGTTCAACCCTGTCCTACTCAAGAACTTCTTCCTAACAGGCCATTTCAATCTGCCCTTCTCTCACATGAAATCATTGCCCTTGTCCTATCACACCAGGCCTTCATAAACAGTCCCTCTGTAGCCTTCTTGCAGCCCCCTTCAGGTACTGGAAGGTTGCTATCAGGTCCCTCTGGAGCCTTCTCTTCTCCAGGCTGAACAACCCCAGCTCCCTCAGCCTGGTTTGAATGTGATCACCACTTCATACAAAACATCCACAGAATGGTGGATATGCCCCAACACTGCTTGTTTAGGGTCAGAAATAAGAGTTTAGATCAGTGTCACCTTGATTTATCAGCTGCAGACACTCTCATCAGCTCTTTAACTGCTTGGATTAGCCACATAGTGTCACCCTAGACCATCAAAAAGCCTAACAGGAGGCATCCTGCCTAATCACTGCCTTCCAGGAGTTCTACTGGGAATACTCTGGAGAAGTCGTGCTACTGATAAATGCATGGATGGGCTTCTCAGAAGAACCCACATCATCCTGGATGACACGTCTGTAGCCAGGATCCAGCAGTCTTCAGGTGTAACTCTAGGCAAGAGCCATTGTCAGAGCTTGATGTTAATTGTTATCAGCAAAGAGTATTTTGGTAGTTTCCCTTCTGCTTGAGATCTTGGTCTCTGCGCTTTTGATATTTAAGAGAGAGTGCTAACTTGAGGGCTTCAGGTTTCTAGTGGTGTCCTGGTGGCAGGTCCGTGCTCCACAAATGACCTGTTAGCTCCATTCTGCTCCGTTTCTCCAGCAATGCTTCAAAAGGGCATCCCAGAGCAAACATCCAACTTCATTTCCCCACCCTCGGTTTCTGAAAGGGTTTGGAATAGAAATGGAATTCCATCCCTGGGCTTACTGCTGCCACGCATGGCTTTAATTTCCAGTGATGTGTACAACATCCAGACTGAGAGCTGAGTCATGCACAAGTCCTGAAAGAATGGGAATTCTAAACAAATGAAGCTGCAAAGGGTGTTTGAGATCGAAACCACAGAATAGTTTGGGCTGGAAGGAACCTTAAAGATCATTTAGTTCCAACCCTGATGAAGACATTTTAATCGAGAAATCCCAGAAAATCTGCCTCCAAAACAAAATTCAGCTGCAGTCTTCAGAAAAAAACAGTAGCAATAAACATGAAGAGAGCTTGAAAATGACCTGCTGTGCTTACAACACACATTGAAAGAATGTGCAGAGGAATAAAAGATTGAAAGAATGAAGGCATTAAAGAATTAAAGATGAAAAATAGAAGAACATGAGCATAAGAGGACAGAGTAATGTATTTAATGAAAAAGCAATTCTGAATATTTCTGCCCATGGGAGAGCCCACCAGCTCCTGCCTTGTGGTGTGTTAATGTGAGTGGGACTGGGAAGCAATCGGAGCCCCCGCTTGGTGCTCTCTGGTTGTTCTCCCCTAGCTGTAGGGATGCTCCTCACAGATAATGTACAGCAAGAAATACAGCAGGAGGTCTGCCTTTGGATGGATCTCGTACACAGGTCCTTCAAGGTTAACCTTCCAGGACAGCCAGGGCTACATCTAGGTCTGAGATGTTTATTGAACTCCATTTCTCTTGTAAGCCGTGGTAGCTCTCACCCTTTGGTGGGTTTCTTTGTCAGATACTGCTGGATATTCAGACTATCTTTACCTCCAGAGCCTCACAAGCTGCTGCCAGAACCACAGGTGACACTGAAGACCAAAAACGTGGGTCAGACAGAAATGTCTTTAGGCCAAACCATTACCTTGAGAAGGAAGGTCTGGCAAGAGGCTTCCTCAGCTCTGTCTGCCTCTGCACAGAGCAATTCTTGGTTGTCTGGTTACTTTCTACCTCACTCTTTGGTGCTTTGGTGATCTCCTGAATACACGTAGGAAGCAAACACATCCTGTGTCCAGAAGAGTAAGTGTCTGAATAGCTCAGGGTCCTCTTAACCACAGAAATGACAAATTTTCTCTCTCTCTGTCCCTTTTCTGATTTACAGTCTTATTAAGGTTTATTTGCACTTTCTATTTATTTCTGTTTCCTTGGATTTCTTCCCTTTAATGACAATTTAATGGAGAATGTAATGCCATGGTTTATTGTGCTAGTGGTGCTCACATCAAGTGGAAAAACCTAAGGATGCTTAGAGCAACTCAACCAGGAACTTACCACCTTCATTACTGCAACCCTATGATCCTATTTGAACATGTTTTAACATCACAAAAGTACCTTTTGAGTGAGACTCCAGCCCTGAAGCCTTTACAGCTGCTTGGGTAGTTCTTGTCTTGCTAGTAAATGGGACAGAGCACCCTTCACGAGTTTTCTGTAGCTGCTGTAAACCTGGAGGTCTGTCCTTTATTTTGTCAGCCTGCGGCACCTGATGGGTAACGGCGCCTCTTTCCTTCGTGTCTGCCGTCCGTGTTCCCACATGGCCCCCCTGGGTGCCGTATCTGGGTGCTCCAGACGTGTTTGGTGTAGGAAATTCAACAGTCACGCTCTGATTTTTTTTTGTTTATATTTTAGAATGACAGACCCAGCCAGAATGCAAACCACCCCTTCGAAGGGTGCCAAGGATCAAAGCCAAAGCACCCTCTAGAGACAACCTCTGCGGTCACTGGCGAACCGGGGCAATTTCACCCCAAATACAGATAACGTGGCTCTGGTGGTGCTGTGTATTTACTGGAGTGAATTTCGGCAGAGATTTGTGATCCCTTCTACTCATCGTGTGTTCAGAATCACACATTTCTCGAGGTAAAGCCACTCCAGCCCAGCGCAGCAAATTATTTCCTGTTCACATCTGAAAACCCCTCCAAGGACCCATAAAAAGTCCTGCAGTTCGTGATGCGGGAGCAGGGACTCAGCACCGCGGTTGCTCCTTTAGAAACGCAGAGTCCCGCGGTGCACGGGGCAGCGGAGCCTGCTCGCTGCAGCCGTAAATCCGAATCACGTCGGTCCTTTTGTTCTGAAACCTCCCCTCCAGCGCCCTGCTGTCGGCTGCAGCACCGAGAGCTGCGTCCCGTGCCCCGCGTGTGACGGTGCGGGGCAGGCGATGGCTTCTGCTGCTGCTGGAATCTTGCCGAGAGTGGAACAAACCACCGAGCCCTGCTTGTCCTGTGGGGGTGTTCAGCCTCCCCGCATGCAGATGCTCGAAAGAAATCCCAGCAACGTGACCTTCACCTGGTTTGAAGGGGAAACTCGGGCAAATGGCAGATCCCAGCAGCGAGCTGTTTGTCAAAGCACATCAGCTGCAGCTTTTCTCCACCCATTCAGTTCTGTTTGTGAACTGTTTTGTTTGGGGGATTTTTTTCCCCTTGTCGATGTTCTGACAGTGCTTTCATGGAAAACAGTAAAGACCCCCACAAGGGCAAAGAGAACTTCACCACATGAAGTACTCGGCCTTTGCAGGAGGTGTTTTCCATGTTTTTAGAAAGGAGATCACTGCTTTAAGCTGGAAAGAGCAGCTGATCTCTGTGCTGCAGCTCTGGTGGCTGGCATTCGTACCGCACAGTGTCTGGAATACATGATGAGCCATTCACAGACTCCCACAGGCTGATGGAGTTCGCTTCTGAATTTATTCAAGTCCATACCCAATCTGATTTCCCTGCAGAGCAAGACCGCTGCTGGAGCTCACTTGAATCACACTGCGTCTTCATTGCTAACCGTTTCCGATGCTCCCTTAGGAATCTCCGATAGTGGGACCCCACGTATATGACATATATATGGTTTCATAAACACAGATACAGGCAAAAAATCCTTTAAAGACCCCAGAGGGTTGAGATTAGGATTCTTGTGTCTCTGTTTCACCAGTGACAGTATCTCTCAACGCTCTTACCGGTGCCACTCCATACGCCTGAGTCATCACAAGAAAAATAAGAGCAAGCTCCTAAAAGAGTTCTCTATGATTTGAGAATTCAGACCCTTTTCTTCATTTTGTTGTTGTTTAGCTCTTCCACGGGGCTTAAAAGCAGATGCTGTCCTGCTGCAAGCAAAGAGCCTGGTTTTATAGATCATCAGGACCGCAGCAAGCGGGGCCTTTCTTCCTGCCCCCATAACCAACCCACAAGGGGTTTTGTATTCAGAGACTCCTGAACATGCTGAGAGGGAAAATCTGGACGGTTTGGTATTGCATCACAGCCACAAAGGAGGGGGTGACAAGGTCATGACACTCAGTGAAGTGACAGCTCACCACGGACGGGCTTCGTGGGGGTCCCATTTTGCAGTACAAGCTATAGCCACCGCTATTCTTTACAGCACAGTGAATTTACAGGGTAAACTGGGGAGCCCCTTGAACGGTGAACAGAAGCAGCCTTTCCTTTTCTTGTCTGGCATTGTGTTCCCAGTTCCATATTGCTCCAGTAGTGTCGCTGGTTGCTGGGCCAGGGAGACACCAGAATGAAATGAGAAGAAGAAAATGGGTTTAGATTTGTCACAGCTACCAGGGCACACAGACATCATCTGTTCTGTCACGTGCTTCTGTTGGATGACAGACACGGTGTCTAGAAGGATCTGTGTCCCAGTAAGTGATGCCTCAATCTACATCAAAGCTGCCACATTTTGACTGAAACTACAGGAGGCTAAAGACAGCTGCTGGACTGCAGCAGCTAAATGGGTCCTTGACCTTCATAACTCTGTTCGTTCTCTACTGCCCAACAAAAGCCAAAATACGGCCCGAAAAATATCTCAAAGGTAAAAACAGTGTTAGAAGCAGCATTTGGTGGGGGGGACACACACTGCTAATGTCTGCAGGAAACTTTAATCTGGGAAGACAATTAGAATAAAAGTTTCCTGGTGAATTTCAGCCACCAAAAGCAGGTTGTGCAGACCCTCCAAAACCCTCTACTGGAATTACCAAGTAGGAGCCGTCTCCTGTCGTGCAAAACACTCAACACTACTTTGGCTGCAAGGAGATGAGGGAAGGACTTCTTCCAGCCTTTCTGGTAGGACTTTCAGCGAGGAGATGGCAAGTGCCTGTTTTCTGGCCCCAGGTCTATTGGTAACACTCAGTGGTCACAGTGTTCATCAGGGCTGATAACAACATCAGCAATGAATTAACCATTTGGGATGCTGGTCGCGCAGCCCTAAACAAGAAGCCATACAGGAGCACAGCAAGCCTTTGCCGTGGATTTTGAGTCCGGTTTCTTATCTAGCTTTAACAGTTTGCTCTGCAGACAGTCGCACTGTGCTGCTCTTAGCTGTGATGATGCCTGTAATTTTACAAAGCTGTTTTCAATTTAAACTTGTAAATTGCACCTGCTGGGGAGCTGTGATCCTCACTGCATCAACAGGAAAGCAGAGGAAGATGAAACAGACAGGCTGAAATCACCACCACGACAGTCTGGGAGTGGAATGGTTGCAGCTTTCTGCCAGGGAGCCTCTACAGAACCTGCGGTTGATTTGAGCCTTGCCTCAGCTTAAGATGTTTTATTCAGCTGAAGAATCAAACCTTTTCAGTTTTCAAATAATGGCTTTGTATTTTGGGGCTTTTTTAAAAATCAAGAGCCCAAGAAGAATATTCAGCTCTTATTGCTAACTGATAGCTTTTTTCTTGGTCTCATCCAAACTACCTATTTCTGCACTAAATGACAGTAGAATTGGCAGCTGCGTTAGCAGAGGTGATAGAGCCTCCGGGAAAGTAGTTTGCTTTGTGGAAGTCGAGTTCCACGTCTGCAGCAATTTTTCCTTCTCTTGTTAAGCTGCTCTGACTTCCTGATGGTAGGGAAACAGCTTTTACATTTCTGATGGGGTTGCTCTTGATGTCTTCAGGGCATTGACAGCAGTTACTATCAACAGCTTCTTGAGGAAGTTACCCGTGAGGCTGAGCACCACCCAGATCTAAGTTTTGCTGGCTTTTCCTTTCAGATCATCTTGAAATACCATGAGAAAAAGCATTGCACAGAGGCGATGAGATGCTGTGACCAAATGGTGACCCCTTGGACTGCTCGGTACCCGACTGTAGTCAATACCACTTAATCAGCACAATTTCCAGGGCTAGAACCTACCCCAGGGTCACACTCACCCTTGTAGGAACAGCTCTGGCAAACACCTGCAATGTCTTCTGTTACCTGTTACTGACAATCTATTAAAACCCACAACAGGTGGCAATCACAAGTAGATTTTATTTGCCTTGAATGATTTCATGAGGTATGGCCATGATTTAAACTGAAGGGACTTCATGAGATCAAAAGCATTTCTATTGCAGCAGACATCAAGCCTGTCACAGAATCATAGAAAGTTAGGGATTGGAAGGGACCTCGAAAGATCATCCAGTCCAATCCCCCTGACACAGCAGGATCACCTAGACCAAGTCATAGAGTCAGTCAGGGTTAGAAGGGACCACAGGATCATCCAGTTCCAACTCCCCTGCCACGGGCAGCGACACCCCATCCTAGATCAGGCTGGCCAGAGCCTCATCCAGCCTGGCCTTAAACACCTCCAAGGACGAGGCCTCAACCACCTCCCTGGGCAACCCATTCCAGGCTCTCACGGTGAAGGACATCCTCCTCACATCCAGTCTAAATCTACACATTTCCACCTTTGCTCTGTTCCCCCTAGTCCTGTTGCTACCTGAACTCCCACTCCCTTCACATCAAGATGTAGTCCAATCCAATTCCTTCTCAGGTTGATGTGGAATCTTCTGTGTTTCAGCTTACAACCATTGTCCCTCCTCCTATCACTACGTGACACCGAGAATAGCCAGGCTCCATCCTCCCAACAGCCACCCCTCAAGTATTTATAGACATTAATGAGGTCACCCCTCAGTCTTCTCTTTTCCAAGATAAAGAGACCCAGCTCCCTCAGCCTCTCCTCATAAGGGAGGTGCTCCACCTCCTTCATCATCTTCATTGCACTATGCTGGACTCTCTCCAGCAGCTCCACATCCCTCTTGAACTGAGGAGCCCAGAACTGGACACAACACTCCAGATGCGGTCTCTCTAGTGCAGAGTAGAGGGGAAGAAGAACCTCTCTCCATCTGCTAACCACCTCTCTTCTGATCCACCCCAGGATGCTGTTGGCCCTCTTGGCCACAAGAGCAGACTGCTAGCTCACGGTCATCCTGCTGTCCACTAGGACCCCAGGTCCCTTTCTCCTAGGCTGCTCTCCAACAGGTCAGTCCCCAGTCTATCCTGGTACCTGGGGCTGATCTTGCCCAGATGTAAGACTCTACACTTACCCTTGTTATACTTCAGTGTCTCCCCACCCAGCTCTCCAGCCTGTCCAGGTCTGGCTGAATGGCAGCACAGTCTGCAGGGGTGTCGGTGACACCACTCAGCTTTGTGTCATCAGCAAACTTGCTGACAGTGCACCCTAATCCTTCATCTAAGTCGTCAATGAATAGATTGAAAAGGCCTGGTCTATGACTCAACCACCAGCTATCCACTCGGATGCAGCAATCACCAGGAAAAAGCAGTGACCTGCTGCTTGCCGAGGTTGCCAGGGTAGATTACCACACTCTGGCCAAGAAAAATCTATTACTTTAACATTTCACAATGTAAATAACAGGCTTGAGGAAGGAATGTTTTCCTTCTTGGAAAACTTCCAGCTGTGTTTTAGGAAGTTAATTACCATTTTATCTTGGTGCATGCTCTTACTGTGATCTCCTGAGGAACTCTGCAGGTGATGAAGGCTACAGTCTGTTGTCAGGGTGGCGTTTGCTTGCCATGACCTCACTGCGCCCCAACATGCAGCTCGTCTTTAATTATTATAAATGAATTAGTAAAGTGGAGTTAGTATCGACACCCTGCAAATCGTGAAGAATTGCATTGCCGGGATATTCTCCTCTCTAGATCTTCTTCCACTCTCAGTGGAGTCGCAGAGGGTGAAGCACATGCCATCAGTCATCCCTGTCTTTTGGCAGCTTTGTGCTACCAAGCAGGTGCTGCTGCACAGTCACCCACTCCCTGCAAAGCCAGGCCCCGGTAACCCCGTTTGTGCTGTGAGATGGAAGCTGGTGCCTTAGTCATCGCTCTAAAGGAGTGAAGGCTTCAAGGCGACTGCTCATTTATAAACAGAACAGAACGTGCTATCAAATCACCACATCTCAGGGGGCAAGTGTGAGCTGTGTTCTTTTATTTGTCTTCAAGTTCCTTTTTAACAGAACAGGAGCTCTGAGCCCAAACAGAACAACCACCGCTGCCACCGCTGCTTGCCTTGCGGTGGTTTTGGTGGTGCTGTTCCCCCACCTATTGACTCACACAGCTAACACGGGGGCTTGCAGAGCAAATGTCTCTGAAGAGCACAAAATGTTAGTGATTTTACAGAACCACAGACTGGTTTAGGCTGGGAGGGGCCTCAGAGATCACTCAGGGCCAACCCTCTGCCACGGGCAGTGGCATCTCTCACCAGGCCAGGATGCCCAGAGCCTCATCCAACCTGGCCTTGAACACTTCCAGACACGGAGCAGCCACAGCCTCCCTGGGCAACTTGTCCCAGGGCCTCAGCACCCTCACGGCAAAGAATTTGCTTTGCTGTGCTAGAATTAGTGGCTGGTTCAGGGGCATTAGAGACCCAGTAATGACTTAGCTGGAGGTTTAGAGATTGCAAGCGCAGAAACAGCTCTGGCCAGACTTCATCTGGCAGCTGTCAGAACTCTGACTGATGGCACTAGTGATGCTGCAGTCACCCCATTCTGATACAGGACTAGCTGCAGACTCCTGGTGCCCAGCCCGGGCTCATGACAGAGCTACTTCTCCCTCAGCTCTGCTTCTGCTTTCACTATTATCCATCTCTCCCTCACATAGATTTGATAAAACATAAAACTTTTGCTGGAGGGTCTCCTGTTTGGCTCTAAATACTGAAGCCCCAGAGGTAAAATCACACTCGTCCTGAAAGTTCCTGACGCCCTTTATGCCTAAGGAACTGCCCATCTTGACTTGGCAGGCTACTTGCCTTCTGGGTGGCCTTAACATCCCCAAGTCCTCTGGCAGCTGAATGGAGCTTTTTTTTCCAAAGCACTGGCCATATCCTCTTGTTTTGAGGTTATTATTCAGCCATTTAGTCCTTTCAGTTTCACCTAGAAACCTCTGTTCTGGAGAGTCTTGCTGGTTCTTAATTCAGACAGGCAGAAGGGTTCTAGTGACACTGTGTTATGCAAAGCCTCCCACAAATACAGCCACGGGGAGCACGTTAAACACGTTGGTGAAGGAAGGAGGATGTTTGTAAATGACTGTGGAATGAGCTCAATGGAAGCTTCAGCTCCCGCACTCTCTGCCTCTCAACTGGTGACTCCTACATTTATTTATGTTGTGCTCGTGTAGCTCTATCACTTGAACAAGGGAGATGCTGAGGTAGAGAGTTGTAGAACCACTGATTCCTCTTCCCACTCTGGTGCAGGCACAGCAAGACAGGAAAGGCCACATCACAAGAGTGTCTTCCATCGAGGAGCACTCGAGCATGGACACATGTCCTGTAAGAAACCTCACAGGGGACTTCAGGAGAGGGATTAGGAGCATGGGGGACTTGAGCCTGGGCAACTGTTGACAGTTACAGTGACAAAATACTTGAATGGGTTTCTCAGAGGGCAGGCTTCACAGAACCATCAATGGTTTGCACTGGAAGGGACCTCAAAGACCTAAGGATCAAAGGAGATGGACAGACATGCTCAGTGTGACTGCAGTCTGCCTGCCTCAGGAGTTCATATGTGCTCTAACAGCACTGCTTGGGGGTTTATAGTGTGATTAGAAACTGAAGAAGCTTCAACAGGAAAAAATCCCCAAACAAACCAGCAAGCGCATCCTCATGTTCCCTAGCAGGTGTCTGGTTTTTCCTCGTTGTCCTGGTTTTGCTGGGTCAGAGTCCCCACCCTGCCATGGCATGCTGGTTCTTAGCAGCCTGGAGTCAGCCCGGGCAGCTGAGCTGAGCTGGCTGCAGGTGGAACCCAACCCAGAAACACCTCACTCAGTATAAAAGGGGAAGTAGGCTGAGGTACGTGTTTCCTCCTGCTTCTCCCCAGCTGTGGAGCATCTCACTGTCCTGTTCCTGAGGCACTGCCATCCCATTTACTGTGACTGCTGTAAGTTCTCTGGGCTGAGTATAACTGTGTAAAGCTTTACATTGGCACTGGATTCATCTGGCTGTTTCTTTAAATCTAGTTTTTTTTTTAACAAAACTTGGGTCTCCTTTTTCCAGCCTCCCCTCTCTGCTGTTGAAGGGTCACTGGGTGGCAGAGCAAGTGGTGGAGAGGGTAATTCACACCAATACCCATGATCTGTCTCCCAACTGATGGATCCTCCCAAAGCGTAGCTCACATTTGTTAGCAGACCACAGCTGTGGGGTATCTCACTGTAATGATAGTGAAACCAAACTGTAGCATCAGGAGTTCCACTCTGGGGACCAGGTTCACACAACAAACACTGTCTTCGTTCTCCAAACCCTGATTTTGAATTTTTTTTTCACAGAATCACAGAGCATTAGGGAATGGAAGGAACCTCAAAAGATCATCTAGTCCAACCTCCCTGCCAGAGCAGGATCTCCTAGATCCAGTCACACAGGAACATATCCAGGTGGGTTTTAAACACCTTCAGAGAAGGAGACTCCTGAACCCCCCTGGACAGCCCATTCCAGTGCTCAGTTACCCTCACTGGGAAGAAGTCCTTTCTTGTATTTATGTGGAACGTCCTAGGTCGCAGCTTATACCCACTGCCCTGGCCATCCCTACTGTATTTTCATGTTGTTCTCTTTCCTCAGTAGAGGACTTCTGTGTTTGGATAAGGCTAAATTAATTAGAGTTTGTCTGCTGACCTCAAATGTCTTTAACTGAACCAGAGCGATGACCCCAGTCCTTTGTCTGCTGTGGTTTTAAAGGAGGAATAGATATTCTGAGGAACACTTGAGGCACAGCTGAGAGATCCAAAGCTGTCTACCCTGCAGAAAAGCAGGCTGAGGGGAGATCTTTTTGTCCTCTACAGCTGCCTGGAAGGAGGTTGTAGAGAGGGGGATCAGGCCGTTCAACCAAGTGACAAGCAATGGGACAAGAGGAAATTAGATATTAAATACTAGGAAGAATTTATTCACTGAAAGGGTTATCAGGCACTGGAATAAGTTGCCCAGGGCAATGGTGGAGGTATTTAAGAGTCCTGTAGTCAAAATACTTAGAGATATGGTTTAGTTAAGGACTTGCCAGTGCTGGGTTAGTCTTGAACTAGATGATCCTGAAGGTCTTTTCCAGTCAGGGCAGTTCTGTGTAGAATTGCATCCTTTGCAGTTTGACCTCAGCAGATACAGAAGAGGCTTTCTTCCCTGCCAGATGGACATTTCCTGATGTGGCCAGTTTGTAATTACCCAGATGTGCTGCCGTTCCAGTTAGCTGTCTTCATGCAGCTGCACTGGGATTCTTACCAATTGAGTTCCTACCAAACAGCTCAGTTCCATTCATACAGGCAATAATTATCACAGAATTATCACAGAGTGATTGAGGCTGGAAGAACCCTCTGAGCTCATCCAGCCCAGCCCAGAACCTAACATCACCACAGTGGCCACACCAGGGCTCTAAGGGCCACAGCCAGGCTGTCCTTCAGCGCCTCCAGGGATGGTGACTCCATCACTGCCCTGGGCAGTCCAGTCCAGGGTCTGATCACCCTTTCCTTGAGGAAGGGCTTCCTGACATCCTACCTAACCCCCCCCGGCAGCTTCAGGCCCTGCCCTCTCATCCTGGTGCTGGTTGTGTGGGAGAAGGGGCCTGGCCCCAGCGTCACTACAGCCTCCCTTCAGTGAGCTGTGGAGAGGGAGAAGGTCCCCCCCCGAGTCTCCTCTTCTCCAGTCTCCCCTTTTTCCTACAAAGTGTGATCTCACACTGTTTGTAGGGGACAGGCAGTGGCAGATCACTAAGGCATAGAATCATCACGGCTGGAAAGAACCTCCAGGATCATTAAGTCCAGCCCTCATCCCAGTATCTCCCTAATCCCTATGCTGTGGACTCAAGTGCTCTAGCTACTAATTTTTTAAACACCTCTAGGGATGGTGACTCCACCACCTCCCTGGGCAGCCTGTTCCAGTGCCCAACCCCTCTCTCAGGGAAGAACTTCTTCCTCACATCCAATTTAAACTTCCCCTGATGCAGCTTAAGGCCATTTACAGAGTAATGGTGGCCTCATCCTTTTCTATCAACCTGATCCACACCTCAGGGGAACAGGAATTCTAAAGGTAAAGTGTTACTACTTCTAGGGCCTTTCTGGGGGTACTTGCACTGCCTCAGGGCTACTGTAGCGTAGTGGCAGCAGTGGAGAGATTCCTACTGCAAGAGCAGACGATATGACAGCAGAGCTGTTACTACGCTAGAGATGCAGATAACTACTTCTTGTCACAGGTTACTCAAAGTCATATCTATTTTAATGAAGACAAAGGATTTTCAGCTTCATCTTTCTTGTTGCAATTTTGGTGCCAAAGCTGTAGATGGAGAGAAGCTCAGTAGAACAAAAGTGATGAGAATGAGAAGTAGCCTTAGCTTCTGCTTGGTTTCAGGGATCCATCTTCATTTAGCTGGGAGCTCAGCAGTTCATGGAAGACCTAGAACCTAGAATCTGTACCCAAACGTGAATAGAAACCTAAAAATATCAAGAGACTTCTAAATAGTGATCGGATCTTTTGAAAACAGCCAAGCAAACTTCCCATCCCATTTGGCTGATCCCAGCTTTTAGAGCATCACTAGGGTGATGCTTCAAAACCCAGAGTGCCTTGGAAATTTGGGCTCCATTAATATCTGCATTTCTTTGTCTCAAAGAGCAGAACTGCAAAACGCTGGCAGCTGTTGAAACTGGATGTTTCACTGGGAAGGGTAGAGATTCTGAATTCTTTTGTTTGACTTGTAGTGCAGCTAATTTGCCTTTCTGCAAGTATCCTAGCAACCACTTCCCACAGCCCCCGCCCGCCACCCCCTTCTCGAGCACCGTAAAGGTTAGGTAAGGATTCTGGAGAGATTGGCCTAAAATGCAAAACAAACTGATGTTTCTTAAAGGCACAATTTGCCTTAAAACTGTTTCGACAATTCCAGAACATTTTAAGGGAGGGAAGGGCGAGATCATAGAATCATGGCATCATTAGGGATTGGAAGGGACCTCGAAAGACCATCTAGTCCAATCCCCCTGCCACAGCAGGATCACCCAGACCAAGTCACACAGGAACACATTCAGGTGGGTCTTAAACATCTCCAGTGAAGGAGACTCCACAACCACCCCCAGCAGCCTGTTCCAGGGCTCTGTCACCCTCACTGTGAAGAAGTTCCTTCTCATATTTATATGGAACCTTCTATGTTCCAGCTTACAACCATTGCCCCTATCACTGGATGACATTAAGAATGACATTGAGATGCGAAGAAACACTCCAAAAATAAATGTTAACAGTTGGTGACACTGTGAAATACTGGATGGAAGAAGGCCTTGACCTTCGTAGAATCACAGAATGATTGAGGCTGGAAAAGCCCTCTGAGGTCATCCAGCCCAGCCCAGGACCTAACATCAACACAGCACCCAGACCAGGGCACTAAGAACCACAACCAGGCTGTCCTCCAGGGATGGGGACTTCATCACTGCCCTGAGCAGTCCCTTCCAGGCTCTGATCCCCCTTGCCATGAGGAAGGGCTTCCTAACATCCAACCTAACCCTCCTCTGGCAGCTTCAGGCCGTGCCCTCTCACCCTGGTACTGGTTGCCTGGGAGAAGAGCTTGACCCCCACGTGACTCTAACCTCCCTTCAGGGAGTTGTAGAGAGGGAGAAGGTCCTCCATGAGTCTTCTCCAGGCTAAACACCCCCAGCTCCCTCAGCCTCTCCTCATCAGCCTTTCCCTCCAGTCCCTTCCCCGGCCTTGTTGCTCCTCTGGACCTGCTCCAGCCCCTCAATCTCTTTCTTGAAGTGAGGGGCCCAGAACTGTCCCCAGTACTCGAGGGGAAACCTCCTCAGTGCTGAGGACAGAGGGCCAGCCATACTATTGCTGATTCAAGCCAGGGTGCCATTGGCGTTCTGGGCCACCTAAGCACTCTGCTGGCTCCTGTTCAACCAGTACTGCCAGGTCCCTCTCTGCCCACAGGCTGCTCTCCAGCCACTGTTCCCTCAGTTCACAAGTGACTGAGCTCAGAATGGGGGAGTGCTCCCTACAAAGACTTTGGGACAAGCCTTTTCATATTGTATTTGATGAGGTGAAGATTTGGGCAAAAAACCCCAAACCCTGGTTGAAGGGTAGGCAAACCCACAGGCTGTTCTGCTGTTGTGTAAATATTTAACAGCTGAGGCTGGGTCCTGCTTGAGTCTTTATTGCTTCTGCAGTTGTGAGGAGATCTCCATCGATTCCACAGCTAGAGGACACTAACAAACTCCATTTCATCGTCAAGGCTCTGCTGTCAGTGGAGACACCAGAAGCTGTCAGACCAAGTTAGACCTCACTATCTGAGGTGAAAAGCTCCAGACACGCTCAAGTCACCTACTTCCACTAAATGCTTCTTCTGGCCTGCTAGCGGGTTCTAATGCAAGCAGAGCTTCCTAATGAGGAACCTATATTTAGCCATTGATGAAATGTTAATGATCCAAGTCAGGATCTTGGTAGGTCTTGGATACATGGTCCCACACGGGACCGAGGCTGAGTATTCTGGCACTACTGCTGGCAGCTCTGTCGTCATGTTGGTTATACAATCACCCAGACGTCTGTCTTGGGGTTTGGGGGGGGGAGGGATATGAATGGTTTTTCTTGGTTTGTTTGTTTTCAATGTACAGATCTTGTTGATCTGCAAGGCGTGAGCTAAACATGGGTGGGAGTTCAAGGTCAGCTATTTATGCTTTTTGTTTGGTGTTTTGATTTTTGTTAATCTTTTAATCTCATATTCGAAGCCTGACTTTATTCCTGTGTCTTCATAAATAAGTAACTGCTTGGATGTAGTCACAGGGAGGGTGATTTTCCAAATACATTGGGAATGGAGAAAGCTGGGGTGGTTCAGCTTAGAGAAGAGAATGCTCCAGGATGAACTACTAGGAGCCTTCCAGTACACGAAGGGGGCTGCAGGAAACCTGGGGAAGGGCTTTTTACAAGGGTCTGTAGTGATAGGACAAGGGGCAAAGGCCTGAGAAAGGGGAGATTTAGATTGGCTGTTAGGGAGAAATTCTTCAACATGAGGGTGCTGAGGCTCTGAAACAGGTTGCCCAGGGAGGTTGTGTGTGCTTCATCCCCGGAAGTGTTTAAGGCCAGGTTGGACGGGGCTTTGGGCAACCTGGTCTGGTGGGAGAGAGTTGTCGCTGCCCAGTCCATGACAGCAGCTTGGAACTAGATGATCTTCAAGGCCCCTTCCAGCCTAAACCATTCTGTGTGCATGCTTGACCAACCTGATAGCCTTTGATGAGGGCATAGCCAGGTGGATGGATGATGGCAGAGCCGTGGATGTCATCTATCTAGACTTAAGTAAGGCTTTTGACACGGTCTCTCACAGCATCCTTGCAGCCAAACTGAGGCAGTGTGGTCTAGATTTTCAAGTAGTGAGGTGGATTGTAAACTGGCTACAGGGTAGAAGTCAGAGACTAGTGGTCAGTGAGACAGTCTAGTTGGAGGCCTGTATCTAGTGGAGTGCCCCAGGGATAATGCAGCAATAGGACCACTGAATGGGAGCAGTGGCCAACTCCCTGTTATCCTTAATTCACAACCCACCTCCTTAAAGACTAAATCAATGAGGAGATAAAACCTGAAGCTGTTGCATGTTCTCTTCCCTGTCCCAGCCTGAGACTGCCATGGGAAAATGACTCCACCTTGGTGTGCCCAGAGGTGAATGAGTTTGCAGAAATACAGCAAAACAAAGGACTGAAGGAGGTAAGAGAAATACTCTGTGTTAGCCCTGTGTCAGGGCAAGGAAATGTGCTGCTTCCCAAACCTGCTGATGGGAATTACCTCTAACTGCAGTGGGGAAACATTGCAACCAGCAAGAGATGGGATTAGCCCAGAGCTCCATGCCCTGAGACCCAAGGTGAGGGTCTCCCCTGGAACACTTTCTGTCTAACCTGTTTTTTCCCTGGAGAACATCCCTTACTGCAGGACCGAGAAGGTGTTTTGCCTAAGGGCTGTGGTGGGGAAGAAAATGGTGAAAGCAAGACTTCCAAAACCCTGCTGTGCTTTGCATTTGGCAAGCAGCAACTCAGGAAAGTTGATCTTGATCTTTTATACCCCATTTAAGCTCCTTCCCCAACTCAGCTGACAAAAGAGACATGTGAATGCCTCCAGTATGTCATGATTTAGGATATGATCCTGTGTGCTTCTTGGTCTCCCATTTGCTGCAGAGGTTTGATTGTGCTGTTGAGGTTATATCAGTAGAACTGAGCTAGGAGAGGAGACAAATTAGGTCAATTCAGTCCCTGTGTAGTGGTTACTTTGGGAATTTCAATTGATATTCCATGAACAGCTTTGCCAAATAAAGGAAAGAGCGGTTGATGCTTAATTACCAGCACTTACTGCTGCACAAAAGCTTCTGCCCATGTTTTATTGTCCATGAAACGTCCTCAGCTGTGGATTATAGTCATTATATAATTCATCAGCATCAAACAGAGCTCCTCATCTGACTAGATAAATGATGGATCATCACTCTCAAGCACTGGAACTGAAAATGCTGGTACCCCACTATAAACAGCAAAGAATGGGTAGAGGGGGCAGTTCTGGGCTTTTAGGATGCTGCAGTTCAAGTGAAAAGATCCTCTTCTTAGAAAACCCTCTGAGGTCTCACGGCGGATACAAGTGAGGCTAGCAAATCCCTTTGGTTCGATAGCCCTTTTAAACAACACCTAAGCTCCTTGCTGAATTCAGTGCATGTTTTTCTAAGCAATAGGATGCTTCTGCTGCCATAAGTGACCATGAGGACTGCCAAGGCCTGCTCATGTGTTTGTGAGTGAGAGATCCCTTCTTCTTCGTAATGTGTTAGACTCTGAGACACTGGTCGTGTCATGACAAGCTGTGTTAGGTTGACACCATTTCAGTATTTCAACATATTTTCCTCCCATTTTCCCCTCTCTTGTCCATCCTGAGTGGTGTGGAAGCCGTGCCGGTGGGTGACAGGTTGCTGGGGGGGAAGGTTTTAAGGGCACACAGATGCTGGGCACAAGGCAGGAGCGCAAAGGGGGTTCTGGAGAGTAAAAGGGGCAGAGAGGAAAGGATGCCCAGATGCCATTCTGATGTGGTCTGTGTGTTTCCGTTTCGGCTCTACCTTGTGAGTGCCTTGACTCCCTGATGGCTTTGGTTTTCCTCCGAGTTCCACTCTGGGACTGCAACCTTCCCGCTGGCCCCAGTCACTCCAGGGCTGTGCCTGCCGTGCCAGTTCCCCTGTCCCCCTCCTCCGGCACTTCTCTGCTGCCGTTGGCCTATTGAACGCACTGGCAGCTATCCAGGCTGAGCTTGGCTCCTTTGCACGTTAGCTCTTTCTCCTCTTGTACCGTCTTTCCTCTCATTATCTCTCTTCTTTCCCCCCATTAAAGGTGTGGTATCTTATTCCAGTTGCCTGATCTCTCGTATTCTAAAATTCTCCTATTTAAAAGATTCCGCGCTGTGAGAGTTCTGCCATTGGCCCTAAAGCAGGGACACAAGTGATTTAATCCCCAGTTCAGAGGTGTGAAGAGGGTTAGTAACGAATAGGTCACCAACTGACCCCTAACCATCGCAGACACTTAACAAAGGGCACTGGTATGTGGGGGTGCAGTGGTGAGACTGTTCTGTTCATGTTGAGGTTATTGAACACACCGGCAGCTGCCCCGTGCGGGAGCTGTGCTGACCCAGAGGTGAACCACCCTGCTTTGGGGAGCAGTCAGAAACCACACATTTGCTGCTCAGATTGTCTCCTCTCTCTGGTATGGTGTCCCAATGGGATAGAGCTGGAGTGTCAGGACTCTGAGGCAAACCATTGATGTTTCAACAGAAGCAAAAGGGTTTGCTCCTAACAGGACCAAGATCCAAAGCAAAAACCTTGAGGGTGAGGGAAGAAGGTGAATTTCCAGAGGTCCCAGAGGGTTTTTATGGATGCATTTACTCAAGCAAGTTAGTGTTGGAAGGGTCTTTCACATAAAAATACTTCGGCTGGGGCTGTGTTTGGTTGTTTGATGGTAGCGCTCCAGTGAGTTACTGTTCCTCTTGTAGCACTTCTTCTCCTTGTGAAACCAAGAGCGCAGTTGCACACTGGCCACAATTGTGGTGCCTGCTCTGTAATGGGACAGCAAGTTAGTGATCTTTAATTCCATGCTTGTTAGTTTGAAAGGAGGCTGAAGGGAGACCTCATCATTCTCTACAACTACTTGAAGGGACATTGTAGAGAGGTCTCTTCTCACAGGTCATTAGTGACAGAACAAGCTCAAGCTGCATCAGGGAAGGGTTAGGCTGGACATTAGGAAAAGTTTTTTCACAGAAAGAGTGGCTGCCCAGGGAGGGTCTTGAGTCACCACCCCTGGAGGTGTTTAAAGGTTATTTCAGATGTGGTGTTGGGGGATCTGGTTTAGGGGTGAACTTAGTAGAGTGGGGTTGATTGTTGGACTTGATGATCCCAAGGATCTTTTCCAACCTGAATGATTCTATGATTTTTCAATTATCCTGGCTAATTCTCCTCTGGATGATCATTGCTACTCCTGTAAGAGGACAAACCGTGTTTAAGCATCTGTTCCTCTAATAAACCCCACTGAGCTTCTCTCCTTTGATCCCAGTGCTCTGGCTCCTGGTAACATATTTCCTTTCTGCCTTTCTTGGTAAGAAGCTCAGGAATAAACACAAAGACAGCCATTTCCATATTTTATTTTCTCCAGAATGGTTTCTGGCTGCCTGAAGTGATTTCACAGTTGGCACTGCGCAAGTTCCGTGCTGCCATGCACCGTCACCAGTGGATCCCTGCCCACAGGCTTCAGAAACACGCCGAGTCTGAGTGTGACATATTGCCTTGGCTCTGGGAATGCAGAACAGACTTTGATGATGATATGTTCAGCTTCTAAAAATAACTACACAACAGGTAGCCAGCAATTTTTTTCCTCCTAATACCTAACTCTAAAGCATAACAACACGATGTACTGGCTCCCTGTACAGCTGCTCTCTTACTCATTGTCAGAAAGAGAAGAGGTGTGCAGGGAAGAAAACATTACAAAAGTCTAGAAGTCATGAGTGATGCTAATAATCATGAGTGATGCTAAATAAAATGCTTTGGGAGCATTTAGTGGATGCCTGGAGTTGTCTAATCATTCCTTTGTTTGCTTGTTCCAGACAGCCCCAGTAGATAACTTGTCTTACCACAGTTCATAGATATTTCTACACTCATGGTCTCTAATTATGGAGAAGTGAATCTGACCTTTTGAAAGGTCAGATTATTCCACCAAAAGAAGTCAAGATTTTCCCGTGGTGAAGTGTCGAGGGGTGTTTATTTCCATGGTGTGGATAACTTAGCAGTTGTGACTCTCCTCCTGCCAAGAGGAAAATAAACTAGTGTTTTTCATGTGACAGCATACTGCTTTGCTCTTCCAGAGATGGTTTCTATGAAAGCCTGGTCTGTATTCAATAGCAGTCTTGAGTACTAGTCCCACAATGTTCCTTGCTGCTTGTTTTTTACTTCTGGAGTAATTAGTTTTCTTTACTTGATAATTAGTGCTGGTCCTGCCTCTTTGCTGCATGTGCAGACTCACTATGGCCAGAGCAGGAACGGCCCTTTTCAAACTGCATTTCGGAGCTCCTCAAGAGTCTCCAAAGGTGCTGGAGGTTTCTGTGAGCATTACTTCGTGTTTGTCAGGCCCCAGCAGAGAACACTGAGCTGTTGATTGTCTTGGGAGGCAATTCCTGATGATTGGTCAAACGCAGCTGACCTCTTCTCCAAGTTGTTTTGAAGTGTAAAATCCAGGTCTTGATTCCTAACTTCTGGTCTGAGTTTGAGTAGCTGCATTTGGAATCAGCAGGAATAATTTTCTAGGAAGTTTCTTTCTTTTTCCCCTCAACATCATTTGCACAACAGAAGTTTGCCACAGGTAGATGAAAGCCTTCGGGGCACAGCTGTCTGAGAAGCCAGTGTGAATTACAGCTTTCATGTCTGTATGCGAGTTAGCTTTAACTCCAAGGGCCCTTGGACTGTCATCTGAACAAACAAGCATTAAAAAACTTGGTTTGGTTTTGCCAGCAGTTACTTTGAAGTCTTTCTGATGCTGTACGAAAGTTTAACCATTTGTTATCTGGTACAGGGTGAGCAAATAATCTCTTCCTCAGCTTGAAATGAGAACAGAAGAGCAGGGAGTGGCTGCAAGTGGTTGCTGTAGCGCAGTGATTCCAGGGATGACAGCAGGAATAGCTGTCTGTGGGCATCCAGGGGAGGTCACCTCTGAGAGTAATCAGTATCAAACAAAACAGCGTTGGTTTTCAGTTGACTACGGATGTTGTTGTTTGGATTTCTTAAATGTTTGAAGCTAAGCCTGTGCTCTAGCCGTGGAGGACTGGGGGTGCAGACAGTGTTATCATGGGGAGCAGTGATAGTGAATGTGGAAGGGGAAGGTGGGATTTATTCAGAACAAGGCCACAGAGTGATCTGGTTTTGGGAACACTTAATGAAAAACCCTTGGAAAATAATGGAAGAAAGCAGTTTATACATATCTATCACTCATGCAACTGGATCTGGAAATGTGTTTAAGTATGTTCTTCACAACATAAAGTCCTGGGAAACCCCACATCGTTGTGCTCTAGATAATGGAATCCGCTGGTAGGTAGTTGCTTAGCTTAGACTGTTGACTAACAGCAGCAGTGAACTAAACTGTGAAATACTGGAGCATCATAGAATCATTAGGGATTGGGAGGGACCTCGAAAGATCATCTAGTCCAATCCCCCTGACACAGCAGGATCACCAAGTCACACAGGAACACATCCAGGTGGGTCTTAAACGTCTCCAGAGAAGGAGACTCCACAACCTCCCCAGGCAGCCTGTTCCAGTGCTCCAACACCCTCACTGTGAATAAGTTCCTTCTCATATTGATGTGGACCCTCCTGTGTTCCAGCTTACAACCATTGCCCCTTGTCCCATCACTAGATGACATTGAGAAGAGCCTGGCTCCGTCCTCCTGACACCCACCCTTCAAATATTAGCAGAATTACTGCTATTTTCTAGGCATCACAGAACCACAGGGTTGGAAGAGATCACCAAAAGTCATCTAGTACAACCCTCCTATAACAAGCAGGGCCATCACTCACCAGACCAGATTGTCCAGAGCCCCAGCCAGCCTGACCTTGAATGGCTCTGGGGATGGGGCCACAACCACCCTTTTGGGCAGCCTGTTCCAGGGATCCCCACCCTCAGATTAAGGAACTTTTTCCTCATGTGTAGCCTAAACCTGCCCTTTTCCAGCTTCAAACAATGGTACCTCATCCTATCACTCCCTGCCTTTGTAAACAGTCTTCCCCAACCTTCCTGTAACTCCCTTTTGGTACAAGAAGGTTGCTATCAAGTTGCTCCAGAGCCTTCTCTTCTCCATACTGACCAACCCCAGCTCCCTCAGCCTGTCCTCATAGCAGAGGGGCTCCAGCCCCCTGGTGACTTTGGCGCCTTCCTCTGGACTCATTCCCCCAGGTCCCTGTCCTTCATGTATTGAAGGCTCCAGAGCTGGGCGCAGGACCCCAGGTGAGGTCTCACCAGGGAAGAGCAGAGGGACAGAATCCCCTCTCTCAATCTGCTGGCCACACTTCTTGTGATGCAGCCCAGGATGGGATTGGCCTTTTGTGCAGCAGTTGCCCTTTCAAGCAGTGATAAGCACAGAAACCACTTTTCAGCTGGGGAATTCAGCAGGATGTTTGGGCAAAGGGACTGCCTGTACCGTAACCCAGCAGACCTTTGTATTTTCTGCATTTCCGTAGCAGTGGGTCTACCAGAAAAGTGTTCGTGAATGTTAATGACTTCTGGTGGGTGATGTTCTTTCTGGGCAGCCTGGGTCCTACTTTTACACACTTTACTATTTATAAACAGATGTAGAAGCGTCCTAGGTGGTCCTGTGTCTTGGTTTTGTTCACATTGGTACTTTTATCTTCCTAGGAAGTAGAAAAGGTCAAACAGTTAATGAACTTATTTTAAGGAATATCAAGTCCTGTTCCAGCCAGATATTCAGCTCTGACAACATCGGGCTGCTGAGCCAAGGCCCCTTTTTGTTGACACACACCTCCTGCTGAGAAACCCATTTTCTAGATAATAGAGTGACCACTCGAGTGTGGAAGGGGGGTGGAGGAAGGCTGCTGTTCAGAAGGGTCTGTCACTGGAACAGTGTTAAATAGCAGCATGCAGTGAGCAACTTGTGCACTGCCAGTGCTCCCGATGTCCATGAGTGTCGCAGCGAGGAGTTTTCAGGTGAACAGGAGTGAGAGGACCTGATCGATTCTATGAGTGTTGCACATTATTTGTCCTTTACAAATAAGAATTCTCTTTTTACATTGGGCTTCTATCTAGATGAGGTTTTGAACTTAGTTTGGTTCTGATACCTAGTAGCATCCAAACACCAAAGCAAAAACTCAGCTTTGGCTGCTGCAATGTGGCCGCTTTGGAGAGAGAATTGGCTGTCATCAGAGATTCCCTCAGAAGGGTTATTAGATTTCAGCACATCTGGTGGCAGCTCATCACTGGTAATGAACACGGGCAAGGCTGGCTTGGGTTCTTCTTTGACTGCCAAGATTTTGTTCAGCTCTGTAAATGACTGTACAGGAATTAGTGCTCTCAAGCTGACAACTTAAATAAACACAGCACAGCGCTGGTGGTGAGGAATGGGCTCCCAGGATTTTGCACTCTTTAGAAAGCACCTGTAGAATTGGTGTGGAATGGTGTAGAGAACTGATGTGGAGCAATTCCATATCCCAGTAGCCACATATTGCATTTAAGTAGTGGTGCAAATACACAGCCAGGTGTGAATGTGTTGGGGATGAGTGGCTGGAGAGTGACCTGGCAGCTCTCTGGGACTGGGAGTACTGCTTGACAATCAGCTGAACAGGAG
>VXBP01006163.1:0-36757 GCA_013400115.1 Rhinopomastus cyanomelas | reverse complement strand
TTCAGAAAGGAGTCACCGACTATCACCACCCTTCTTTTTTGTTTTAGAGGTTTTGAGTTTGTTTTTTGTAAGGGTTCTCTTTGGGGGTACCCTGGTTAAGACAATGTCTTCAACCTCCTCATCTTGATCCCCAAAATCCAGTGGCCCGAACCTATTCTCCAAGGGCAGATGGAGAAGTGGCATCTGGAAAGGCACAGGGGGGAAGGAGAGGGTTCTGTTTCCCCCACGGATGGGAATATTAGGGATTGGAGGGGACCTCAAAAGATAATTCAGCTGGACAGTTTACCCCATGCTAAGTGCTCTCTTCTTACCTCCAGAGATCAAAGAAATTTTTTTGCAGTTTGCTGTTCTATCCACATTCCCTCTCCCTTCCTTCCTCTGCCCTCACTGCAGCACATCAGCCAGCCTCAGGCATGAATCACGCTCACATACACATCATCTACCACAGTCCAGATGAACTCATGAAAGTCGGCATCCTGCTCTGAACATCACCTTGTGTGTCAACAGCTCCCTGGCTCTCACTTCTAGTGCGCCGAACTCACTACTGGCTTGGCAATTTGCGCCTGAGTCTAATTTGGGGTCTAATTTTGAAGTCTAATTTTGAGGACATGATACAGCAGATAAGTCTAAGTCTAGCAGGTAAATTATAATTTAAGGAAAATTCTCCAGACTCATTTTTTTCCTGGACTGTGCTGCCATTTCATTCCCATTGCCTTGACAAGGCTGAAGTTGATTGTTTGATCAGAAAAGGGCAACAGTTTTGTTTTCCAAACCAAAGGATTCTAGTCCAGCTGGGGAATAAGAGTACAGACTTCATTTTAAAGGGGCAACAAATATAAAACCCCAGCTTCTCAGAGTGTTTACTAAACACTTTAAAATAAATGAGTTGTTTATTTATTTGTTTGTTTGTTTCCTCTGGATGATGAGCCACGGAGAGCTTGGATCAACACAAGCCACAGCAGTCTGCGACAGATCTCATTCATTGCTTGTTTTTCCTTTATTCTGTCACATAAAACAAGCTCATGCCCTGTTAGATGTTTCCAACTAAACACTCTTTGCACACACAGAGTTTTCCTCGCAAGCATTTGTTTGCTACGCATCAGTATAGAGCCATCCCCCATGCTTTTTTGACTATGAGACTAGCCAGGTGAAAAACAACTTACTCTAAGCAAAACCTCTACTGGTATTTGTCTGCTTTTTCAGATAGGTGGAAGGATTTTTTGAAAGGTGCGATTAAATATTACATGTGAACTATTCTGTGAGTAGTCCATGCACACAGGACATCGCAGCATTAAATATTCGAATTCCCAGCTATTCTGGTTGGACTCTCAGTATCTATGGTATCTACGGTCTTCCTTAGGGGGTAAGCAGAACGCCATCTCTATTGGGAATATTCACCACTATGTACTTCAAATTCACTGCCACATATAAGACTGATACACAGCTCAGCCTTCAAACTAAAAACAGCCACTTCAAGACCTTCTCTTGCATTTACTTATGCAAAATGCAATTTGAGGAAGGAAACAAAGGGACAGGTTTAAAAAGACTGAACAGTTAAATCCTGGGGTTTTATATCTATTTTTTTCTCAGCTTTGTATTTAAAATACCAGAAAACTACAGTATGTATGAAGACAAGGATAAATAACTCAAAGTACAAGCAGATCAGCAACTGAGTGTGTATAAACATCACTCCTCAATCAAGATGGAGAATAAAGGACTACACCTGACGTGAAGGTGTGTTGGGAATGCTCTATCACTTCCGCAGGAAGACTCCTGCTTAGGGTTTTTCATTCTACAGCACACGTGGGTGACATGGCCCTGCTGTTCAGCTTGCTTGAAATTATTAACACTGAAGTAATAATGCACTGTAAACAAAGGACACAGTACATGAGCACTGCCAAAAAGTATTTTAGGTGGGGCAGAGTAGGTCTGAATTACAAACACATGAGTTACAGGCAAAAAATGGCAAAAATACTGTCAGGGGACAGGTTTATTTTCCCAAAGGAACATCTGTTGCTAACACATCTCATGAAAATACATACAGTAAACCACAAGTCCAAAACAGAACCTGCCTCCAAACACTACTCAAAGAAGTCTATGATCCCCGGGAAACCTTTTTAAAATGCCCAGCAACGTATAGGCTTAAAGAGAACCATTTCCTCTGTATACAGTGCAGCCCTTCAGAACTGCAGCCACTTGGCAACGGATTTGCAAAGCCACAAAAGGATGGGAATTAGCCATGTCAGCATCTTCTCCTGCTGCAGAGCGTAGCTCAGGCCTTCAACCTGCCAAAAATTAGTTGTAAAAGCCAGTGTGACAGGCTAGAGGAAGGTAATCCTCCCCAGCTGTTTCCAGCCGGAGTCAACCACATCAGCAGCACTGCATGCATCAACATGCAATTAAGAAACTACCTGAGAAGTGGTGGAGATGCAGTCCAATTTCAGGATCAGTGCTATGCCTCCAGGATGCTGACAATGTTTATTTCAATTTGGCCAGCTGATGTTGCAATGTACTGGTCGCACACAAAGGGTTAAGAATTTCAATGCTGGGGCTGGGAAATTCTTATCAATCCTTTGATTCTCCAACATTTGGAGAATGAATAAAAGCATGACTATTTTTACACAGTGCTGCAAAACAGAGTAGCACAGCTTAAATGGATTTCAGACCTTAATTGATAACCAGATTTTATTAATAGGTAAACACATGCCGTCGGGATGTTTTATCTTCTAGTCTCTCTCTGCTACCACCTACCCACACATGATATGAGGCACATGCAGCCTGTAGAGAAATTCTGATTGAGGCACAACAGCTCACAGGTAGTTCACATCATTAATTATTACAAACTTGAGAGGCCTTAGACCAAGCAACCAGTCCTGTATTTCCAGTGCTTTTCCTGAGAGTAACTTTAAGGCTGTCAGATTTGTTCTTACTTGTTCGTCCTAACGTCTTCCCTTACACACACTGAAACAACAAAAGGGTTCTGCAGCATATGTGTAGAAATGATGAAGGCTTACAGCTGTCATCTAAATATATTTATTGAAACTATAATTAACTGTTTCTAAGAGCCTGGCTTTACTACAAAGATAGTAAGTAGAAAAAGAGTATTAAGTTTCTTCTGTTATCAATCAGCCATTCCTGTTCTAATGCTGCAAAGTGTACCTCTGGGGCACCCTCTTTTCTTACTGCTGTTTAGCTCAAGGGAAAAGGCAATGCCTTTTCTTGTGTTATACACCATTACACACCACAGCTTAAACTACATGCTTATGCTGTACTAAATGCTCCATTCTGCTAATCTACAGAGATAATTTAATTACATTAATAATTGTTGTGGTTTAGTGTGGTGCCAAAATTTACCTCTTTGCTTGTTAAACCTACAACTTAATTAGTAGCAGTGAATACAATCTTAAATGAGCGATATTATCTAAACAATTATTTAAGGAGTTTTGCCCTTGTTTCTGCACCACCTAATAAAACCAAGCTGCTTTCACTGAACTAGTGGGAACTGAAGCTGTAGCCCAGACACTTGAAGAAAAGATTCAAGAAAAGATCTGCTCTTTCTTCTCCTTTTGAGCTCTGTCCACATCCTTTTCCCTATCTGCCATTTCACTTTAGAGTGTCATCATTCGGAGGTGGCAGGTGTGGAGCAGGCAAGTGGAAGGCAGTCACTGTACAAGGGGGCAAGAACAGCTCCTCAGGGTTTCCATGTAGCCACCCACGAGAGCAGGTAAATTTAGGGCAATAGGTAACTCTTGAGTTGTCCACTGACATCAGGTTTGAGGGTCAGCATTACAGTAAAGGCCATAATTCAAGATCCCTAGAAGCTTAGTTTTATCTGATTCGTGTTAAATACACATTACTTCAGGATATGGTAATTCCAGGACCTTCTACTTACCAGCACTCGGTCTCACCTTGAGCTTCTAGTTTCTAATACAGAGCAGACAGAAACTTCTGTCAGATTCTTTCCTCCACAACATAAGCAAACTCAAATCTCCTTTAATGCATTTCAATTCAAACTAAATCCTCTTTATCTCAGACACGAAGATGGTAATGCACGGTTGTCATCCTTTTGCAATCAACACAACATTAAGCTTGAACAAACCCTGAATTTAGCCAAGTGGTAATCACTATTCATTCCTCCACATCTATTTTAACTAAATTGGACACATTCCATAAATACCACCTTTATAGCCGAGAGGATAATAGAAGACAAAACCAAAAAAAAAAAAAAAAATATCAAACCTTTCAACAAAAATCCCCACAAAATTCCTTAATCTCTTCAGTTACCAGGGGTTTTGTTCTTGTTATTTGTGGGGTGGTTTTTTGTTTTTATTTGTTCATTAGTTGGTTTTGGGATGGGGGAGAGGGATTCCCCTACTGCAGCTTGCAATGATTTATAACATCTTCCAGGTTAGAAGATATCTGCTCAAAATATTTCCTAATTATCCTCTTGGTTCTACATTGTGCTTCATGTTTGCAGTTTAGCAGAACAAATAATCCGCAGAATCAATGAAGCTTAACAAAATCTTTCTTGTAATTGCACTTGTAGTGCCACCCAACAAAACTGAACAAGAATCAGTCTCAAGTTCACATCAAAATAAGTAGAAATAGCCAACTACAGTAACGTACAGAAATAGTATTCTGGATATAGCAAAAAGATCATTGCTTGCCATGCTCCAAGAGGAGAAGTATTGGAAAACAAATGGAACAAATCCAGCTATGAAGCTCTCTGCTCATCTGTGTGGATGTCATATGCCTGAACCGGACCATCAGTGTCTCTCCTGTGAGCATGCAGTGCTCACAATGCAGTGATAACTCGGTGTGTTTCTCAAAGTGAGATTGAATAGGAAATAAAAGGAAGCAAGAAAAATGTTCTTTGCCAGTAAAACAGTTGTGACTTTTCACTCTGCCAGCATCACATTAGCTAGTATTACTCCAAGTGGCTTTTCAGTCCATTGTTGGCATTACTGTGTGTCTGACAATAGAAAGCAAGGCCTGAAGCCCATACCTGGCAAAAAGTCATCTTATTCAAGCCAAAACGAGGCACCCTCACCTAATTAACATCTTGCTCTGCCTCAGCTGCAAATAACATATCATTCCTGGAGGCACTTTAAAGAATATATGTAACATGCACAAGGGTTGTCGGAGAGCACAGCTCCTGCTTTTTTTGCATCACATACCACCACAGACTGTGCAACAAAGCTGTCTGGATTGCTAAATAAAATAACGACAAGGATATTGAGCATCTGGAAGACTGCAGACCTGGCAGAGGGCTGACATATTTTACATTTCAAGATAATGACCTGCAGTTTTATGTGCTGTCTTATGGTCACTACTTAATTGCTAAAGACAGAAATATGCCATCACCCAACACGCCTCATCAGTTGTGATTACAGGAGGATTTCTCAAGGAGAATTTCTTAAGATCAAGAATATGATTTATTGAGTAATTACAATAGAAAGTAGTGGCCGTATTTTCACATCTGATTTCAACAATGTGTTGTATCCAGTAATGAACATTAAATGCTGATGATGAACATCTGAGGTTCCACAGGAATCCCATTTTCAGAAACTGATCTCAACTGGCTTTGAAATGACAACACTTTAATATATCTCAGAAGTTGGATAAGCCAAAACTACTAGATGCTTCCGGAAATCTTGTTTCGGTTTTGTGATCATGTTGATAAATAATAACATCTAACTGATACCTCACAGAGTGTACACAAAATGTTCATTAGTACAATGTAATTCTCAAATCAAAACAGATCAGGAG
Organism: Rhinopomastus cyanomelas; assembly: GCA_013400115.1. Taxonomy (NCBI): domain Eukaryota; kingdom Metazoa; phylum Chordata; class Aves; order Bucerotiformes; family Rhinopomastidae; genus Rhinopomastus; species Rhinopomastus cyanomelas. The sequence goes on along the minus strand of VXBP01006163.1, from coordinate 30,988 downwards.
TATTCTTCTTATAAAAGCAAAACAATGCATTCATATTGTGTGCTTCTTGTAATGGTTATGAAAAAATTGGAAACAATTCACATGATAGAATCTGGGGAGGTGTTGGAGATGTGACTGAAGGAATGTAAAACCACTCAGGTACCAACTGCACGATTAGTCTTAAACAGGTCTCTGAAAAATAACACTGCTAGAGTGAATCATTGTCTCAAGCGTACCACTGAAGACATGGCAAAAGGTAACCATGCATCAGTAAACCTCACTTCAATGCCAGTTCCACACGTTTTTTCAACTCCTACGTTGTTTTTGAAAAGGAAGGTAGGCTTGTATGAAATCACAGTCACTGTAAAGTATCTCACCAGGCTTATCCCAAGTCAAATGTTCTGAGCAGAACAGACTCATTACACAAGAAACAAACAAGCCTGTCCTTTACTGCAAAAGCTCAGCTCAACCAAAATGCACTAAAGGGAACTAACGTTCAAAATCAGATGCGTACCCAAATTCAATCCTGTTTTTCTACCTCCTAAAGTCCACGTTGAATGCTCTTGAAATCTAGATGTACAAACATGTATAAGGTAATCCAATTTTTGCATATTTTCTTGGTTTGAAATCCATTTACCAACACACAAAATTATACTAAGTCTTCTTTCTCACAGCTCTGCACCAATCATGCAAAGTCAACTTCTGAAGTGTTTTGGAAAATATTCAGCACAAAATTCATGTTAAGCAGCTATGACTTATTTAAATAAAGAAATTTCTTCTCTTGCAAAAGCTGATATCCATACCCCCACACTGATGTGTGTAGCTTGCACTGTTTTGTGTCATTCACCTTGCAGGGTTAAATAAATGCAGCACTCTAATTAACAATTTCTCATTATTTGCACCTTGTCTAAACTGAAAGTAAATCCAGTGTAATGAGGTTCAGCTAGTGCTCACTCCACACTGACTGTGTGACACCATTTTCATATTCAACCCTCATTCCATTGCATTCAGATTGTAATGCTGCAGATAATCACGCAACTTACGTGCAACTACCAATATTCTCAGCATCAATACAGTGACAAAATTGGTGCTCAAGTGTCTCTCAATAAAAGCAGAAGAAAGAAATTATTTTGACTGTACAGTGCTTAATTAGAATTGGTTCTCCCAAGGGAAAGTACAATCCCTGACATTTCACCTGAAGGCAAGTTCCAGGATCCTGTACAGAAAAGCTCATCAAGGGAAATGAGGCACATCCTGTTTACTTTTCAGCTCACTTAGCTCATTAGTAACTACACACAGGGGCATATCACAAAGTTCGAGGTATTTGATGTATTTCTGCAATACAGGGTTATAGCCATGTTAATCAACATAGCTTTGGGAGTGGAGCTGGGTTTTGGGGTGTTGTTTGGGGTGTTGTTTGGGGCTTTTCCTTGATTGGGTTTTGTAATTTATTTTTTTTGTTTTGGTTTGGTTGGTTGGTTGAAGCAGATTGTTTTTGGGGCGGGCGGTGTGTGTGTTGTGATCTAATGCCTATGCTTTTTAAATAAGTTTTTGTCTCAAAAAAGTATTTATCTGTTACTCAGTAGAAGGTTTAAACCACAGATGGAATGAGGAACTTAGATGTTGAGTGGATGGTATATGACAGTCCCCTAATATCCCTCTAGAAAGCACTGACAATAAATTACTTGCTTGTGGCAAGAATTCCAGCTGGTTTTGTTTTTAAATAGGCACACACTTTTTTAATAGGGCTTCCTGAAAAAGCAGCTAAGAAACTTGGATGCTTTAACATCACATAGAAACATAGAATCATTAGGGATCGGAAGGGACCTGGAAAGATCATCTAGTCCAATCATTCTGCCACAGCAGGATCACCTAGACCAAGTCACATAGGAACACATCCAGGTGGGTTTTAAACGTCTCCAGAGAAGGAGACTCCACAACCCCCCTAGGCAGCCTGTTCCAGTGCTCCATCACCCTCATTGTGAAGAAGTTCCTTCTCAGATTTATAAAGAACCTCCTCTGTTCCAGCTTACACCCATTGCCCCTTGCCCTATCACCAGATTATCTAGTACAATAAACCTTGGTTACATTCCATTTCCAAGCCCAAATCTGACACCCACACAACAAAAACACCTATGAGAAAGACGGTTTATTGTGTCTTCTCTCCAAAAGCAGTAGTCCCCTTAAACATGTCATCCTTGATCTGAATGCAGTCAGAAGCAAGCAAAAAATACTGCAATCACACAACATTTAATTAACATTACAAAACTATGGTTTGGTATTTGAATTCCAGCAGTTTAGAGAGTACAGTCTCCTGTTCAATCTAACAGCATCATAATAAAGCCAGGGGCTGCATTAGAGCCCTGGAGAGTGCACTGCCTTCATCAGGGTCACCTAGGCAGCTGACGGTAACACAGTGCTGTGCTGTGAATCACAGCATTTGTAAACTGGTGAATAAATCCATTTGCTAATCTGTGACCATGTAAATTTTTCCTCAAAGCTGAATGAAGAGATGCTTTGCTTTCCCTTCTCATTAAGTTTTATTTTGCTGAGGCCTATAGCATACTCACTAGAGTCTCATCAACAGCTGTTTTTTCTTTTAAGCTTGCCCTGCCACTTTGGGATCTGAATTTTTGCTGATAAAGTGTAATAGAAGATGCTTCCTGCTACAGCACATTGAAACAGATGTTGTAAAAGTTGCGGTAGCCCTCAAGCTGGTCGCCAGAGCAAAATCTGTTTCAAGTTCTCTTCTCTTCTGCCACAGCAACATTCAATACATTTGTTTTCCTGTTGATTGATAGAAGTCGGCGTCAAATAAACATTTTAATTGAGGTTTTTAGGGGTGAATGAGATCCCAGAAAGCAATAGTCTGAGAAGGAAAATACAAACTGCATGTCAAAGAAACAAGGACAGGAAGGTGCTCAAGTAGTCCCCAAGTTCACCTTCCCAGGCAAAGGCTCCACTGCCTGTGGCACTCCTGGCAGATGCTTGTCAAGCCTGTTCTTACAAAGCTGAAGTGATTCCATGGCAGCCCTGAGTGATCTATTCCAGTGACTAATTATCCTCACAATTGCAAAGGGTCCCCTCATATCTAACTTCTTATCTTCTTTGCTTTAATTTAAGCTCATCAGTTCTTGCTCTGTCCCCAGAGGACATGAAAAACTAGATTATTCTCTTCTTCCAAACAGCAGCCTTTTGCCTACATCTTTTCTAAGCCTTCTTTATTTAACCTCTAGACTAAATAAACCAAATTCCTTCCATTTGTTTTCATAGCTTATGTTCTCTTTTATCATCCTTACTGCTCCCCTCTGATGTATATCCATGTGATGCACATCTTTTTTGCTGTGCAGTCCAGCTGACACATGAATCACCGCCAGAGTGTAAGGCTCTCCTTTGGTATGTAACAGGCAATACATACAAAACTAGTTTTTACAGATGATGCTCATTGGATCTTCCCCCTACAGTTTCTATTTTGACACAACTAATTCAGGATTTGAAGCTATCTGAGCCAGTTAGGCTGAATATCTAGTGGAGATAGAGCCTCAGCAAATACTCTAGCTCTCACTGCAGACCCTATGTACTCTGCAAGCTTTCGGATCCCTAGAAATTCCAAGCAAAGCTGAGGAGTAGTGAAATCTCCTCTCTATATTTCAATTATCTTTGTATAGATACACATATATTTCAATTCGCTTTAACACATTTAACACTGTTTGGTGCTGGCACTGGAAATAACCTCACTGTGCTCTTGCAATCTGCAGAAATGTCTGTCTTTCAGAGGCTCAGTAATTACAGCTTCTCAGAATGCAGCTGCACATTTATGCTCAGTGTGGGCACAGGACTTTAAGCATGGCTTTATACAGGCAGATACCTTCTCACAGGTGGATGAGTTATGTTTACATAACTCACACACATTGGGGTGACTCCTAAACAATGTTGTCTGGTATCTCAACAGCTGATGGAGACAGTACTCTGAAGGTTTTCTTACCAATGTTTTTCTTTACCTGCTCTTCTGCATTTGCTGTACATTTGAGCTTCCTACTCCTGTTTCCAGTTACTTTATCTTTCCACAGAGTATTCCAGAGTTGCCAATAAGGTTAGGCTTACAAGCTTTGACATTTCCTTATCTTTGCCCTACTCCCTTGTAAACTTCTTTTTCAAATTAAAACTTTGCAGATTCTATCACATACCAGGCTGCACATCCTTGAACCCTTCATACCCTCGGCTCTGCCTTTCTCAATGCTATAGTGAAGGCTGTTTGAACCAAACGTGTTAATTTAGACACATCCACAGTAGAAAGTTTGGGTTTATTTTTGAGAAACCATGCAAGTTTCCATGAAAAACAAAAAAGCCATCCCCACAGGAAGAGTTTCCCTTACAGAAAAAGCTGCCAGACCCATGATGGCCATCCAATCACTGTGATCAGATGTCCTTACTCAAGCAGAGGAACAGCAAGCTACATCACAAAGGAAACCATTCCTTTGGGATCCACTATACCAGATAGCCAAAAGTGAGTTCCTGCCCAACTCAAAAAAGGAAGCCATTGAGCAGTATGAGAACAATTCATGCAGACACAGAACCCTTTTACTTTGGAGAGAAACTCTCAAAGTCTAAATGTTGGAGTAAGTAGACATCTGGATGTGAACATCATGGGAAAAGCTTGATTTCTCAATTGTATCTGAGTAACTTCAGGAAGAAACCTCTCAGCTTGTAGTGACATTCAAGATCAGAGGATATTAACATGATATGTGGCACATTTGGGTTTTCATGTCATTTGTATCAGCACGGATACCCGATGAGACGAAAACCTGTGTAGCAGATTGTATGTGGTGTACTCTTTGTTGTGAAGCAGGAAGGAGAGCATTACATGATTTCATTCTGAGACAGCAATGGAGACTAGACTAGTCAACAAGAAGAAATTCTTAAATTGTAATTCAGGACCTGAAATGACATTGTCATGTCTGATTGGAGAACTCAGAAAGGGGGAAAAAGTTCTAAAACTAGGAGAGCGAGCCAAATCGGATGTCTTAAAACCCCCTAAAGAATCATCTCTGTTTTCCTGTTTATGCTTCACCTATTTCCCTAGTTCTCTTTTCCTGTTCACTGTTCTTGTACTAAAGTCTTGCAGGTGAACCTCCTAACCCCTACATGCTGTGGGATATAAAGCAAGGCTGCAGTTCCACCACTGGCATATTTTCCACATACTTTCTCAAACCATGGCATGAGTAAGCTTCTTGCAATCATTTACTGTTAAAAGAATTCATTTCCCTTTATAACCAAGAAAACAGAACAAGAATTATTCATCTGCTTTCACACACCAGAAGAATGTTCCTGTAAGATATCTATCTACATGAATCAGAGACAGAGGTTCTTTGAAGTCTTATGAAAATCTGCATCATATTGCACTACAGCTAAGTGTAAGGCCTTGAAGAGGATGCTACCACTTTTGAAAAATACTTCTGTTATAAAAATTCAGTTGGCTAGTACAATGTTCTTACAAAATACTTCTACTGAAATAGCCTTTCTGACTGAAAATACACAACTACACAAATCTGAGGATAAAGCTAACAAGCTATCCTTTGACATAAAAGATAATATGAATAAAAATTACAAGGTTTGTAGCTCAAAATTCAGAAGACATTTCTAAGTCCCTACACAGTGAGACTGCAATCTCCCTCCCAGAAGTCATCAATCAGTTGCCACGGACTTTCTCAGGACAAATGTTCACTTAATAAAATAAGCTAAATTGTATAAAACAGGTGCCCAATCATGTGCTGAACAGAATGAGAGTACACCAGAGGCAAAACTGAAAAAGTAGCTGAACGTTGGAGTTAGACAGGAAAATACAGGTAGAGGAGGAACCTGCAGGTTCTGTAGGCAGCCCTGCAGCAAGCCTCGAGCACATTCCACTGTAGTCCAAATAACAGTAAAGATAAAACAATAAGAACCCATACACAGATATGTACACGTATCTATTATTTTATCTTAAAACATACACTTCCTATACAGCTAACACAGAAAGCAATTTGCTTTTTGCAACCCTGACAACTTAAGGAATCCAAACTTTAAACTCAAGAGCTCACTCTCAAGGTGAAGATTTTTCCAGCCTGAAAAGCAGAGGCTTGGGGTGAAGATCAGTGCTGTCTCAAGATTATAGCAGCCGGGCAAAGAGGTCACATTTTTATGAAAATGAATAGACAGCCTGTGACCTGTGAGTGTACTAGGGAAACTGAAGTGCCTGTCTTTCCTACTTTCCAACAATAGGAACCATAAAACACCCAGAGGCTGTATGGCAGGAGGTAACCAGAGCTGCCTGGTGAGCATCCAACTGGGGGGGTGATTCCCCCAGCTGTGTGACAATGTGTCTTTATAAACAACAGCCTTTCATGAAGTAATTATAGCTAAAAATCTAGTCTTGCTGGAACAGAATACTACTGCAGTAATTCCCAAAGTAAGATAAAGAGCACTAACTCTACTTATCAGTGACATTAAACCCCTGGTCTAATTAGAGCAGACAGACTAATACAGATTAACACAATTGGATCAAACCGATCCTGCGGAAAGCAACGCCTTTTCGAGGTAACACGTGGTTCGCTTCCAGGGAACAGCATAGAGTTAGCTGTGGCACATAAAACTGCTAATTTTCATCATGACAAGAGAGCCCTTGGCTGAGCACAATGTGATTTTGATGCACATGAGAAGAAGAGAGCTCCTCAGGATACTTACTGCTTGGGTTTGCGCACATCACTTCATTCTGAGGTCTTTGGTTCACTTAAATTCTGATTGTACATTTCAAGAAGGTTTCCAAGGTGGCCAGCTAAAAATCTCTTTTTTTCCTCTGTGGTCATGTTTCATCTTTTCTTCTGTGCACTAAAACTGCTCAAAAATTGTACACGTAAGAGTAAGAAATAAGATCGAGACCATCAGATCATTCTGCTGAGACTTCACAAGTGTAGATTTGCTGAAGTGAAGAACTTTGAACAAATGATTGAAGAGTTGCAACAGATCCTACGCATGCGGGTTGAAGGAATTTAGCTGCTACACTGGTCAATACTCACTGCAGGCTTCTCCATTTTTAAGATATTCTCTGCTTGTTTAAAGCTATTCTACAAAGCAGGGCTTAAGACTTTTGCCAGCAAACACACTGCCATTGGTGCCAGCGAGAGGAGTTCCTGCCAGGTTTTCTAGCACTCAAGAAGGTAAAGCACAGCAGCGCGCAGGAGAGAGCGTACGTATGGAAGGAGACTCTCAGCCATCTCATCAATTAGCCAGGCACGATTCAACGACAGGTTAACGTTCTGCAAAAACTCACTAGATAAAACCTGTTTCTTTCCACATTCTCTGCAGTGTGACCAACTTCGCAGCCATTGCAGGTGCAGTTTTAGATATTTCACATGAAGGAAGACATCACAGGGTTTTCATATTGCACAGGGAGCCACTTTCATTAGGGTCTCAGAAAGAAATTGGGACTGAAGTACTCTTTAGTGAGACTACAAGTAGCTGTCTCTTCCAGCACTGACCAGGCAGCCTTGAGAGGATTTTGGATCACTCTGATCTACTTTCCAATTTTCATTTTTCATTAATGATCACATTTCATACCTGACATCACACAATTCACTTGAAAGTCTTTGGGGTTAGCAGATGTTAACTTGGGCAAGTGGAAGTAAACAGGCTGATCAAAGATGATGAGGGAAAGAAGAGCTTTGATATTCTGAGATCTCCACATCTACCTAAGAGCCAAGAGTTTTGCATCACGGGGAAGAGCAACAATAATTCTCCTAGGCACAGCCAGTTCCAACCTTGTGTCCCAAGAAATAAAAATGTTCTGAAAACACTGATTCTGCTCAGACCTGCTCTGCTTTTCTATTTTCTTGCTCCCTTCCAAATGCACTGAAAATTTTAGCTCGGGTCAAACAATAAAACAAACCCACTTATTCCTAAACCATGCGGACAGTTGAAGTTGTTATAAATGCGGTAGTCTGGTCGAGGCAGCGGCAGCTATGCACAGCACAAACAGGCAGGTGCTGAACACGTTTCCTTCCACAGGCAGCTTTGCCAGCGTGTATCTGGCCTGCAGTACCCTTGCTATTTCTGTCCTGGAGGAACGACTGCCAAATGAAAAGCACTGTACCAAATCGTAGGGTGGATTTGTGATGTGCATAAGTGAGTTCTTGGATAGGCTTAAATTCATACTGACTTGTGATTTAAGTGCAAATTTAAATTCTGTTATGTCTAAAGGGGAAAGGTTTGCGCATTGCTATGCAAGTCTGCCAGCTGGCCTCCACCATGACTTTGTTCCTTTGCTTTTAGAACTGAAATGTGAAGCTTAAAACAGTCGTTTTAATATTGAACATTATAGAAGGTCACATGCATATGAGGGCCCTCGAGAGAAAAGTTATTGAGCAACTGGGGAAATCACTAGAAGCCAGCACACAGGACACATCAGCTGCATTTATTTTTATATCTCACCTCTAATGACAATGAACTGTGAACTGTCAGGCATGACCAAGGACTGACAAAGGACAACTGGTATTAAAAATTCCATTAAATTTTACATGTTAGGCTGAGCAGATGAGTCCTCTTTGACAAATCAAAGGAATGAGACAGAGTTGTCTCTTCTTCCAGCTTTAAAACACTGAGGTGATTTTAAGGTAGCAAATTCAGTTTCACGTACCAAGTGCTTGATGTTATATCTGTGCAGTTTCAGAACCTCGTTAGAGGCAAGTATCCAAAACTGTAGATACTAGGAAACACATACCTTGCACTTACTATATTGGGTACTTATCTGCTAAATTTGCTCATACAATTTTTGCCTTCTTCAATGGTCAGTCATGTACTGCCTAAAACTGTCTTTGGCAGTGTTAGACCTCAAATACTACAATTATTCTAAAGTGGTTTTGTGACTACTGAAAGTAGATGGAAAGTTCATTTGATGCCTGCATGAGCACACATCACTCAATGTACTATCTCACTGTAATTCTTGAAGTGATGACCCTGCAGAAATTCAGACATACTAACCCTAGTTTCTCCATAAATCTGATTTAACAGCCACCTAGAATCATAGCATAGTACAGGTTGGAAGTGACCTCAAAGATCACGTAGCTGCAACTCCCCTGCCATTTTGCAGGGACAATTGTCACTAGAGCAGGTTGCTCAGAACCCCATCCAACCTGGGCTTGATCACTTCCAGGGAGGGGACATCCTGGGTAACCTGTTCCTGTGCCTCATCACATTCACAGTGAGGAATTTCTTTCTAAATTCAATCTAAATCTGTCCTGCCTTAGCAACTACATCCACCAGCTCCCTCAGAACCTGTGGATGTATACCATTCCATGACCTTGTAAACGTTCAGGTTCCTTACAAGGTCAAGAACCTGATCTTCCCCATAACCTATGAAACAAATAAGCAGACATAGAGCTGGTTGAATTCTTACTCAATATTTTGAAGATGAGTAAAGCACACAAGAACCATTGTCTTCTCCAAAGACTGTGTAAGATTTTAAAGGACTTTTAAATCAGAAGCACTTGTTTTAAGGCTCATTCAAACATTTGCTTTGCATATTGTGACTTCTCAACTTTGGCTTGCAGCTCCTGTAACAGGTACAGTACTCATGCAGGCTTGGTACATCTGCCAGAACCAAGATTCTCCACTTGTATTGAAAGGAAGAGAAATTAGATCAAAGCCTCTTCACTTGGGCTGAGTTCAGTCACTTAGGTGGCCTATTGCCACATCTATTAACTATGGGAAATAAGAAACATGAAGTATTTCCAACTATCAGAAATTCATATTTATTAATTATTTTTGTAATTTTAGTCTAATTTTGTCTCTCAGTAAACCAGGAAGAGATTCAATTTCTTTCCAAACTTCCTCCTAGGTGTAATGCACTTTCCTAGTCCCAAATAAGGATGACCGGCTGCCTTGTTACAGGGTGCATTAGCAGAAATGTTTATATGCTTGCTTAGTAAGGATTAATTCCATCTTTTCCTAGCCAGTTGCCAAATTTCTTCTTTTTTTAAATAATATCTTTATGCTTATATATTATACTTCTAGATCCATGCCAACCCAAATTTGTGTCACGAGGACCTTGTGACTTAATGCATCACGTGAGACACAGCGCTGCAGTAAATCGAACAGAGCAGGAGAACAGGTTTGGACACGATAATTTAACAAGCAGTTGTCTAAGAGACGTTTGGAAGAGCATAAGGAAGCGCACGTTGCTAGAGCAAGAGCCTCTATTGCCTTCAGCTACAGCAGCTATTTCTGATTTGTTCTGCTGTACAAAAAGCCACATTATTAAAATACAGATGTGTGTAAAGAGCTTAAGTCCTTCTAAACATGCCAGTGTAGCCTGAGCTATGCCATCTTTCTCATAGCCATCAAGAAGGCTGTCTGCACAGCATCTCACAGAAATTCCTTCTGCCCTCCACATGCTTTTGATGCATTACAGTTTTACTAGGCTGAAGATAATCTGCGTTTATCCAGAAACTTGATAAATGTAACTGATCACTTGGAAATGTGAAAAACACACATGTAGCAAAGATTTATTTTTTCTGTAGCAGCCTTCTAAGAAAAGAATCCTGTAACCACAGGACTGACACAGAGCTGCTGGGGATAGATAATGGAAATATTAGCAAATAAGGAGGTGAGTTATTTCTGCACTTGCTCAGCACATACAGAACAGAGTTATTTTGTCTCCACAGAGATTTACCACGCCACACAAATTGCAAAGAGAGACAGCTATGATTTTAAGTATCTTTTCCACTTAAGCACAGAGCATTACAATTATTTGCAAGGCCATTCAATTTGCAAGATATTGCAACACCTTCTCCAGGCATTAAAATGCTAAATAGAACCAATTTACTTTTAGAAAATATTGTGGATAATCAGTACCTCGGCACGCTTCATGGATAATTGGTTTATACATGCGAGCGCAAGTAGATTGCTATAAGCAGCCAGTGCTACCATCTATTCCTGAAAGATAATGGGATGGGGGGGAGATAGAAGAACAACAGCTTGTGCACTGTTTCAGGTCACTAGTGCTGTGTCAGGCTCAGCTAGGTGATGAGCTGGCTCACCACAATCACGGGTGTTACTGAGCATTAGGTAACCACCTCAACAGCCCCCAAACCTTAGCTCTACTGCAGTTGTCATCTGTTGTTGAGGAGATTCATGCACAGGTGGATAGATGATGGCAGAGCGGTGGATATGGTCTATCCTGACTTCAGTGTCTCCCACACCATCTTCACAGCCAGACTGAGGCAGTGTGGTCCTGATTATTGGGTAATGAGGTGGACCATGAACTGGCTGCAGGATAGAAGCCATAGACTAGTGGGCAATGGGACAGAGTCTAGTTGGAGGCCTGTGTCTAGTGGAGTCCCCCAGGAGTCAGTACTGGGACCAGTCCTATTCAATCTATTCATTAATGACTTGGATGAAGAATTAGGGTGCACTGTCAGCAAGTTTGCTGATGACACAAAGCTGGGTGGTGTTGCTGACACCCCAGCAGACTGTGCTGCCATTCAGCAAGACCTGGACAGCCTGGAGGGCTGGGCAGGGAGAAATGTAATGAAATATTACAAGGTTAAGTGTAGAGTCTTGCATCTGGGCAAGAACAATCCCAGGTACTAGTATAGGTTGGGGACCGATATGTTGGAGAGTGGTGTAGGAGAAAGGGACCTGGGGGTCCTAGTGGACAGCAGGATGACCATGAGCCAGCAGTGTGTCTTTGTGGCCCAGAAGGCCAACAACATCCTGGGGTGGATCAGAACGGGGGTTGTTAGCAGATCAAGAGAGGTTCTCTCTTCCCCCTCTACTCTGCCCTGGTGAGACCACATCTGGAGTATTGTGTCTAGTTGTGGGCCCCTTAGTTCAAAAAGGACACAGAACTGCTGGAGAGAGTCCAGCACAGAGCAATAAGGATGATGAAAGAAGTATAACACCTCCTTTTTGAGGAAAGGCTGAGGTAGCTGGATCTCTTTAGCTTGGAGGAGACTGAAGGGTGACGAGGCTGGAACCAGGTTCTTCCCAATGTCATCTAGTGATAGGACAAGGGGCAATGGGTACAAGCTGGAACATAGGAAGTTCGATATAAATATCAGAAGGAACTGTTCACAGTGAGGGTGACGGAGCAGTGGAACAGGCTGCCCAGGGAGCTTCTGGAGTCTCCTTCTCTGGAGACGTTTAAAACTCACCTGGATGTGTTCCTGTGTGACTTGGTCTAGGTCATCCTGCTGTGGCTGGGTGATTGGACTAGGTGATCCAATCCCTAATGTCCCTTCCAATCCCTAATGTCCTGTGATTCTGTAAAAGCAGGCTTGTATCATAAGTGTTTCTCTTCCTCAACACTACTGTGTGCTTCAGACATGCTCCTGCAGGCCACAACAGGCAGAGGGAAGCCATACATTCAGCAACTGCTAGCCGTTTTGTTGGACTGTCCTCAGCAGAAGCTGAGCCAGGCCATCTTGCTGAACTGTTGAAATTCACTCACAGAACAGTAAAAGTCACCAGAGGACAATAAGCACTCAAACAGCTAACCCTGTTTCACTCTCAGCTGCTTGCATTGTCTGCCTAGGTATGTCTCCTTTTCTTCAGCATCTTTGCATGGGAAGAAAAAGCCCCATCAAGTCCATGAGCAAGAGTTAAAGACTGGTCTGAATTAAACATCCTGACTGGTGTTTCAGCGTAGAAACTTCAGTTACCAGCTGAGTGTATGAAATGTAATAACATGCAGAGAAACACATGCCTTAGTGAAACAAAACATAAGTAATAAGAAATACTTCAATTTAGTTTGGTGCTTTTCTATTTCACACATAGTTGGCAACTTAAAAGAGCCAACAAATCAAGCCAGAGAATGATCTAAAGCCTAAAGACAACCAGTGTTACTAAAAATTACTAATAGGAAAAAACCCCTAAATCATTTAAAAAGCCAGAGCTGTTTTTAACATCCCTTTAAAAACATGAATCTGCCTACAGTGCTCAGGTATCGAATGCTTTTTATACACTCTTTTTCCTAAGCTGCCATACACTTTTCTCTCCTACCATTCACAAGCATAACTACAAGAAAACCCTAAACATAGACAACCTATTTCGAAACAAAGCAAAACTCTGGCTTATCAAATGTAGAACACAACAGCAGCGTTTCAGACACCAAATAGCCTCATGCTAAAATATGCATATCCTTGGCAAACTAATTGTTTTTCTGTGGCACTGTGACCTAGACGAAGTCTGAACCTGCTCTGAAGTTCTGATCAGAGGCCTGACAGCAGGAAGAGTGATGGATGGCAAAGGCAACCACTTGCTCTGGCTGAGCAGGCTCCACTGTATCACTCATCCATCATTCCGACAGCTAAAGAAATTCTCTACAAATTTATCTACAGGGCACTAAGCAGGCAGAAGGCAGAGCATATATCCCACCAGCTGAAAGGGTAGATAACCAGAGAGGAACATTAGACCATTTAGTTTCCAGAAGTAAATTGGTAAATCCCATTTGCCTCTACTGGCTAGGCGAGGGAGAAAATGCCAGGAAGAAGCACTATGGAATTACAACTGTGAAAGTGGTAATGATGTAATAATTTTTTAAGTTACTGGAAACAGGTTTTTCCCCTCCCTTCCTCTCTGATTTTATTTGAAGAGAAGAGCTCAAGAAAAGAAAAGAAAAAAAAGCATAATTAAGAGGAGGCTGAGTGCTGTGTATGCTGTAAAGAGGAACAAGATGAAAGGTCATAATATAACAGAGTCCCTCGATACTGACTGCTGGAGCTTTAAATCAGGGCTTGAGTGACACAAAGATTTAACTGTGTCTGTCCGCTTTCCAAGCCATAAATAAAGCAGTACTCTGCATTATTTTGCAGGAAGTGATGACAACATTCTCTTCTGCACATGCACTGCTTCCTAGGCTGACACAGTGTGTGCTGGTATCCTGTCACTGCTCTTTCGCTAGTGCAATTCACCAGAATAGACTTAGCCTCATCTAATAATAATGGATCTTAATGTTTGGTATCTAAGGATCAAACAAAGCTGACACTTCTGTTTTGTACATAGAGAGGAGACTCTGGCAAGTGAAAGGATGCATTAAAACTAAGCTGTAATCAAGAATGGAGTTAGGCAGAAGACATGTAGACCCTCTCAAAGGCATCCTTTTAATTACCCTGCCTCTCACTTCTCCTATTTGAAAGCCAGCAGACTGCAGCCCAACTGTAGCAAGATATGCCACTGGGTATTTATTTTGAGAGCTTCCTGCAGGTGATAGTGATTTTCTATAGATGTGAAGATGAAAATATTGAATAGTCGTAATAAATAAACAATTTCCTGTCAGACTTTCAAATGTTTTCCTACATGAGGGGAAGAACTATAATTGCCCAAACTCCTTTGTTTGCTTTGCAAACAAACAAACATCCTGTTTTAATCAATCGACACACTAATTAGTAAATTGGTGATCTGAACAAAACCTCTTGCTTAATTTTAATGAATTCCAGAAATTTCTAGTACCACACTCATGCTCTGCTAAGTAATGGATGTAAGCGCGTCCTCAGAACTATTTTGTCACCTGACCTCTGTACAGGTACTGACTTTCAAGTTAACTGCTCTCCAAATAAGTGTTTTGTTGTTCTTAAGCATTCACATTACATTGAGCCAGACATGTACTAAAAAAAGAAAAGCCAGACAAGCAAACCTATGTTGCTCACACACACACACACTACTCCATTTCTACATTGCGTAAGTTGCAAACTTTAAACATTGTCTTTCCACAATGCAAGTTCACCACCCCTGGTAACTCCTGATCAAAACAGCCAAATTCCTGATGGAATTTGGAAGCAATGTTATGAGTCACAGTAAGAATGACCAGTCCAGCACTACCGTAGCTATAGCGATGACATGCACATTTAAAACCAAGGTATCAGCTTCACATGTGAACACTAGTGTGGGCAACTAAAGAATACCTGACTACAAAAACCTTTTAACTCTTCTGGCTGGTTAGCTGTTAATCCAGAGAGTGATTGGTTACTTTTCAGGAGCATTAATTCAGGAAGTTTAAAGAATTTGAACATAATATAATCTACCCAAAGAACTTCAGGTCCTCTTTAGGAGCACAACAGGCAATTTTACTGCATGCTCCCTGAACACTCCAGACCTGCTGTGATCTTTACTTTTGTAATTTCCCCTGGAAAGGGAACCAGTAAATCAGAGTTATTAAGGGCACCTTACTGTAATGGTCTAAGCTTTTCTGGGTCAAACTTTTAAAAATTATTTGATTTCCATTCTTAAGTTCAGTGGTTATTATCCAAAATAAACCTTGCTATCATATTAATAACATGAAAGAAGTCACACCATGCAAAAAGCATTTGGTTTAGGAAGAGGTTTTCACCATGAAGGGTAATCAAAGAAGTGCAGTGGCATTCAAGAGATGACTTAAAGAATAGGCGCCTCTTTAATAGTGCTTAAACTGTCTACTCCAGATCACAATGCTGGCGTTGTTCTTGCTTGGCTGGCCATATGGAAATTAAGCTTTTCCCCTGTTCTTCACTGCTGTTTTCCTAACGTTGGCCTCTGAGCCATTTAATTACACCCTGTCATAAAACTGGGTGCTCAATCTGACAGGAACAAGGATCACCTAACTGCTATTGTGATCACCGGAGCACTTGTATAGGCAATGGAGGTGAAAACCTTTGCACTATAGAAAGAGAAGAAAACGCATTTCATCAGTCACAACACAATGCCTCTCCTAAGCCTAAACAATTGCAAATGTACAGGCTCTCGGACATTGCCAAATTCACAATGAGGCCATTCACGGAGACTTTGCTGAGGCAAGTTAGGGCAAAAGGGTCAGAGGGCTATGAACTTTGATCCATGGTTTCAAATTTGGCAGGCCTTAAAAAACCTCCTGCTTCAGTAAGTTTCTTGATTAACCTAATAAGAATTACACAAGAGGTGCTGTGATCTTAGCACTGCATCGGATTAGCTGCCTAGACGGTGTTCTGTGAAGCCTAAAAATCTCATCAAGAAGCATAATGAGAAATAGACGATGGAAATGTTGAGAAAAAGGTCTCGAGTTTGTGTTTTAATTGTGCAGGCAAGAAATTGGAAAGAAAGTTACCCGAGAGCTGCATTTTGTGAAGAAGCCGAGTATTTTTCTGTAGAAACATTACGTTTTCAGACTCTAAGGAAAATATAATTGACAGAAGTGAAAGCTCACAATTGTATTCAAGACAAACCTTCAGTAATTCAGAAACACTTTTTCCTTTTCTCTTCTTCCACACAATAGAATGTAATACTGATATTTGTATTTACCATAGATTTTACAAATCAGTTCAACAAAAAAAGTCACTATAAAGCATTAATGAGATCTACAGTTACCTTATTAATATCGTGGCAGAGGAGGAAGAAATTTGAATTATTACAGAGGTTTAGCAATTAATATGCTGATGGCCTACATCAGGAATTAAGAATTGTGTCCATTTAAGCAACTAACACTGTGTTATCCTGTTCTGGATTACATTACTATATAATCTACTAATCAAATATAACTCATCTTTGAAGTATCACAACTATTCTCTTGCTGGAAATATGTTTTGGAAAACTTTAATGTTAACACAAATAGAAATCTGAGTAGCTACAGCAAGTCTATTGTTTATAAATATTAAGCATATTTAGCCTGTTTTTGACAGACATATGCAGACTAGAGAGTCATTTGGGTCAAGTTTTGGTGTCCTGCTTTGTAGTAGCTCACACAGGTACAAGGAGTTAGGTTTGGAACTCGACTAATACAGGATAGTTCCCTGATTACTTCTGGATCAAGCACCAGCAAAGGAAACTGGGTCCATGTCTTTAAAAGGAAGGGGAAAAAAATCTTCAGCTACATGATTAATAAAAAAAAAACCCAAGCAAACAAACACAGGAAAAAAATACATGTCACATCACTGTTCTGTTTTAATAGACTTCCTGTCCCATTTATAAGGTACCGAGTCCACTTTTAATAGAAAGTGCTATCCAAGATCAGGCTCCCACGTTTCTGTACTCACTAGAGAGTGCATTTTAAACACCTAGAAACCATTATATCTTTGAACATCACATAGCTCCATGGACAGGATTAGTTCAGAATGACACAAAGCACTCCTGTGAAAGTTATGATGCACTATGGAGTGACTCTGTAGCAGTGCTAGGCAGCTGCATTAATCACTATGCTAATACTTAACCACAAGTTTTGATATATGTCTTTAGCATCTTGCTCTGTATGCTCACTCATCAACAGCAAAATATTCCCCAGGAAACATTCCAATACTGTTTCTTTGAAAAATAAAGTTCATTTGTGGGTCAATGGGGTAATTATGGCAGAATGAGCCTTCCTAGCTCCACAACAGTTTAACATTTCAACAGCCCTCTGATCCCTTCCATGATCCCAAGCTACTAACAGATTGTGTTCTATGAGCTTCTCCTCCTGTGAAAATAATAACAATTAAAAAGAATGCTGATCAATACTATCAATTAGGAATCATCTCATAGAACAAGATTATAGTTGAAATTGAAAAAGCAAAACATTTTATGTCTACCCTGCACTCACTCACTTTCAGACTTGTATTGCTGTTCTGTCTAAATGTTCCTGTATCACTTATCTGCTGTAAAGGAGGCTGCAAAAATGCAAAAAGCGTGTTTTCCAGACAGCTTATAATTCTCTGCCATCACAGAGTGTTCTGTGGAAGAACTTGAAAGAGCCTGATATGGTATTTTGTCTATACATCAAGAAGCCAGGACATGTAGGAGGGAAACTCCTCCAAGAAGATTTTACAATTCAGTAAAATAAAACCTGGTGCCAAGTCCAAAGCGCCATGCTGTGTCATGCAGTTGCTGAGCTTGTTAGGAAGCAGTGTAACATATACAAGCCCCTCTAATTTCAAGATAATAAATTTGTTTCTCTTCAGTTAAGCAAACCTCGTAGAATAAGCTTACATGTCATTTGTGTTGTCTGTCCTGCGTATAGTTTTTATCACATTTTCTCAATCAAGCATGTTAACAGCAAAATTAAACTGTAACATGGGTAAACTACCCTTTCTAGTCAATAGAGGGGAAAGCACTGGGAGAAAGCAAGAGCTAATGATAAAAACCAGACCGGCACATTGAAATGGCACGATATCCGTGTAGTTTAAGTCTGATCAATTCATAATAATTAACTACATGGATGATGTTTAAAACTAGGTTTGATTGTTAATAACTTAGCCACCACAAGCAGAGAAGAATGGGTCAGAGATATGAACTAGCACATGGGTATAGAATAATGTCTACAAGATAAACAGTTTCAGTATGTCCTCACACACTTATGGTCCTCATAGTTACAAGCCTTTGGAAAGCTGCACACAAGTGAAAAAGTTACCTGTTACCAACGAGGCAGAACTGGGCGGTATCAGCTGCAGCTTGAGCTGAAACAAGCAGAGTTCTGCCAAACCTTATCTCAACCTGAGAAACCCTAAAAGTCTTAAACTTTGTCTGTTCTACTGAAAAAGTACAGACATAGAGTAAGTTGACAGTTATGATTCAGCCAAGTAAGCAGTTTGTTGTCTGAGTAAACCAGGCACATCAAAACACTGATTTTGTAGTTTTCTATGACATGGGGGCTTATACCAAATATATAGCAGAAATTATTTTTTTTAAAAAGAGTTTGTCTTGCAAAACAAGTACTTATCATGTAATGCAACTTGCCCCTAGTTTTGAAGTGCAAAACCTTCTTTTTGGAAAGATTTGTCTATATACCGTCACGTAATTGAAAATATTTCATTAAACTCTCTAACTAGCAGCAGACTGAAAGCAACTCTGAAAGTTACAATGTTGTACAGCTGTGGATTCATGAAAGCACAAGTCCAATTACTCCAGAGCTTGGGCAACTTTCAAACCACAACATCTTCAGAAGAAACTTCTGTGAAGGTCTTGAACCAGAAAGACAGGCAGGAATATTTTCTTTCTATGCAGTTATGACAAACCATACTCAGTTAAAAAAAAAAGAGAAAACCTATATTCACTGGTTTCACTTCTGTTATGCTGCCCAGGGGGGTTGTGGAGTCTCCTTCTCTGGAGATGTTTAAAACCCGCCTGGATATGTTCCTGTGTGACTTGGTCTTGGTGGTCCTGCTGTGGCAGGGGGATTGGCCTAGATGATCTTTCAGTTTCCCTGCCAATCCCTAATGTTCTGTGATTCTGTGACAGCCCTTCCAGATTTCACTACTGAATCATTGACTATAATGCTTTTGTTTCCTCCTTCGCTAAATACTACATTCTCCAGTGCCTTCACAGAACTGACACCCTGCCAAGCAGCCAAGCACAATGTCTTCTAAATCAAGATTAATCTTGCAATAAAAGAGCACAAGGAACAAATGTGTCTACAGCATCTGAAAATCCTTGTGAGAACAGTTCAAATACATTTGACTGATTAGGTTAAACTGCCTTGGCAGTGGTCTGTACCATATCCCCCAGGCAGATGCATCAGTCATGAAAACTAGCATGTTGTGTCTGTTTACCTAGAAACACTCCAGTTTTAAACTTAATGATCTAATAGGATGGCAAGAATTGTGGCTGAAAAGCAGGCAGGCAATTTGGCTCTGAAAACTGAACAGAAACCTAGTTCAAGCTTTGCTTGCCTTTTTTTTAAGGACAAGGATTTTGAAATTATTAAATAGTCATCTAACTTGTGAGGACTACATGATGTAACAAGACCGTTTGATGTATTGCACTATCACTAAAGCTTTTCACTGGCTCCCTCAGAGTGTTACTAAAAGATGATTCTCAGTTTTGGCATTAGAAATGCAGCTCCCAAGTAGGAAAACATGCCGTTATCGGCACGTGAGCTTACCTGAAAATACTCTTCTGTCAGAATAGACTATCTCTGTCATTCGCACTTACAGGATATTTCAGTTTCCAGCCACACCAATTTCCTACCCCAGTCATGGTTATACTTACGATCTCTCTCAGACTGGTGATCATCCTGGCCACAAAGTAAAAAATGCATGAGTCCAACAGAAAAATTGCAGTTGCTGAAGAGCTCAAATCTAGAAAAGGGAATTGACAGATTTTATTGGCAGAGAAGCATCATACAGACACAACAACAACCAAACCAGAATCTGGGAAAGTTCTGTTCCCACTTGAAATTTTCATTTAAATCTTTGAAAATAAATTTATTCTCCATATGCATCTTTACCATGAGCACTTCATATTTTCTATATAGAAAAAAGTCATATTTATTAGTATTATCTTTATAAGTAGTATTGTGATTTTTTTTAAGATTATGATTAGCACAAAAAAATAATCAAATATAAGTACAAAAGCACGCTCAAAGCAACATCCTCTTCTGCTTCATTTAAATCAAGGCATTCCGAGAGGTATATCTAGTGCTGTGCTGGTCAGAGAGGCTTTCTAAAAGCTGAATTCTAAAAGATGTTAGAATACAGAGCTTTAGTTTAATTTTACTCAGTGTTAAGTGGCAAGATAATACATAATTCACAAATTCAAAAAGATCAAGGAGGGAAGAAGATCAATATGAAAGGAATTAGTGCATAAATTTTCGAATACATGTGCCAGCATGTTGCTTGGACTTATAATTATAAAGCAATTATTACTTAGCTCAATAATAAATTATTAGCTGCCATGGCAACTACTGAAATGCAAGGCAAGCTATTATAGGCAATGAGATGGTCTGCAGGAGACAAAGGGAGAAGGCAGTTTATTCATTGGGCAAACCATGCTCTAACTTCTTATGCTATCATCTGCAGTATCTATAATCTGCTTTGGGATTGCTGAAGGAAAAAATGCAAGATGCCTGGACTCACACAGAGCCAATCATAAGGGGTTAGCAGGCCTTTTTCCATGAAGAAGATAATTTGATTACAGAGTCAGATATTTTCCTAGTGTAGTCCTAGGGATATGACCCATCCCTTTTTACCAAAGTTGAAGCAATCATGAGGAGTAATCTCTCAGAACTTGCGGGGGACAAGCAATGCGACAGAACAGCAGAAGAGGACAGTTAGTATCCACTATCAAAAAGGATAATTTGAGGAGCAAAAAAATTACAGTCTGGGCAGCTTAACTGCAGTTTCCTGGAAAAATTCTGGTACAAACAAATAATTTATAACCACCTGGAATACAACAAGGAGATTGTGAGCAGCCAACATAGACTTGTCCAAAACAAATTCTATCAAACCAGTCTAATTTCTCTTTGTAACAAATAAAAAGCTCTGGCCTAAGGCATTTAGCACCCCTGCTGAATGAGGTGGGTGCCCTGGAGACAGAGGATGCAGAGAAGGCAGAGATACTCTTTCTTTGTCTCTGTCTATACTTCTGGGGGTTGTCTTGATATTAAGCCCCAGACTGCAGAGGAGGTTGAGGCAAGTCAACGAGGTTGAGAGCTGGGTCTCTTTAGCTTGGAGAAGATGAGACTGAGGGGTGACCTCATTAATATCTACAAATATTTGAAGGGTGGGTGTCGGGAGGATGGAGCTGGGCTGTTCTCAGTGTCATGTAGTGATAGAACGAGGAGCAACGGTTGTAAGCTGGAACATAGAAGGTTCCACATCCACCTGAGAAGGAACTTTTTCACAGTGAGGGTGATGGAGCACTGGAACAGGCTGCCCAGGGTGGTTGTGGAGTCTCCTTCACTGGAGATGTTCAAGATACACCTGGATGTGTTCCTGTGTGACTTTGTTTAAGTGATCCTGCTGTTGCAGGGGGATTGGACTAGATGATCTTTTGAGGTCCNTTAAGTGATCCTGCTGTTGCAGGGGGATTGGACTAGATGATCTTTTGAGGTCCTTTCCAATCCCTAATGATTCTATGATTCTATGATTTAATGCTGCATGATGTCCTCTCATGCAAACCAGGGAATTTTGGTCTGTATCAAACTGTTACATGAAGGAAGCAAAATGTGACTGCAGAATAGTGACTCAGGCATTGTCAGAGTGGAGACATGCATCAACCAGGGCTGCGCAGAAGACTGCTAGCTGCCATGACCCTTAGAAGCTGTTACTGATGACTGGCTGATGGAAGAGAGTACACACTAATAAATGTGAGTAACAGAAGGAGAGTCTTCTAAAGTAGATAGAATGGTTAGAGGGGATCCCAGGATGAACCTGAATTGATAATGCTATTCTGTACTTACAAAGAAAAATGCAAATACAACTCTCGAAGCACAGACACACAGGCTTTAAGTGACACAGCTGCACGAGGTTTAGATCCATGCCCCTCCCTCTGGTCTTTTTGGTTTTCTGTTTTGTGTGCCTGACTTTTATATGGATAGATCTGGATCAGCTAGAGAGAAGTCTATTGGAATAGTCCAGCACTGGAAAACACAGTCTACAAAAACTTTAGGAAAAAATCTTTCTAAATTAAAAGCAGCAAAAATATGAATGAGTTGCCCAGGGAGGTTCTATACAGACAACCTTTTCCTGGAGATCTTTCAGAACATGTTACAAAACTGTAATTAGCAAAGCTATGTGTGTAGCTGACATCGTTTTTCATCAAGGAGGCATAGCAGATAACATCTTCAGGTCTCCAATAATCTTATTTCTAAGAATTTGCCATTTTATTTTTCTTTCCCCCTTTCTAATCTCTTCTGGATGGATTGTAAGCAATTTGTCTGGGGTTTCCAGACATGAGGTAGCCTTTTCCTGGCAAAACCCCTAGACTGACTACAGACATGCTATACCCTCACAGGGCACATATGCAATATATTGAGTGCTTCTGCCAAGGACTGTTCCATATCCAGAACTCAACAGTGTGTGAGTAATAATCCACCACTTTGGGGAAGAATCAGACTTTACTGAACAGGCACTGCAACAACAGTGCAATATTTAGGAAAACTGGAACAATACTACTGGAGTCCCAGAAATCCTTCTACTCCTTGAATGCCAGAGGAATGAAACAATAGGAGAAATATTCTTTGGTCACAAGCCTAGGCCATCACTTCACTAAACAGAAATGCCCTCTCTCAGCTACACATTTCCCTTAAAGTTTTGCTTCGAGCACTTGACTGGCTGCATTTGCAATTCCTTTACTTCTCTGAAACAAATATTCCAATAATATCTGTCCGACCTCCTCTGTTTACTAGTCTCTATAATAACTCCTTCCATCATGCAGCGCAACCCTAATGCCTAATTACCAGCGTGCTTAACAGAGCACAAAGTTGATGGAGCGGGTTTTTTCCAACTTACCTTAAACAAGGGAAAGTGTTTCAAGAACACTTCTACCAGCATCACAGTATTGTCTCTACTGCTTACATAACTCAGAAAAGCAATAACCTGCACCAGAAAAAAAGGACATAGCTATCTATCCTAAATATTAAAATAAAATCAGGAATGGGACAGGAGCTGTGAAAATAAGTATGAAGGAAGAATTCAAAGATAGTTAAGTCATTGAAAATTCATCCCGAACCACTCTAGAACTGTTGGTTCCAAGCAGATAATCAATGAACTACAGCCCCATACTAGCAATGAACACATTAGGTGACAACCTGCATTCAGACAGCAGGCAGCAGCGGTGTCATTGCTTTGCTTTGCTAAGCGAAAGTAGGGGAGAAGTCTGTGACAAATTCCAGTAAATAAGGTGTATAATGTAAGCACCCCCCCATAGTAATACAACACAAAGAATTGATAACAGAAGGTCCTGAAAGAAGTTTTGAAAATCTACCAGCAGAAATCAGTAGACAGCTCTGCAGTTCTGTGCTCCAATCTGTAGGAGCTGATATGTGCTTGTGCATGTATTGCCTCTGGATTCACTGGGATCTCAAACTCTGAGGAAACAATAGGACCTAAGACAGCAGAGCCTTATCACATAGCCAGATCTAAATGGGTTCGGGAGGTCTTATTTTTTAAAAAGTTTCCTGTTGAGATATCTTGTCTGCGGTGAACAATCCCTCTCAGAACTAAAGCAAGCAACTCTTACATCTGTCTGCTAAAAGTCTTCATCAAGTGTTTGCAGTCAATCCCAAGTTTATCAAGGTGGAGTTCTCTTTCTCCTTCTTTTATGCCAGCCAGTCGAGTTTTAAAATAAAAACCCAAAATTCAAAGACAGAGCGCCTTGTTGCCCTACACCAGCAGGAATTCTCTTTTCATTAAGTTCTACCTGCAGAGCCTCATTGCGAGTGCTTCCTGCTTTTCACAACTGAGACAATGAACGCTGCTCTCCACAAGTAACACAAGTGCTTACCCACATGCCATAACACAAGCTAATGCTTCAAAACAGCATCAATATTTCGAAATAAGGAATCCCTAGGTCTGTGCTTTCTCTCCTACTATGCACCTAATGGCATTTTCCCCAAAGCAAGAACCAGAGTACTGTGTAAGCTACAAACACAAGGAAATGTGCCAATAAAAACGACTGAGAGAGCTGGTGCATTCTATTAGCGTGGCACCAGGGACTTTGGGGCAAGTACGGCTAGTTGCAACCTGCAGATGTCGTGCCATCTAACAAGCATGAGGCCAAGAGGATTCCATGGATGGGCTGGTGATAGCTGGTGGTCCCAACCCAAACCACAAAGTGGAATTCATCACACTGCAAACTCCCTGTATGAGACATCTTCCTACAAGAAAAAAAATGATTATGAGAAAAGATGACCAAGCAGACAGGGAACTCTGTCTATCAGAACTTTTTTCCAGGCTATTAAATACAATCTGACCATCTTCTAAACTTATTTTATCACCTCTTATTGAATTTTTATATAATGTTTTCCATGGCAATGTTACATCAGATTTTCATTATTGCTGCCTTATTTTTAACCTCAGTCTTCCCAGAAATTGGCTCAGAAGATATAATGCATAAATCACAAGGCTACACTTTGGCTAATCTTTTAACAAAAATGTCATTTATAATACTATGCATAGAAAACAACAGCATTTTCCACAAATACTTCAGCACTGAAAGTTTTAACAGTCAAAGATGTGGAAAAAGGACATATCTTATCCTGCTACTAGTTCCTATGTGACTGTGTAAAGACCGGTTTCACTCAAACTCCAGCCTCTCCAGGGATTAAAAACCATTTATTAACCTCAGGAGGCTCGCTGTGCAGCTTGAGTCATTAACATATTTCTAGTGAAGGTCTAACAAAGATGTGCTAGCATATAGATACATGACAGATAAATTTAAGGATTCAGTGCTGATTTGCTAGGTTAGCAGATGACCAGCCCTCATTAATCAAACAAGCAAGAGATAAGGCACCAGCCCGAAGAGTTAGCCTCACTACTTCTTACTGAACTCTCTGTTTCACATTCAATTCAAAGCACTATTACTCTAACACAGCCCAATTGTACAAGGGTTGACTGTTCAAGTCAGAAAGACAGCCCTTAAGTCCACAAACTTGCTGACACAATGAACAACAAAGAAAGTCCTGAGCACTTTACCAGATCTGAATGTTAATTGTTGCCTTTCGACTCCTACAGTCATCATTTGACAACTACATTCCTTTTATCTGAAAACATGAAAAGGAGGTAAGTGCAGCAGAACTCAAGTTGCTGCATTAAATACTGTTTTGTGCCGCTAGGAGAGCGGTGATAAAATCGGACAATTTTGAAAACATCCCATCCTAGCATCATGAGACAGACCTAATGTAGACAAGCAATTAGCAGCCTCACATTTGCACTGCCATTCCAGAATTGCTTTATCTCAGCAGCAACAAAAAAAGCCTCACTAAAACCTTCATGAAACACTAGTACTCTGATTAGCACTGCTGCCTGGTTTACAGTATCAGCTTTCTTAAGCCACATTTTTTTATGAAACTGTGTATTTTTTTATGAGCATTGGGTAATGTCTGTAACACTTTCTTGATATGAAAGCTGCTAAGCATCATGATTCATCGCCTGCCTCCCCCAGTCCCAGTAGGAGTGACAGATCTCCAAGCTGATGCATCACCCTGGGTTACATTTCATTTCATTACACAGCATAATAGGCCAATATGCACAGTTCCAACAGGTCCAGAAATTCAAAGTACTGCTGATTATTAAATATTGTGCCATCAAATCACGTTAGAAACATTAAAATGTAAATAAATATGTTTAGACTTCATAACTCTTCCTTAAAACAGTTGGAGAAATCTTTTTGCAAATAACTCTATGAAGCGGGCTCTTGGAAGATATTTACCTTTGAAGATCCAGCTGCAACAATATTCAATTTACTTTTGCAGCAGCCTGTGGCTACAAATAGCCATCCTTCCAATTGAGAAGATGGTACGATACCTACAGTGCATCCTAACACCTTTCCAATCATTGGAGACAACCAAGGCAACCACCCTGTGTTGAGAAAATCCAAATGAAAATAAGTGATAACAGCTCTGAGTTTCTCACAGTGCTCACCCTATATGCAGAAAGGACTGAGGAAAACCCATATTCACCTTAAGTTCTGCCATCTTTAGAGAGGAGAGGACTTAGGTGCCTATACCCCAGACTACATTAGAGTGTGGGGCTGCAGGATGCTTATTTTTCATACATTTGCATATCTTAGAAATATAAGCTATGCCTTAATTCTAGCTTCATTCTAAATGAAGCTACTAGATTATTTTTTTAAAACTTTTTTTACACAAATGCAACCTAGGGCACAGTAGGCAATTATCCAAGAGAGCAGGAAGCAGGGTAATCATTCACAGAATCACAGAACATTAGGGATTGGAAATGACCTCAAAAGATCATCCAGTCCAACACCCCAACAACAGCAGGATCACCTAGACCAAGTCCAGGTGGGTTTTAAACATCTCCAGAAAAGGAGACTCCACAAACCTCCAGGCAGCCCCCTTCAGTGCCCCGTCACCCTCACTGGGAATAAGTTACAGAATCACAGAATCAGTCAGGGTTGGAAGGGACCACAGGATCATCCAGTTCCAACCTCCCTGCCCTAGTTCAGATCCTTTGAGGTTAAAAGGTCCTTGGAGATAAATGCACCCTGCTGCTGACATCCCATGCCAAGTACTCAACAGATTTGAACAGGTTTGGGTGCAGAGAGCCTTTAATAAAGTACATAATGTGGATGACACAAACACACTTTTTGTTGCTAGTTTTACCTGCAGAGAATGTCTTGAGCAAGCATACTTTTGGACAAGTCTTCCACAGATACACACATGCATGTGGGAGAGAGGTCTGCTCAGCCCTGTGAAATCTTCACAATTATTATGCTACCATAGCTGCACTTCAGCTAACACTAAGGGCCAAGTGCATTTCCAAATATGCATGTCTCATTATTTTAGCATGCTGCACACTCTGTTTAACCTCTGCATAAGATTACAGTAAAACAACTTAACCAAGTATCTAGGGTCAAAGACATACATTCTGACCATGTAAAAGGTATTTCACACACCCCTTGAAGCATCTCTAATGCATTCATTCTCACATTCAAAGAGAAACTTTAATAACAATTTCATTATGGCTAATTGTACCTCTGAGATCAATAAATCTCAAAAAGCTTAGGAAAGCGCAGGAATGCAATATTCATTTATTTAGCACATTCCTCAACTAAGATTTTGCCACTCTCTGTGAAGTCATTTAATAATTAGATAAAGAAAATGGGCTGCAAGAAGGCAGAAGAAGCTCAAAGTATTGAGTCAATGCCCAAAAGCTCAAGAAAAGCCTTTCGTCATAGGCTTCAGATCAAACACTGGAAGAGCTCCATACCTTCACAATGTAAGCTCAATATTCATATGGGGTAAAGTCAAATCATGGATCCCCTACTAAACAATGTGGCTTTATTTGTTCTTCACCTGAACTGCATGGAGAAGGGACAAGCTCCTTGTTTTGTACTGCAGAATATGTCAGGCTAATAGATAAATGGGGTCAAAATTAAATGGAACCTTCTTTGCAATGTACACGCAGGTATGTGTGTTTGGACGAGGACAAAATTTATTGAGAACTAGGCTGAAATGAGCAAAATTGTTGGATTCCAGATGTGGAATATAATTTTACCAGCACCTGTAAAGGTTTTGGACATTTTGCAACATTTTTCCCTACCAGCAGGACACTAGAAACTCAGCTGTGATGGGCAATCATACGTTATTTCAGAATCTGCATTCCACTAGCATTAGTGCCAATTCAAAAGCATAGATTTTTACAGAGGGAAAATGGGCACAACCAAGCTGGCTCACTTGAAAGGACAGCATGTACATGTCCAAACTGGTTTGGCATTGCCAATCCTATTTTTCTTTTAGGCCTATCCACTTTGCTGTGGCTGCGCTTTAGATCTGTTGCCACAGGTACATGCATTTATTTTTCTACTCTTAGCACTCTTGTTAAGAGTGAACAATTTTAAAGGCCTTGTACTGAGATTCTCATCTTGCACATGTTAAAACTCATCTGCAGAAGTCAGCAAAACCAAATCCAGTACAGTGTTTTCAGTGCAGCCAAGCAGCTTCAAACAGCATGGAAGGCAGAAGTTTAGAGGTTCAAAGTTAGCTGTAAAAATTCTCATTTGACTTTTCAATGCTAAATTAAGCTGACCCAACATAAAAAAATATGCTGTCTCAGATTTCTATTGGCCTCTTAATCTCCACAGTGTATTCTCACTTTTTCCACCCTCTAGTACCACAATGTATTTTCATTACCAATTTTCTCAGTAGTCCTAAGCCTCAGCTGGATAATGGTGGTGGACCACAAGTGCCCTTGTGGCACATGGTCTCTTGGAGTGCATTAAGTGTGGCCAATAGGTCAAGGGAGTTCATCCTTCCTCTACACTCTACCCTGGTTAGGCCACATCCAGAATATTAGATCCAGTTCTGGGCTCAGAGGCTGAGAAAGCTGGGTCTGTTTAGCCTGAAGTGGAGACTGAGGAGAAATCTCATAAATGCTTCTAAATATTTAAAGGGCAAGTGTAGGATGATGGGACTAGGCTCTTCTTGATGAAATAAGACAAGCGGTAATCTACATAAAACATAAAAGATTCAATCTAAACACAACAAAAAACTTTTTCACGATGAGCATTGCAACAGTATATCCCAAGAGGTTGTGAAGTCTCCATCTCCAGAGACAGTCAAAACCCAGCTAGACGTGTACCCGTGTGATCTGCTCTCGGAGAATGTGGTCTGGCAGGGCTGCTGGGCTAGATGGTGTCCAGAGGTCTTTTCAGCCTCTACCATTCTATTATTCTACAGACAGAAGCAGCTATACAGACAGGTCTGTTGTGAGCTCCACGTACTGAACTTTAAATTTAGGACTCTAGAGCTTTTTGAGGTAAAGAAAGCAACACACTTCAGTGGAGAAAGCTAACATGGGAACAGATGCCCAGAAAATAGAGGTAAACAGCAATTACTATATCAATATATTTGAAAAAAATACATTAATATTTTTCTTATAAATGAAAAATACAGCAAATCCTGACTGATAATTAGCTTAAACATATTTTGCCATTTAATTATTTTCTCATAAGGATCATTCAAAACACTGTTACTCTTTCAAATTAAAATAGAAGCAAAACCAGAGACAAATCCAAGTTGCCTCAAGTAACAGAGGGATGGCGTTGCAAGTAAAAATTCTAAAGAAATCTTCTTGTATTAAAATAAAAAAAAATAGTTATTTAATGTCTGGGCCTTCTTCAGTCCTTACTCTTACAGCTTTGCAATCCTCACTTTACTGCTTTTCAGTAACATGTGAGATTGTTGTCTGAACCGCAATTGCCAGCAAGGCTAAAGCTCCTCAGATTTCCCTCACTCCCGCTTCCAACCCAAATTCCCTGGATGTTTAGATCTGAGTTGTAACACAAAACTGTAGACGTGTTCTGCAGGGAAGCCTTTAATGTTAAGAAAGATTCCCTGGTATTACTATAGCCATATAATTGCAGGAAGTCATAGGATGTTCCCTTTTCAAAATGTCTCAAGTTCTAGCATCTGCAAAACCCCAACAAGGGCAGCTCACGAGTGTAAGGGAGCTTGAAGTCTTGGAAGCAATTCCTTATGTGTTCAATACAGTTCACGAGCCTTTGATACCTGTTTATTCATTTGTTCCTGGTTTTGCAATGGCAATGAAAACCAAACCCGAGCAAGCAGTATTAAATTCTCAATGCAAATATTTGCAATTGAGATGTGGTTAATTAAAATTAAACCAAAAAACACGGACCTTGTAGAGCATGTTCTCTACATAAAACTGTGTACACATTTTCTTGCTCCTTTAGCAAGGTCTGTGTTAAATTAGTCCTTGAAAAGATGGAACTGAAATTGTTTAGGAAAAAATACAAATTTGATCCAATATTTTTGATCAAATTTTCATCATACTCTGGCTAAGAGATTGACTCTAAATGAAATTTTTAAAGACATTTCTTTTCCTGACCCAGAATCTACTGCATTGATACACTGAAGTTGTGTAAAAAGGTCCTTATCAGAAATTAATAGCAGCTGACATACTACCGCCACAATAATAGTTTATCCCTACAGAAAGAGCACGTTCACAGCAAACAAAAACATTGGCATTTTATCACAAAATTGCTTGCCACAAAGTAATTCTGTTCTTTTTTCTCGCTAAAGGTGTGAGATTTTATATTAGCTTCAGCGAGAACAGAAAGTGGCCAGATAACCGGCTGACAGCACAAGAAGGAAAACAAACTGGTCACAAGAAAGCTTATTTTAGCAAAACTGCATATTCATGTTTGTTATCTGCTTCTCCCTTTATCTTACAAAATGAAGCTGTGTACGCCTACCCATACACATAATGAGATTAAAAGATGACATAAGATCTGAGGCTAGTTCCTACTTTGTAAAGGACAGTGTCACCCGGAGACAAGTCACAGCTTACAACACAGTTACAAGGGGGTATATTTTTTTGTGTCCACACAGAGAGCAGTGCCCATTGGAACTGGCTGCACCTACAGAAACGTAGGCACTCTGCAGAGATTTTGCCTGCACACGTACACTCAATACAGCACAGTCTCCCTACAGCAAGATGTCCAGCCTATAAAACCACTAGTCCTAAAATCAAGACTCAAACTAGAGTGGGCACACCGGAGATAGGTGCTTGTGAACAAATCACCATTCCAAAGGGAACTCTAAAGCCATAGGATCATAGGATCATAGGATGTTAGG
>VXBP01006162.1:2996-35123 GCA_013400115.1 Rhinopomastus cyanomelas | reverse complement strand
CCTGACTGGACACAGATTTCTAACTCCTCCTGCTTATTCCCCATGCTGCGTGCATAGGTGTAGAGGCATTTCAGGGAGCAAGCTGAGCACTCTGAATTCACCCTAGGACAGCAAGAGGTCACCTGTTCTTCCTTAAGATCAGAGCTCTGCCCCACTGGTGCTCACCCATCAACTATCCCACCCTGCCCTGAATCTAGTTTAAAGTCCTCTGAATGAGCCCTGCTAGCTCCTGCCCCAGAGCTCTTTTTCCTCTCTGAGATAAACCCCTCCCATTTGTACCTGCTAAGCCTGGTGTCTGAAAGAACCCAAAGCCCTGCCTGTAACACCAGTCTCGTAGCCAGGCATTGATGTACTTAATCCTTCTATTCTGGCCCATGTCCTCACCACAAAAAGGAAATAATGAACAGAATACAATTTCTGCCCCAGAGTCCATCACAAAACATCCTAATGCCCTAAGGTCTTTCTTCATTCCCCTCAGGCTATGGAATGCAGCTTCCTCCCCACTTGTTTGGACGATCAGCAGTGGGTTAGAGTCAGCTGATCTCACCAGGTTAGGGAGCAACCTAGTGATGTCCCTGATTCGGGCTCCTGGTAAACTGCAGACTTCCCTATGGTGGGGGTCAGCCCTGCATATTGGGCCCTCAGTCCCTTTCAGGAGCGAGTCTACAATAACCAGGACCCGTCTCCTCTTTGTAGAGGAGGTCATCGTAGCACTCAAAGCCTTCCTCGATTTATGAGACTTTGTCTGGACTTTCAGTGTGGGTTCTCTATCCTCTATATCCTCATCAGATTTGCTGTCTTCCAATAGGGGCTCATATCTATTACTCAGTGTCAACTGGGATGGTGCGCCAGGCAAGGAAGGCACCCGCCTTCTGCCACTGCCCTGCACTTGGCTCCCATCCACCCCCTGAGAACCATAGGATACTTTATTAGTGACAAACAAAAAGCTAAAATGACAAGAAGCGTGCTTGGCCAACAGGAAAAGCGCCGTAACAGAATATTCATGTGGCGCTATTGCCTCAAACCCTCTATATTTGTCTAAAGACAACAAACTAGGTGGTGCCTGGTCTCCGACAGCTTGGACTAATTTCCATCACCAATAACCTAGAAGACCTGTGTCCCACATTGCCCTTACCTACAGCCAGGGGATTGTGTGCTCCGGGTGTACCTTCTCCCTCCGGTGCTGGGGACCCGCAGGAGGGCAGAGATCCCCCCGGTCTGGATGCAGTTCTAGATTTCCTTGGTGGGAAGTCAGTGCTGTTGGTTGCATATATCCACATCTTTCCTCCTGCTGTGCAGTCAAGACATAGTCATAGATGTTACGAAAAGACCATGCTTCGGATCAAAGGGTGGCTCTCGACAAAGAGCTCTTCTGCCTTTCCCCTATTCAGATGCGCATGTTGAACACACACGAAAAGCAGAAGCGAGTGTCTAAGAAAGCAAATGCCTCTGAAATTAGTCCACTGAGACGCAAAAGACGTAGCAACGTAGTAACTCTTGAAGGTTAATTGGAACAGGGAAGCAAGTGTATCACATTGCAGAAGAAGCAATGGCAGCTGCTAGAAAAGGAACTGACCGCACAAATAAACCCTTTCCTAGGCACCGCGCTGGTGAAGTGCGTGACATTCCTCTTAAGCCAAACAATTGAGAGGCTTCAGTTTTGTTGATTATTCCAGACAGTAGGAGAACGTGGTGGTTGAGTCAGGCATTTGCTTATTCAGGTTCTTCTACAAACTTTCAGTCACGAAAAGAGATGAAGTTTTGTTTTCTTTGCTGCAACAAATCTGGTCCTGACTGCTGTAGACATTTTCCTTTTCTCAGCACTTAGAGTCTTCTAGGCCAGGAGCTGAAAAGGCTCTTGGCTGGCTCCTTCCCCAGCCCAAAAGTCTGCCCTTGCTGCCTTGCAGGCTTCTTCTATGAGCTCAGCTGTCCCCAGCACGCCCTCATACATGCAGATATGCCCGTCTGCTTAGGACTACATTCAGCAAAGCGTCTCTTTCCTAGTAGATTGAAATGCCCAAGCTGCCTTTGCCTTCCTTGTAGAAATCAGTGATAGGTATATTGTTGGCTCAGTTGGTAGAGCATGGGACTCTGAATTCCTGGGGTCATGGGTTCAAGCCCCATGTAGGACATCTTGAGACAGTACTGTAGGCTGACCCTGCTCCAGCAGGGGGGGTTGGACTTAGATGATCTTTTGAGGTCCCTTCCAACATCTAACATTCCATGATTCCGTGAGAGTACTGTTTACCTGCTGACTTTCAGGGAAGAGCTTAATCACTTCTCATGATTGGCCATAAAGCAGTGTTGCCCGGCGGGTTAAACACGCCGTAGGGTGGACTACAGCTGCAGGGCGCGTCTGATCTTGTCTGAGCCGTAAGGATATATGATAGTGCAAAAGAGCTCGCTACTACTCAGCTGTCTAGACATGCAGATAGGTATTAGGTGAGGTTTAAAAAACTGCTGGCACCTACATTACTTCATAAAGCTCCCCCTTGGGACCTGATTCAAAGCCATTAGTTATAGAAAAATTACCAGTAACCTCACTAAGATTCACTTTACATGAATGTTTAACACTCCTCTGCCCTTAGCTGTCTCTATTCCTTTGACTTGAGTTGTTCTCTCAAAGCATTGCAAAAAAAGGGTGGAAATGCTAGCAGCAATGCACCGGTCCTCCCAGTTTGGACAGTATCTGCTAAATACCGTAAGAAAAGTAATCTTTTAAACCTGAATAGAATGTTCCCACTCATATCTTGAATAACACAGAATCACAAAATTGTTTAGGTTAGAAAATACTTTTCGGAAGGAAAGGTATCACATAGCCTGGTAATAAGTGACCAAAACATTGAGAGCCTTCATCAAAACTACATTGAAATACAATCACAAGACCCCACCCTCCTACATCAGCTTCCTCTGCACCGCAAGTGTTAAACAAGCGCGATTCATTTTTAAACAACTACGTCACATGACACACGCGCTGAGCTCACAATCAGAACTCTATTCTATCAGATGGAATATGAGGATATGGCCATCATGACTCAGCGACACAGATCTATAGTTACCACATTTGATGGTGACACTGCCGAAGAAGAGCCTTAGTCAGTCTAGCGATGCCCAAGCCAGAAGCAGCAATGTCAAATGGCATGCTTGCTACTCAAAAAATGTACTGACTAGAGGCTGAAACCTAAATGAGTACAGAATGTAGCCTTGATGTAAAGCCATGACTGCCCTGGATGAGTCCAGGTACAGATTAGCAGCCAGAGCATACTCTGTTACGTTTGCCTGTGCCACAGCTACCCTGGCTATATGTGAGGGCACCTCAGAATCTCCAAGGAACACCGAGCTGAGGCTGTTTAATTCCGTGACTGACTGCCAGGGCTGCCCCTACCTGGTGGGAGTTTGCTTGCCAAGCTACTTAAAAACCTGCTCTTCAAAGGGTTTGATGCCACAGGAGGGTACTGTGTCATCAACAGTGATGCTGTAAGGCAAAGCTTTGCACGTGAGTAGAGAAATGAACGGCACAGAAGAAAGCAGTTGTCAACTCCAGCTTCTGGTCTGTGCAGTACATGACTCAATCAGTGGGTGGAGGCAGCAACTCTCACCAGTATGATGGTGTTACCCTGGCAACTGGTCTGCCCAACTCTTGCCCTCCCAGTGCTAACACAGGTTGTCATGGAAACCACTGTCACCGTTGATGTAGAACAGAGAGGAGGAAAATGCAGCAACAGCAAGTTCCCCTCTCCCAGCCTCCCTCTTCATGTGGGCTTGGAACCTGGAGCAGAGATGGAATTTGCCTCCCTTAAAGCCAGAAGACTTAAAAAAAACCAAAACAAATCAACATCCCTGTAAGCTGAGGCCTGTCACCATCTCAGTTTGGCAGATGGAGCTCATGCTTTGGTTTTCTTCACCAGGGCAGTCCCACAGGAGGAAATTTTGCACATGAGATCAGCAGCTCCCTCCAAGCCTGTACACAGAAACATCCACGATGCCATCAAGAGGTAGCCTGTAAGAAACTCAGCTCCCAGAATTAGGATTTCAGGGAAGTTCCAGGAAACTGCTCCACATGCGTTCCCAGATCTGCCATGTCTGCTCCAAAAAGGCTGGCTCAGCAATTTTGTTTGGACAGCTCTCGAGATCATGCGCAGTGTCGTGGGGAGATGAGACCCTTTTAATCCAGAGACAGACCCGAGATGCCTGATTAGGAAGAATTTGCTCTGTGGACACTTTCCCCTTGTCCGGCCGTGACTTTCAGGCTGCTTCTGCTAAACTACTGGCTGCTGTCAAGTAGGACACACAGGACATGTCCCATGTCTCTGCCTGCCACAAGCACTTCATGGAATCTCTACTGGCAGTTTGTTCCCCAGTAGAACAAACTTGACATAGGAACCCCTGCCACCGCCCTCAACACCTCAAGGGGTAGTCTGTGGAGACAGCAGACTGCAGTTTGTCCAACTACGCAGCCCTAGCTGTGAGATGAGACCCCAAATGCTTGTCCCCGCTCCTGCTCCCAAGTGGCATTCGGTCCTCGAGATCTGACACAAAAAAACATTGCTCTTGACACCTGTCATGGTTTAAAACCATCACCACCAGCAGCTCACATACTCCTACCCTCAGGGCAGAAGGTGGAGACCAAGCACAGGATGGGCTCACTCACCCATTTTGGTCATGGGCAAAAGGCAGACATGACTGTTTAATTTAAACAACAAGCAACAAAAATTCACCCACAGGCCAGTAAGAGACACAAGCAGTTCTTACATGCACCTTCCCCCCACCCCTCCCTCCTCCTGGGCCCAGCTGTGTCACCACCTTTCCCACCAGTTGCACAGTTGAAGGAAACAGGGGATGGAGGCTGCAGGCTCTTCCCTCCACAGGGGGAAAGCTCTTCACAGTCCTCCCCTAACAACATCACTCCCACAGAAGACAGTCCTCCACGAATGTCTCCAACGAGCGCAGGAATCTACCATGGGCTGTGGTTCTCCCGTCAACAAACTGCTCCAGCACAGCTGTCCATCAGATTCACAACCTCTTTCATGATCACTTCCCTGCTCCAGCGTGCTCTCCTCAATGGGTTGCAGCCACCTTTTCTCCACTGACGATCTCTGAGGGCTCCAAAGGACCAGCCTGTCCTCTAAACACAAGCAGAAGGGCAACAGTTGCTCCAGTGTCTTCCCCGCTCCTTCCTCCTCACTGCCACAGGCATTCTGCTAGCATATACATCAATCGTTTTCTCTCAGAGACTTGAAGAAATGCAGGTACTGCTGTGAAAGAAAGCAGCAGCTGACGATGCTGACAAGTCCTGAATATTTTTGCCATACGGTAGAAAAATCTTACAAAACCCAGAGACACAACCAACACTTGTTGACTGTAGTGGGGCCGAAAAGACTTCGCAAGCTTAGAATAATTCTCTCTTGGAAAGCTGGCTAGAAGAAATGCTCCCTGTGCTTCTTGTTCCTGTTTCACAGGAGTATGGCAGAAACAGATGATATCTGTATTTCTTGAGGATTACATACCCAGAAAAACATGAACTATTGACCTAATAATCATTTCAGACGCCCGCTCATTCTCCCAGTTGGGAACTTCAGTCTTAAAATTAGCACTGGCCGTTTCAGTCATCCCTGTTTCTTCTAACAAAATGCAGGGGAGGAGGGAAGGGTTGGGGATTTGCATGCCC
Source organism: Rhinopomastus cyanomelas (assembly GCA_013400115.1). Lineage (NCBI taxonomy): Eukaryota > Metazoa > Chordata > Aves > Bucerotiformes > Rhinopomastidae > Rhinopomastus > Rhinopomastus cyanomelas. The sequence goes on along the minus strand of VXBP01006162.1, from coordinate 29,455 downwards.
TTTTCTCGGTCGAGAGGAGAAATTCCTCAAATCATTAGGAGCCTCATTCTTGTTCCACTTTTCCCATTCCTCAGGACACCACTCACCTCCACAAGCAGATTGCCATCTCCTTGTTGACCTGTTCTGGGTCACACTTCTCCTGGTCAGGGGTTTGTCCCTGCTGTCAGGGTTCTGGAGGAAGTACCAGCCCCACGAGTCGAAAGCCTTCTCACACTTGTTCACGGGTTAGCAGCACACCGCCACGGTCACTCAGTTTGAGGCTATTTTTCAGAGGTGGAGCACTCAACACTGGCTGGGGTACACAGGGGAAGAGAGTACCCCAACATGGCCTGAGGGAGGAGAATGGGGGAGGAGGAAGAGGGTGGGGCACCAAATACCTGTGAGTAGAAGGGGAGACTAGGGGGAGAAAAGCTGGGGACAGTGGAAGAGTGCTAGGAACAAGTGTGAGAGAGAAACGAGGCAAGGAACTTGAGGGAAGCAGACTTACAAGACCGAAGAAACTGTGGGCAGCAGAGACAGCAGAGGAACAAGATATGCCAGAGCACATAGTTGGAACCAGGGTGCAGATCAAAGGCCAGCGAGACCAGGAAGCCCCAGCCATCCAATCTATGAAGTGCCCAGTGGACCCACACGCTTACCGCGCGAGGCACCGTCACCGCCCGTCACGTGGCCGTGAGCACGTGCGTGAGAGAACACACACATGGAAGCAGGGGGCCAGGGGCGTGCACGCAAAGCCACAGGTCCGGGGGAGTGCCCATGCACGGGGCCGGGAGCTGCCACCGGAGCGTGCAGGAGAGGGCGAGCACGGTGGTGTGCAAGTATGCTGGCACGTAAGAGCACGATCACACAAAAGCACGTGTGCAAGAATTTGGATGCATGTGAGCACAGGTGCAGAGGCCCGGTGCTGTTGTGCGAGTGTACACAGGCACAAGCACACAGTACCATTAAGCGAGAGCTTCCTGTGCAGTCGAGCCAGCAGGTATCTCCTCTGGTAGCACAGGAGCCATTTATTGCCGTGCAGCCGCCAAGTGTGCGCGCAGCCCGCGGAAAGGGGATGAATAAGGCAGATGGCAGCAATTTAAAGCTCATTGAGAATTTCAGGGGTAGCGGGGCAGAGGAAGGGGTTGTTCAGGCCTAACCCCGCTCGTGCTGCACCCCAGTGGGGGTAGGGGGGGCCCAGGCGGCCTCCCCCCAAGTGCTGGGCCCACTGCCAGGGTCCCAGTCCTCGTAGCCAGGGTTGCGGTGGCCAGGGGCCAGGCGGCAGAAGCATCCTCCAGATGCCCTGGAGTAGTGAGCCAGGAGGGCGGCTATGCTGGCGAACTCGGCATTGGAGTGCTGCCATTGGCATGGGAAGAGAGGGGAGATGCAAGTGAGAATCTCTGCTCCAGCTGAGACCATAGCTGCTACCAGTCCTTGCTGGGGCAGTCTCACACCCAAATGCTGTGCACATAGGCACCCACATACCCCTGAACTGAATGCACCCCATGCACCAAAGGCACCCATGTAATTGTGCACCATGCACCCACAAACCCACTGCAGCCGTGCACCAGTACATTAATCAAACACTCCTGTGCCCCCATCGCACCCAAGCATGCGCATACTGACACGCTCACAACTCGAAGGCACCCAGGACCATCGCACCCAAGAATTGCACAGATTCACACCGTTGCACCACATACTCATGCCCCCACAAATCAAGGTAACTGTGCACCAAAACACAGGTGCAGTCAGACACCCACTGGTACCCACGTGCCACACAGAGATGCACCAGTGCACTCACGAATCAAAGCGCTCATGCACTGACGCCCCCGGCCACCTAAGTGCACGTGTATGCATCTGCTTCCTAAGAGGTCAACAGGGTCGAGCAGCCACACACCAGTGCTGCCACAGACCTGTGCACCAATGCGACCGTGCACCAGATTCACCCACACACCAAATGCACAGGCACACGCACGTGTCCAGGCACAGATGTGCTTACACTAAGAGTTACATCAGGGATCCACCCGTAAGGCCACGTGCCCGTGAGTAAAGCACGCTTACACCCCAGTGCATCCACATGCGGATGCACCACACAAGCACTTACCAGAGCGCAAATGTGCACAGCTGCAGCCACAAAGTCAAAACACCCATGCATCAATGTCTCAAACACACTCCCAGCACAACACACCCACACAACTCACCTCCACACAGAACCTGCCCTGGTGAGTCCTGAAGAGCCAATAGGGAACAACGCCACAGGGCGCCCGGACCCAGAGGCACCAGCGCTTGGCCAGGCCAGGCTCAGGGCGCAGAAGAAAAGCACCAGGGATGTCCCGCCGCAGCAGTGCAATCCCACCGTCCCTAAGGATGAGGAAGTAGGTAGGCACAGGGGAAGTGGAGGAAATAAACAGGGCGAGGAGCAGGGTGCCCTGGTTCACTCACCTGGAGATGCCAGCGAAGGCCCACACGGTCTCAGCGAGGACGCTCTCATTTTCTGACAGAAAGGCCAAACTTCTCACACCTTTGCTCTCCCATCCTGACACTGCTGTGGGAACCCATTAATCCCCACTTCACTCAAAAAAACCCCCGTGAAATTTGGACAATACGTGACCCCTGTTCCAAAGCTTCCCTCCTGGCACTCACCGGCATCACGGGGTGGTTGGTGGAGTTGGCTTTCAGCCCCACAGTCCCGGTAAGCCCCCGAGCGCAGGACTTTGCTGCGGATGGCTTTTTTGCGCACCAGAACTGGGGAGCAATAGGGGTTCCCGAGGCGCCAGGGGCCGGCCCTGCCCTCTGCCTCCAGCCGTCGCTCCTGCAAGAGCGGAGGGAACGGTCAGGGTGTTTGGGGGATGCGTACCACACAAAGCGCTGCGCCAGACAACGCCAGGCTGCTTTTTATGCTGCGTGAAAAGCCCAGCACAAAGCGCCCCGTAGAAAGCTGCGGTCAAGAAAAAGCACCGTGCAAAACCTGCACTTGCCAAACATGCTGCAACGCTGCTGTGCGAAAAAACTAGCTTGCAAATACACCCATCGCAAAACGCCCTGCAAAGCACCTTGAAAGAAACTGCCGCTTAAGCCAGGCTGGACAAAACGCAGCTGTGTGGGATGGGAACTACAAAACGCACCGCACAAAACTGCGCTGCACACGCCACCGCACGAGAGAAGCGCCGTACGTGTACCATTGCGCTGAGCAATCGCGCTCCGAGCGACGCGCGAGACAAGAGTCGCGCGAAGCAACCGTGAGACAGCACGCTGCCAGGCAGAAAACTGCTTTACCAAACCAAACAGAAACAAGCCGTGCGAAAATCCCACAGCTGGAACCGCTGCGCAAGCCCCGTTACGCCACAGCAGAGCCACACCAAGCAACCTGGAGGTTGGACCTACCCCTGTGCTCAGGGAGCCAGAGGCCAGGGGCACAGGCAGGCGTCGGAAGGAGACAAGAGCGTTGACACTGCGTGACACCTCCTCAGGATTGAGAGGCTCCCATAGCACCCCAACCCCCAGGGATTGCCCTTCACCCGCCTGCTCCTCAGGGTGTGCCAGGAGGTAGCAGAGCTGGAAGGAACGGCAGAGCAAGAGGTGCAGGGTCTGGACCTGGGCGAGGCAAAAGACGCTGCGTGCAAATATTAACGACAATCATAATGGTTGCAGGGTTATGTTTTGGGGGGTGGTTTGGGCCACGCACATCGCCCGAGAGCCCCACGAAGAGGTGACAGAAAAGGGTGCTGGCGGGGCTGTGGGGATTGCGGGCCACAAAGGCAAACTGGCAGCCGGAGTGTCGCCACGTGCTGTACAGGATCCGGCGGAGAGCATGGGCCATCAGCAGCGTCTGTGGAGACAGGGTAGGACGGAGAGTGAGGACTCCTGCACCTCCCTACCTGTGCTGCAAGTGGTGCCGGGGACACCCCTTCATGCATGGCAGGTTCCCAAGTAAAAAGCAACACACGGAGAAACGCAACCCCCACAAAGGAGCACCCAGCATGCTCCACACCCCCACAGCACCTGAGGCACACATGTCCCCAGCACTCCTACCTCACCGTCAGCATCATAGACCTTCACCCCCTGCAAGCTGAACCTCAGCACCACTGACCTCCTCCTGGGGCAGTCCTGGCCAGGAGAGACACAGCATTTGGCGAGGGGCATGTGGGCTGTGCCACGCAGGGTCTCCCCACTAACTGGGGTTCCCCATTTCTTGGTGAGGGGGAGTGGAGGAGCACCTGACCTTCAGCACCTGCAGCTGCTCCTCCAGCTGCCCTGCTTGATGCTGCAAATCCAAGTTCTCCACCATGAAGGACCCCACATACTGGGAGGGGGACAAAAACCTTCCCATGTCAGCAACAACCCCCCACCATGATGCTGCAATTCTCACACCCCAGGGCAACCAGACCACCTTGAGAAGATATTTTAGGGGTCACGGGGTTGCACCTGCACCCAAACCTCATCTCAGGCTTTCCCCGACTCCTGTAGGTAAATTACCTCTGCGAGCTTGGTGATGGCCCTTGAGCGCTGCTGGTGGGCCACAACGTCCATCCCCCTCCCATTGGCTGGCTTCTTCTTCATGGCATCAAGTTTTCAGGACAATAGCTGGATCAGGAGGGAGTTAAGCAGCTCCAGTGCTGCATCTGAACTATCTGGAGTCACCCAGGAGAATGGGGAGCCTGAATCTGGCCCCCAGTCACGGTCTCTGCAAAGGGGACACACACAACCTGCACCCCTGCCACCCTTTTCCCAGGCCGCGAAGCCCTGGGAGATGCTGTGGTACCCTTATGGTGATTCCCACATCCTGACTCCAGTGCAGATGGCCCCCACGCAGGGGTTTCTACACATGACCCAAATAAAAGGGTCCCCAAGTCCTGACCCCGTATCTCACATGAGGGTCCTCATCCTGGGCAGCACACAGGGGTCTCCATGTCCCAGCCCCCAAGCAAGGGTCCACCTGGGACCCCAAGTGCCATACCAGGGTACCCACGGCCCAACCCCAAGCAGGGTGCAAATGTCCTGCACTTGAGGAACATATGATGGTCCCCTGTCCCAAGCAGATAGTCCCCATATTTTGACCCCAACAGCAACAAGAGGGGCCCAAAACTTCATGTGGTAGCCAAACAAAACCCAATGGCCTGACCCACCCCGCACCAAGCACACAGTCCAGACCCCAAGTGAGGCGCACGCAGTCCTGCATCCCAAATCCCAGCAAGATTTAAGGTTCCCCCCTGCTTCCCCTCCCAAAGTGCTCCATCCCACTCCCTGCTAGCCATACAGGGCCATGACCCACAGGACTATCTTTCAGGGATGATCCCCAAAACATCAGTAGGTTTCAGGGTGCTGTTTTTGGCTCAAGCACACACCAAGGGATGTACCTAGTCCCTCTCCAGCCACCCAACAGGATTTAGGCCTCCACAGCTCCCAGCTGGACTGAGACCAGGACAACTCATATCACTGAGGCTGTGCTGCAGCCACCCGGGTGCAACCATATTGGGGGAGGGGGGTGGGGGCGGTTGCTCCAAGTGCATGCTAATACACGGCCAGTTCAGGGTTGCCTCGCTCCTTTCGGGCACAATTTGGGGGTTTCTTCCTCCTCCCTGTAGCCAAGCCACAGGTAGATAGTTCCCAAGCCCTGCCCCCTCCCCTTTCTCAATGGAGCCCACAGCCCATCCGAGAGGTCCCCGAGGGAGAGACTCGGCTCTAAAAAATTTGGTGAGCGAGTGTGCACCACCCAGCCACTGAACATACACAGGGACACCCCCATCCCACTGGGGCCCCCCACCCCAGCTCAGGTGCAGCTCACTCAGATGGCTCTGGAGAAATGCAGGCAAAAAATTCCTCCTGCTCTAGCTCTCGGTCTTCGCCGCTTGTATTCCTTCCTCAGGGCGGTTCCTCCGGCAGCTCCTGCTGTGGTGCAAGGATGCTCAATCCGTGGGTGTCAGGGCCTCACCACCAGCAAGCCCAAACCCACGGCGGGCATAGGGCAGGCAGCAAACTCTCATCTCCTGCCTCCGATCTGCCCACAATGAATCACTGCAATTCACCTCCCCAATTTTCTCCAGTTTCTTGGAAGCAGTGACGAGCAGGAAGGCTCAAGCTTTTTAGAAAACGCTGCTGCAACTGATTTTTTTTTTCCTTTCTTTTCCTCTCTCCTACAGCGTGCCCAGTGGAGAAGCAATTTCTAACTGTGACATGCGCACAGATGATTGCTCGCTGGCTCACCACCCCTGCCCTGATGCTCAGACCCTTTCATCCCACTTTCTCAATTCCCTGGGGAGTTCTGCCCACCAGTATCCGCTTTTGCTAGGAAAAAACAGAGGGATGATTCCAACCTCCCTTCACACCCAGAGCCTCAAGCCCCCCAAATCCTGTCCAGCCAAATCCACAGAGCCAAAGGAAAAGTTGCCAGCCCTAGGGATGCAATCAGCTACCGGAAAGGGAAAGGAACGTCAGGGCGAACACAGGGTCTGACCTCTCAGGCACGCAATCAAAAATTCACTGTCACATACCCTGACATGTGAGGAAAAGGCAGCATCCAAACCTCAGGTCACCACCAGCAACCGGCTGCTCCGAGATGCTGAGAGACACCCCTGCAGAGCCCTCTGAGCTTGTCAATTGCGTAGAAATGGTGGGGAAAAAGGGAAAAAAAAAACAACACCAAAACAAACTAAACAGATGGGGCTGAAGAAATAACATAATGGGGCCCAGTCTGGTGAGGAAGCAGAGACTGGAGAAGAACGAGGGGCAAAGCCAGCACGAATCTTCCCAAATACACAGCAGAGCTGCCGCTTGCTCTACCATCACAGAATGATCCTTCTGATTCCGCCCCAGCTGCCGCTCCTAGGAGATGAAGAACGGCCCCTTCAAAATCTACAGTCTGGACAAGGCTTTTTTTGACTCAGTGTGCAGCAATCACGTAATGCAGAAATAAAACCACAACCAAGAGTTTGGCTGTTCTTAGCATGACACTCTAATTCAGGGCCCCAAAGCAAAATTAAGCCATGATCACAAAGGAAATTAATTGGTGCACTTTAACAGATCTCAACAGGGCAGGTGGTGGGAGATCGTTATTGGGAAGAGGAAAGTCACCAACTGCCCCATGGCTCCTTGTCCCCAGAAGCATCCCAAACACCTCAACCAGATATTTCTGTGGACAGAAGGGGAAGCAGTTTCTCCAACCTGGCACCTGCCAGACAGAAAATGCCAAAAAAAACCCAGTGTTACAGTGTAAGCAGCCCTAGGAAAGAGCTGTCAATGTTTCTAACTGCTTTACATTGCTGTGGATTACTCTTTGATCTGAGCTTTCACTCTCACACAATTTTCATTAACCTGCTGCTTACACCGTTGTTACAGGGCTGGGCAGAATTGAGGGCATTTCTTTAACTCCCAGCTGCTAGAAGCAGCACCCTGGAAGAGCAACAGAAAAGAATAAACTCTGCAACGCTGTTTTCTCCTTCTTTGTCGCATTTTGGTTTTCACCCCAACACGTGTAGAGCTCTCCCCAAAAGCCCGTCTCATGCAAAGTCACACTGGAGCCACTAGCACAGACCTGTCCAAGGGAGAGCCAAGGACACAGCACAGTGTGTCCTGAACACTGGCACTGCTCTGCTGAGCTGGGCAAGAGGGAGATTTTGGCTGAAAGCCATTGTCCCCAGCTATGGAGGCAGAGGGAGAACAGAAGCAGGAAGACAGAAAAACGTTCAGACAGAACTTTTGTCTCACTCACCTTTCTCTCCAGAGGAACCGAGGAAGAAAAGGGTCACAAGTCAGTCCAACAGGAGAGCTTGGCAGATGGGCCCAGGCTGAAATAGCCTCAAACTTTCACACTAGCAATGTACTTTTAACAAAGATTTTCCTCACGGTGACTGTAGTTCCTGTCTCTTACATTTCCAGGAGGAGAAAGCTGTGGTGAGGAACAGAAAGGACACATACAGCAGGCCTGGAATCTAGTTGCATTTTATTATAGCAAACAGCATATTCTTCACTTCTCAACATCTCTACATTAGCAACTGTGAAACTCCAACTTTTCTTTAAAAAACGGTAAAGAAGAGGTGACAAAACTCAGGCTCTTACTCTCTTAAAAAGAGTCAAAAGCTGGATTCAAGACTTTTTATGTATTTTGGTTTTAAGGTAACAGATGTGGCATGGAAACAAATTCAGATCACCCGCCTGAGAACTACCCCTCTAGAAGCCTCTCCAGCATCAGTTGACTGGTAGACACTGCAGCCTCCATTTACTGAGGATGTGACTCACAGTCACACAAACCTGTCTGGTCTGACTCCACGGTGCCATCCCCTCAGCCCATCATTCTGAGGGCCAAGCACAAGGAAGCACCTCCAGAACTCATTGCAAGTGCTGTATATACAACTGCTTCCTCACAGAAGCATTAAGGACCTCGTCATGCAGGGGATCTAGGGAAGACGCTTCTGCTGCTTACCTTCTTGTAAGAACCGCATTCCCCCAACCATCTTGATCTTCCTGTCTAAAGATACAAAGACCTTCCCAGAATAATCTGTAAGGCCAAATCCTCCCTGCCGGACCCAAGCGGAACACTGTCAAATATACGGACTTGAGGATTGTGGGTGTCCTACAGAAGTCCTACAGTTAATGCAGAAACTAAAGATGACTGGTTCCACGGGAGGGGCAGGCACGAGGTGCAGCACTGAGATCTAAGAAATGCTCAGGTTGGTTTGATTACGTTTTCAGCTTTTTTTCAAGATCATTCAAGGAAAAAAAATTATAATAAAAAATTGAAGAAGTGTTTAAGCATCAGAACTAAAATACAAACGCACACTGACTTATAAAACAAGTGGGTTTAACCATGAGATTCCCCGACAGTGGAAACATTTTACTTTTTTGCCCGGAGAGATTTCCTCATGGCAGGTTTCCCCTTAGCAGAGGGTTTCACTTCCTTCCTCCCACCGGCTGCTGGTTTCTTGGAAGAGCTGCCACCAGATGGTTTCTTGATGGCCGGTGCTGCTGGTTTGGCTTTCTTTGCAGGGGCTTTCACCTTGGGAGGAGGCTTTGCCTTCCCACGGTGGGCTGCAGGAGTTTTTCTTGGCTTCAGTTTGGACTCTCTTCGCTTCATTGGAGGAGCCCTGCTCCCAGATTTTGGAGGCGACCTCTTCTGCATCCTGTCAAGAGAGATGGCAAGAGCTCAGTGGAGGTACAAACACTGAGCTCCCCAGAGCAGAGCTGCTGTAATCAATTTGCATAAAATGAAGCACATCTTGGCATCCTCATGGTTTACCACAGACACGCCTTTATGCAGCAGCACATTTCATTAGCTAAATCCCAGGGAGCCAGAATGCCCCTGGGTGTTGGGAAGTGCTTAATATGGCAACACCCAGCAGAGTGCTCTACCAGTAAGGTTTGGAGCAACTTTGTAAGGCATTTGGTACCTACAGCTAACAACTGCCAAAACAATTCAGAGACCTACCTGGCTACACTCTACAGTTTTCCTAAGGAAACAATAAATACAAATCGTCCCACATGAAAAATACCACAACAGGCATCTTTGGGAGACTAATGGCGATACAAAGACTAAATACGGGCTCTTCTTATCTGGAGGCCCCTAGAGCAAGGTGTTATTAGAAACTTCTTCCCACACCTCTGAGTGCACGGTCTGCTGCTCTACAGCTGTGTCAGACACTTGTGTTTCATCCCAAAGGAGCCCATTTGTCTCCCGTACTGCCATAACATACCTCTTCTTTGGTGGTGGCTCTTCCTCCTCAGACTCTTCCTCTTCAGATTCTTCTTCCTCCTCAGAGTCCTCCTCTTCATCTTCATCAGATTCCTCAGAGTCCTCATCCTGCTGCTTCTCTGGGTAGAGCACATCTGGGCTACAAGAGGGTTCTTGTCAGAGTGGGCTTGCTTCCAATGGTATGACTCCAGGGCTGGCAAGCCTTTAGTAACCCTGGATGTACCACCCAGAAATACTCCCAAAGCTTCTGTGTTTGCTGCTACGTGAAACCAGTGTTAGTCTCTGCAGTAGCAGAAGTGCAGCAGGTTGAAAGGCCCCGGGAACACCCAAGCCCTAGGCTGCTTGTTCTCCTCTTTCTTGCTCCTTCTGTGCAAACACAAGGAGGCAGCAGACAGCAAAGGGACAACATCAGGCACTGGTAACTCCAAATGCAGGCTGAAGCAACCAAGGGCATACACACAATAAAGAAGCTGCCACTTGTCTCTTTATTGGACACTAAGTCACCACCCCTGGGCCATTCATGGCTTAGCACAATATACACCCACATCAGGAACAGAACAGCTGGTTTAGTCTCACAGTAGCTAATCTAGGTCATCTTCCCCCCTCCCATTGTTCTTCCACACTGGCAAACAGCTGGATCCTCCTCCTTATGAGTGTCCTTGCATTAAGAACACCACTATACTACCTGCCCATGTGAAGTTAGTTTTGCGTGGGAACGCTTAATTCACCCCTGTTGTGCAAAAAAAGCATCACCACATATTACCACAGTACTGAGATCCACATTTTTATTGCCCTTAAAAGCTCTCCTTGCTAATGAAGTCAGCTCTATGTCTGGTCGCAGTCAGACACCCAAGAAGTACCATTATCTGAAGTATAGGTGACAATGTGGCAATTTCTCAATAATTAAACCCTCCACAAACAAACTTGTAAATACAAGGTCAGTCTCTGAACTTCAGCACTGCTCTCTGGCTGAGCTATGAGCGCTTGAACAGCTTTACAGCCAAGCTCTTTACCTTGGATAATAAGGGAAACAAAGCTGAAACGTTCCACTGAAGCCCTTTCCAGAAATTTGCTCCATCCAGCCATTCTTCTCACATTTCTGCAGGGTTCTCTTCAGTAGGTGCACTGTGAGGGAACAAAGGAAAAACCCAAAGAAATCAGAGAAAAGGTGTGTTGTGTCACTGTCTTATCCACATGCCCAACCTCACTGATCTCTGAGATCAGAGGTGGAGAGATGGTATGAAGTCTCTTTGCCCAGGAATGAAACAGCATCAGAGACCCAGAGATGAAGATACCACTGCGCGATTCCTTCCGCGCTTAGCTGCTCCATGTGGCACCCAGCTAGACCACTGTGCTTAGTAGTTTCAGTAAGTTTAATTTAAAGGGGAATCCTCTCACATTTAATTTTCAAGCAAGATGCAAGGGTTTGTCCCTGAACAGGTAGCAAGAGTGGCTTTAAATTCTCCAGTGCAAGAAGTCAAGAGCATTGCCCGTTTCTGATGCCATGATAAAGGGATCCTCCTTTGTAAACACATTCGACAGCACCATGGAACTGATTCTGTCCGAATTGCAGACAAGCGTCAGCTTTCTGCAGCCAAACTTCTCCACAATGTTCTTTTGAACAAGTCCTTACCCTGGATTTTGCCCTGCTCATACTCTACACTTCATGTGTGGTACATCTTGCCTTATTTCCAAGAGTCCTATCCCCTTTTCCTGTTCACAAAACCCAGGGAAGTCCAGACCAGTCAGTCTCACCCCTGTGCCAGTTAAGATCATGGAGCAGATCCTCCTGATAACTGGAAAATAACAAGGTGATCAGAGACAGCCACCATGGCTTCACAAAGGGTAAATTGTGCCTGACTAATTTGGTGTCCTTCTACAACAGAGTTAGAGCACTGATGGATAAGGGGAAGAGCAACGGATATCATCTACCTGCACTTGAGTAAAGCAATTGATGTTGTCCAAAACAGCATCCTTTTGTCTAAGATGGAGACACAGACTTGATGGAAGGACAACTCAAAGGCTGTGATCAACAGCTCAAACTCCAGTGGAGTGCAGTGACAAGTGGAGTTCCTAAGGCCTCAGTTCTGGGTCCAGCTCCAGTTCTGTTAACACCTCTGTCAGCAACACAGACAGCAGCACCAAGTGCCCCTTCAGCAAGTTTGCTGATGACACCAAGCTGCGTGGTGCCGTGGACTCACTTGAGGGAAGGGAGGCCACACAGAAAGATCATGACAGTCTTGAGAAGTGGGCCAGTGCAAACTGCATGAGGTTCAACAAGTCCAAGTGCAAGGTCTTGCACCTGGGTCAGGCCAATCCCAGGCACGAGGTGGCTGCACAGTAGTTGAGAGCAGCCCTGAAGAGAAAGACTTTGGGATGCTGATTGACAAGAAGCTCACCAGGAGCTAGCAGTGAGCTCCTGCAAGTCAGAAGGCCAGATGTACCCTAGGATGCATCCAGAGAAGTGTGGCCAGCAGATGAAGATAAGCAATTCTCTCTCCTTACTCCACTCTTGTGAGACCCCACCTCAAATACTACATCCAGTTTTGGTGTCTCCAACATAAGGAGGACATTATCTGTTGAAGCAACTCCAGAGGAGGGCACAAAAACAACTGAAGGGCTGCAGCACCTCTGCTATGAGGACAGGCTGCCGGAGCTGGTGTTATTCAGCCTAGACAAGAGGACTTCAGAGGATGTTATGACTGCTTTCCAGTACCTAAAGGGAATCTACAAGAAAGCTGGAGAGGGGCTTTCCACAGGGGATCTAACAACTGGACAAGGGGGGAAAGAAAAAAAAAAAAAAGAAAAACTCCCAGAACCATCCAGGTTGGAAAAGACCTTTTGAGATCACCAAGTCCAAGCAGCAACCCTACTCTACCGAGTCCACCACTAGACCAGATCTTTAACCACAACATCTAAACCATCTTGAAACACGTCCAGGGATGGTCACTCAGCCACCTCCCTGACAACTACCTGTCCCTTCAGGTAGTTGTAGAAGGCAAGGTGGCGTCCCCTCAACCTCCTCATCTTCTGGCTAAACAGCCCCAGCTCCCTCAGCTGCTCCTCACACGGCTTATTTTCTAGGTCCTTCACCAACCCTGTTGCCCTTCTTTGGAACCACTCCAGCCCCTCAATGTCTCTCTCGACTTGACGTGCCCAAAACTGAACCCAGTACTGGAGATGCGCCCTCAACAATGCGCAGAGCACAGGGGGACAATCTCTTCCCCACTCCTGCTGGCCACACTATTGCTGACACAAGGCAGGATGCCATTGACCTTCTTGGCCACCAGGGCACACCGCTGGCTCACGTTCAGCCTCTTGTCAATTAGAACCCCCAGGGCCCTTTGTGCCAGACAGCTACCCAGCCACACTTCCCCAAGCCTGTAGCATTGCAGGGGGTTATTGTGGCCCAGGTGCAGGACCTGGCATTTGTCCTTGTTGAAGCGCAGACCACTGGCCTCAGCCCATCAGTCCAGCCTGTCTAACTCTCTCCCAGGAGCCTCCCTGCTCTCAAGCAGATCAACGCTCCCACCCAGCTTGGGTGTCACCTGCAAAGCAATTCCCTTCCCATATACAACAGGAGTGCTTTCTCTCCTCACCTGCTTGAGCTTTTACAAATCAGAACCAAAAGGACCTCAAAAGGTTCCTTTTTCAGTAGTTAGCCCCCACAACTTCTCTAGATCAAAAGCACATTTGCCAAACTATAGTCTTTCAAAAAGAGAGTCAGATGAAATCAACTTTGTGATTTAAGAACAAAAAAACTACTTGAATGCTATTCCCCCTTCCTGGGAATACGCCACAGGTAAAGGGAAACACACATTAGGTATCAGAATAGGCTTGAAAGGAACTAAAAGATTAAAAGCACTAAGCATCTCTGCAGCACAAAGAGCCAGCAGCTGTCAGCTGTCCAGCAAGTTCAACAGAGCAGTTTAAAAGGTGCTGGACAGACACTGCTGCAGGACTCTTTCAACATGCAGAAGAGAAGCGTAACACAGATGGGTACTTTACCCTGGAAGTTGGAATTGGTCCCTGGGTGGTTTTCCAGGATATACTTCTTCAGTGCTGTGGTGGAGCAGGTCTTCGGTTCATTCATGGCCGCAATAGCTGACAGGATGGCATCTTCCATCAGAGTTCCACCCAGCAGGGGCTTCTCCCCTGATTTCTTCAGCTATTTTCCAAGGAGGAAGAGAAAAGGATCAAGACAAAATTCTCCCAAACCAGGTCAGGACAAGCTCCTCTGCACCAGGTGGGTCGGCGCTCCTGCATTAGCACAGATACGTTTTGTATTAAACACCGCACAGGGAATGCTGCTCTCACAGCTTTAACTGGAAGGACAGGCCTGTTCAGACAACCAGCCTGGAGGGCTTTTTATTTGAAACACACTGTCCTAGTCCCCAGACACACCACAGGGATGTGACAACCCAAGGGACCATCACTCAGAGAAAGAAATAAATCAGATCTTCCACTGTCCCACGGACCAACGTACCCAAGAGACTTCTGGGGCACAGACATGAGGAGAAGACTTTGTGAACATTTGGGGTACCTACTGCACTTACAATTGGTGATGGAAAGGTGATCTTACCCCGCCATCTGCCCCACTGTGCTAGTGAGGCAGAGCTGAAGCAGCCTGTGAAGTATGCCAAGCAAAGGCCTGCTCCAGAAACAGACCAAGAATTAGAGTCTGTGATAGGTTGAGCACTTGGCAACTCCTGAATATGACAGGCTGCTAAAGAAAGGTGCACCCAAGAAAACAGGGGTGGATGGGAGAAGGCATGTTAACTTAGGTGCAAGACTTGTGGTCAGTACAGTCAAAAACAAGAGGAACTCTGGCTCTGACCTGGAATGTCCCAGATGCTCCCTTCCCTGTGATCTGCTCTAACTGGCCCTTCTCTACAGCTCTCTGCAGGGCATTCTTCAACAGCTGGGGTCTGAAACACAGGATGATAAAGTTTTACTGACACACTCTGACAGCTCAGAAAGCAAACAGAGAAACAACACTTTTATAAAGAGTGTGAGCAGAGCACTACTTACAAGCTTCATCTGCCTACGTACAGACATTGCAAATGGAAATCTGTCAGCAAGTGCTGATTACACAAGAAGAACGTTCTTGTGGATTTTCTAAATGTTAGCAGAAATTCAACTGCAACGTTTTCTCAGTGTCGCTGCACATCCAGAAACACACCAGCTTCTCTCGTAAGGATTTACTCATTATGAAAAGCACATTTAGACTTGGTGGGCAATGAGTCAGCTCACTGGCAAACAGGGGACTGAGTACAAGCCACTGTAAGATGTTATGGACAGGGTTTTCCTAGATTTGCCTCCTCCTGAGCCCTGACCTGCTTCACATTGGCAAACTGAAAAGATTCCTCTAAGCATGTGCCACCAAAATCACATGCTGCAACCAAGTGGGACAAGCTCCCAAGGAGATTTTTACATGCATGCAGCAAAAGGGATCTGGTTCAGGGCACAGGTGTGCAAAACAATGCTGATGGCAGCACTGGGAGCACAGTTTGGGTGTGGAGGACACAGAAAATGGCTTTCCTCAGGCTTTCCTGCAGGTATCAGAACATGGAGCACCACCTGTCTGCTGCCAGTCAAAACACTGACCTAAGTCACCATTAGCAAGGCAAAGCCAGAGGACAGCTGTATTTCACCGCTTCTCCACCACTCTGCTCACACAAGCATACTGCCGTACCTACCTTATATCTACTTTGAGTTTGGGGTAATACTGAGACACATATTTCTTGATTAGGCTGTAAGAAGCTTCCTTGGGTTCACAAAGGCGGGTGAAAGCCAGTGGCAGGATATCTTCCAACTTGACTTGTTGCTCTGCAGTTGAGGTGGAAGTGCTTTTCTGAAATACACATCAGCAAGGCCTAATTTTCTGAAGTAGCAAGGCACAGGTGCAGACAAGTGCTCCCGACACTGGCCACATATGTAGAAAATCAAAGTTTCATAATACAGCTCTTCAAAGTTTACTTAGTGCATTAAGTAAAAATCAAGCAAATTTGACTGGAATTTAGACTGCAGTCTTAGGAACAGTTATAAATTGCTTAGGAAAGCAATATAAATTACTGAGTATTTAATATCACCCATATTTATAACAATTTCCCTTTCTCCTTCTCTAGACATTTTTCTCTGCTGCCCTTCAATCAGCAAGGCGAAAATTATATAGGCTGAAACTTAAAAACCATCAAAGGCAGGATCTGTTTACACCTTTTTTTTTCATGACAGAATGAAATCTGTCAGCACTACCTTCTGAATTTTCCTCCATCCCTTTGATACTAAGAGAAGGGGACGATCACGAAAAAACTCAGCTTGTTCTTTATACAGAGAAGACAGTGGGGAAATATGCTGAAGTTTAATGGCTTTGATGCTGCGCAAAAGGGTGAGGGTGCCACTCACACAGACAGCTGCGCCACTGTGAGCTCAATTCACACAAAACAAACACAAGTGGTGGGTTTTGCTACAACACAAGAGAAAGTAACTAGGAACAAAGACAGTGATATAGACATGAACAGTGATGCACAAGCAGTCACCGGGTGCCCTGCTCAAACTTCTCATGGAACCAGTGAGCTCTATTTAAAACAGAAGGCTGAGGGCAGACCTTATTGCTGACTAGGAGTAGCTAAAAGATGGTTGTAGACAGCAGGGGTTGGTCTCTTCTCCCAAGTCACTAGCAACAGGACACGAGGAAATGGCTCCAAGCTATACCAAGGGAGGCTTTAGATTAGACATTAGGAAAAAATTGTTTAATGATAGAATGGTCAAGTACTGGAACAGGCTGTCCAGGGAAGCGAAGGAGTCACTGTCCCTGGAGGTGTTCAAAAAATACTTAGATGTGGCATCTGAAAACGTCGTGTAGTGGGCATGGTGGCACTGGGCGGACAGTTGGACTTGGATGATCTTAGAAGTCTCTTCCAATCTGAATCATTCTATGAAAAGGAGGTTACACTGCAATTAGTATCCTTCAGTGCTCTAGTGCCAGGTGTGTCACTGTTTCCCCTCAGTGTCAGGGCTTCTGGTCTCCCAAGCAGCCAAGAGACAAGCACCGACACTCCTTGGGTCCATTCACCTAAACTGCAAGGCTTCAGCAGTTCCAGCTGTGCAGTTTGTATCTGCAGAGTGAGGAATGTGTTTCACACATATAGCACCGCAGGGAGTAGAGAAAAGCAGTGCCGGGACCACAGTTAACTGTGAGGACTGGGCTCAGAGAAACCCCACACCGTATTTTACTACCTCAGAACAATATACCCCAAACATGACACGCTTTCTTCCAGAAGCTTCCCTCTGCCCTCTGCCCTCAGGGCTGACAGAAGATTTGACAGTCATGCAGACTCTCGTCTTTCATTTATCCATGCAACACGTGTAACCAGAAACAGCACTAGCATAAAGCTCTCTGACAATACCTCTGTATCAGGTAAAGACAGAAGGGGAGCTTCAAGGTTATTCAGCTTTCTGCCTCTCTGGATTGGGATAAGGCTGCATTTCACAAAACACATATGCTTCAGCGTAAGATTCTTCAGAGTATCGTTTGAAACAACCCATCTTACCTTTCTGTCTCTAGCTTTTGGAACAGCTTTTCCTGCATTAGACACTACCACAAAGCTCCCAGAAGCTCCTTTTCCTTTCACCTAGTTAAGAAAAAAAGTCCATGTGAGTATTTAAAGAAGGAGCTCAGAATAACAATAACCTGAAAGAGACTAATGGACATAATTATGCAGATTTTGAATTCACGGTCACCCCAGTGATGGGCTGCTTATGGCAGAGGCCCAATTTGAACCTACCGACATCTCGCCAAGGCTGGAAACCACAGCCAGACATTAACAACATACTCTTCTGTCCCAACCAGGAGACCCTGACAGATATCACAGGCATAAGACAGACACACTGCTGCAGAAGCAACATTATTACACTCAATCTGAAAACATGCTGCTGCGGTGCTGCACAATGCAACACCAGAAATTGCATTAGAAAAACCATACAAAGCATGTGATTGACAGAAAAATGCTGAAATTCTGTCAGTGTCTAACAAAGCGGAGACAGAGGTTGATCAGTCTCAATGAAGGCGAACACAACCACCCCAGAGACCTGCTAATGGGTTTAAGAAACTCCAATGTAATTGAGAAACATTACTTCCAACACTATTCCGCAAAGCGGCTCTTGCCTGTCTAATGATTCCTCTCTCCAGTTCCCTCTTCAGTGCTTGCTTTAGAAGATAGCCTCTTCTCTCAAGCTCCAGGGAAGGGTATTTGTGGATGATGTATTTACGTATTGCAACGACTGATGCACCGCTCTTTTGAAAGCATGCCTGAAAGATAACCAGAAAGTTAGCAGAAACCACCTGCACTGCAATTATTTTGCTGTGGGACTGAAGAAATAAAGGGTCAGAATCAATGCCTGTAAGCCAGCACACAGGCACAAGATGCCAGGGCTGGCCTCTTCCCCATGATGACTTCAAAACTACAAAATATGACTAAAAAAAATATTTAACTTTCCCCTTCATAATGGCTGAAGGCCAGACAACACAAAAGCAGATCAGCATGTGCCCATCCTATATTCTGCAGCACTTACAAGCTGTGGCATGAATATTACACACTACTGCAAAATGCAGAAACCTTTCATCAAACCAGTGCAGCACAACTGGGTAAATCATTTTACTAGAGTCAGACAGAGCAATTGTTAAGTCAGAATGTGTTGCGTTGTTTTGAATTTTTTAAGAATGTGGAGGACTGACATTAGTCAACTAGTACACCGCTTCAGTTGAAGTTCATCTCACAATAAAGCTTGTACAGCCGAGGCCTCCTGTGAGGGCGACATATACGGAGCAAGCCTCCAAGAGAAACTACAACAGAGTTCTTTGTACAACCAGGAGGGACACAGCAAACCAAGGCCAACACCACTGTGGAATGCTAGCTTACAGATTTCCATCTGTCATGAATTACAATCGGTTAAGACTGAAGAAAGCACGTATCTAACAGACAGATTAATCAAAGTCAGTCAAGTTAAATATGGCTAGAAGGCACAGCAATCAAACAGGTTATGCCATCCTAACTAATAGTAAGACAGGAGACAAATTCTAAACAAAAACAAGCTACAGGGCCTCTTCACCATCATCGAGCCGCATTTCAGCTCCATGGGTTTCCAGGCAGAAGCAGGAGTGTCTTACGCAGTAAGTTTCCAGCTAACAGACAGCACTATCACCCAGTCCACCAGCAAGCTGAAACTGTGGATTTTAGGTGCCCAAATGTTTCTGCTTTGCAACAGGTGAAGAAAAGAACCTTTTGTCTTCTGCTTACCCTGATAGCCTCAGTTAAAATAGCATCCATTTTGGGTCGTGAGGTGGCAGCCATCTGAGTTTGTTTCTGTGCTCTGGCCAGCTGGCTAGCAGAAAGAGTAGCCCACGCAGGAATGGTCTTTTTCACCTTCTTCTCTTTCTCCTTAGACTGATCCTTCTCACTTAAGAAAAATACAATACAACAGTAAGAAAAAAAACACTGTAAAACAAGCTAAAAACAACCACAAAAAGTCCAGGACAGCTGATACTGAAAATACTTTCTGAAGTTTTGAAGTTTCTATTAGAAAACAGTGACACCCATCCAGTCTCACACGTTCTAACACAGCAGCTACGCTGGATTAGTAGCTTCCTGAGAAATACAAGCATCTTTTTAAGGGACCCATTCAGTTTTTCCCCATAGAATAATTTAGGTTGGAAAACACCTTCAAAATCACCAAGTCCAAATAAGTGGGAAAATAGCCCCACTTCTCACATCACCTCTTCCTACCTCTAGAATCTGAGTTTCTTCAGAACCTTACACAAATCCGTCAACTGAACAGTAAGTAAGCCTTACTCCTTTTTGGTTTCTTCTGAGGACTTTGTTTCCCCCTTCCCTTCATTCTCAGGTTCTTTTGGCTGTTCTGCTTCACTGGACGCAGCAGGCAGTGTTTCATTCCCTTGTTCTTCTCCAGCAGAGGCAGACTCCTCAGAGGTGACTTCTATGTCTAAAAGATGTGAAAATGCCTCAAGTTACTGCCTAAAACCAGCCACTCTTTCTCAGAAAGGCAGAGGGGGAAAAAAACTAACAAAAACGCCTAAAACATACCCCACTCAACAATGCATTCTCTTTAATTTAAACAGATCATTTGAATGTAACTTCGGTAAGCTTCGGTAAGATGCAATCAGCTGGTAACTTCAAACATCACCACATATCATTTTCACCATAAACTAATTCTCCCAGGCTTCTCTTGACTCCAGAATTTTCTGCTGCAATCAGCCCTCAACAGAGAGACCGAAGCAAGGAAGGGAGGAAACCAGGACTGCGACACACTACGATTTTCCTCTAGATTAAGGCTTCCACGTTTTTGAACAAATAAAGGTGCAAGACCTTACATCTCTACAAGAAATACAGAAAGATACATACAAGCAGCTTTGCTTATGACCAACTTGTCTTCAAACATTGCCATTTCTGCATCACACACTGCAGCACCTGGAAGGTTTTAACCATTTGATTGTATTTTTCCACACTGACCAAGTTTTAGAGTGCAAAATTGCATTGCACTGGCAGAAGCACTTGTCTATCAGCAGGATTAAATCCAGGGAGAAATCAACTTCTCAAGTAAATGAACTCCAGCACACTGAGCTGAGAAAAGCTTCAAGACCAGACTGCCTCTCTACGTGCATCAGCTGCCAATACCCACCGTTTGGGTCAAGAGCTGTCCATCGTGACCGCACCAAGCAGCAGACACGTCCGCCATCTCTGAGGGCTCAAGCCCTCCTGCTGTGCTGCTGTACATAGTTTACCCATGGAGGACTGGGCAGTATATTAAAGCTTAGTTTCATGTGCAATCCATTTCTTTGTGACACCAGAAAGGGCAGTCTGTGAAACTGACTGAGGATGACACTGAAATGATGTGCTCTGAGAAACTGAGGCAAATATCCCCCCCTAAATATTTTTACACATTGTGGTAAAGCCCTTTTGCTCAGGAAAGGCCAGAAAAACATTAAATACACCGTTTTTTCCACTCATTAACTCAACTTTTTAATCTCAAGTTACCTTTCTCGACACTGTTGAAACGTCACCATTTCTACCTTTATTCTAAAGCATGTGCAAGCTTAAAGGGGACTACATGTAGTTGCATTTTCCTGTCTGGAGTGTTAGGACTTTGCCACAGACTACGAAGGTCAAAACAAGTGAGTTCAGACTGAAAAGAGTGGCTGCAAAACACAACTTCCCAATACCACAGGAAAAACCCGAGAAAAGGAGCCAAGCGTTAGTAGTATTTCAGTCACGGCAGCACGTTTTTTCCAGAAGTTCCAGAACACCAGGCTATGTGTTTGGATAGACATTACAGAACTGTTACCATACCCGCTTTGACCTCTTCCCCTTCAGCAGGTTTGCTTTTGGGAGGGGTTTCCCGGGAAGAAGTATTCACCGAGCGACGGATCGGCATCGTGTCGTCTTCAACTTTCTATAGAAAGTATTAAAAAAATCAGTACAAATACTAGAGAGAACCAGAAAGGTTCTGAAATGGAATTAAAGTAAGTCAAGACAGCATAAGTAGAAATACTCCAGTTACATTTGGGTTCTTCAAAATTTTAAGAGAGTAACCCTTAAACCAGCTTTTTTGAAGCATACTAGGTGAGGACAGCTTCACACAATTATAAAGGCAGTAATTTTTTTGCAATTCCAAATTACATGAGATTAGCATTTGAGGACTTGGACAATCCCAACACCTTAGGGAAAGCAGGGAAGGGAAAGGAGAGTGCCTACAGGGCTGATTAGTCTCCCAATCAAGTTCTGACAAGCCAAGGAGATAGAGTACTAAGTGACCTTCAGCAGCACTGATCCAAGGGCAAGCTTGGAGAACGGGCCAACCCCTACCTCACTTAACTTGTCCATGTGGATCAGCTGAGCTCCCGTTAAGAGTGGAAGCGCCTTATGATGCACGGGTTCAGCTTCAGACAGATCAGTCGCCATTTAAATTAATTTCTAGCCCCAAGTGCAGGTAATACTGTGGAGCCCCAGGTTTTAACCCCAAGGACTTTTTCCTAATGGTTTTCACAGTGCAGTGAGGAGTCAACCTGAAGTACAGAAAAGATGTGGTATGAAAATTAACAAAACAAAAACATCGATGTCCACATATCTAACCAACTAAAGATTAAAAAGAAAAGGATAGGATACATGACTTACAGCTCATGACTAACGCATCTGACAACATTAGCATTCGGCCAAGATGCTAAGAAGCGTATGCAAACGTGAGCGCTATGGATGCGGCAGAAATGATTAAGCCAGAGCTGCAGCCTGTTCTGTTAAAATACATCTGAAAGGATAAAAGGCTCTTTGAATGAACAGAAAGCATTAACAAAACTCAGACATCGCGCTGTGCTGAAGGCAAGATACGCAAGTAAGTAGTCAGTCCTTGACTTTGGGCAAAAGCAGGAGACGACAGCAATTCAGCTTCCATGAGCCTAAGGAAAATTGCTATGAACCAGGCCTGTTCCAACAACAGTACAGACAAACCACTGTAACACCACAGGATGTTTCCCTCTGAGACAAAACAGAAAAATCAAAACATACTACATGCCAAAACCACAACAAATTCCATGAATGAAGCTTTCTCGTGAGATTTCGTTATAGGAACATCATCATAATGGCCAGTCAGAACATACAAACTACAGCCCAGTGCTTTGTCCCCCGCTTATTTTATGGGGCCTTCCTCCCTCAAGTGAGGCAGGTGAGAGAGAAAGGAAAAACAAATCCACCAAAAATTCAGCTCCGCATCAAATATTTTTTCTAGCAAGCATAGCCCGAAACCCTCTAGAATAACATAAATCCCTTGGTTGACCTGCACTTGCTGTGAGAGCTTGCTCAAGATGATCCCCTCCATGATCTTTCTTGGTACCAAGGTCAGGCTGACAGGCCTGTAGTTCCCCAGATCTTCTTTCCAACCTTTCTTGTAGATGGGCATCATATTAGCTACCCTCCAATCATCTGGTACCTGCCCTGTTGACCAGGATTGTCAATAAATGAAGGAGAGGGGCTTGGTGAGCTCTCTCACCAGCTCCCCAGGTACTCCTGGGTGAATCCCATCCAGCCCCATAGATTTAGAAACATTTAGGAACAGAACATGCTGTTGCTGACGCGGTCCTGGGCTTTATTTATCATTAAACTGTGTGACATATGCACAAAGACCTTAAAATGACTTAAAACTCCCCAAGTTCTAAAATAAAGTCTGTTTAGATCAATGTGTAATAACTACGGCTCTCAGAAGTGGTGCTTAACACAACTACCAAGGTCTGAGCCTACAAGAGAGATGCAAACAAGCCACCCTTCAGCAGAAATTCAGAGCGGCCCAAACAGCTGATTCCTTTTCATTCCCAAGTGTGGAACATCCACTCAAAAGGCCAAGGGAGCCAAAGGGGTAGGAGGATAATCTCATACTGACTTCAGAGTGTGGCAAAGTCCCAAGCAGCACTTTGTGAAAGCAGTTCACTTCAAGGACTGCTCCTGCTCAACCTGAAAGGGATCAAAAGTTTGGGTGTGAAGTTTTGACTGGGAACACTCCTGACTTCAGCTTCCCACAAAGACAAAGCAGAAGACTAGCAGGTTTCGCACCCTCCAAATGAAGGATGGTTTACTTAATGGAACAACATCAAGTCACACAAACCATTACCCGAGCACCCTATCTCACGGATGAGATACTAAGGCATCTTTAAATGTTTATCGCTGTTGCAAGCACTGCTCTTCATAATAAACAACTGCAAAGAAATAACCAACTTGCATTCAACCAAACTGGTCAAACAAAACAGTACTGTGCTTAGGCAGTAGGAAGAAGCCACTGGTCAGTGATGCGGCTTTCAAGGCGGTTGTTGGATAACTCTCAAATGCACTTAAACCTGATCAACTGTCAGAAAAAAACTAATCAGCAACAAAATAAACATCAGATACCAACCTTATAAAAAGATGCAACAAAGCCCTCAGCTCTCTGGATTTTAGATGAGTAGGAATGGTTGGAAGTACCTAATCTCCCAGCTCAGGCAGTGGACCCTAATGGAAGATGCGGTCAAAGGCACAGGTAGCACTCACGAACTGTTCTGAAACACTACAACGATTTCCACTTGAGCTGTCAGCGCATCACAAGGTACAAAAAGAAAAGGGAGGCTTTAGATGAGAGACACACATTTTGAATAATATTTCAGAATATTATCTCCCACACCAGCGTAACAGACACAAGAAAATGGGGAAAAAGAGGCACAATCTGGTGACCTTTTGAATTTCTGCTAGTTTTAAGATTTTCCAGCTTAGCTCAGAGTTCAATCTCACTCCAGAGAAAATATTTCTAGATAAAAATCAGGACATTTTCTAGATAAAATTAAGCCAACTGGCAGGAGGGCAGAAACACTGGGTCACAAGGACTTGGAGTAGGGTGCACTGGCTCATGGACTAAAAGCACATATATGATAGAAAAACAAGAAAGCTTATCAAGTCTGCGGCCTTTGGGGTGTCCACTTACTGTTGCACAACACACACGCACATCAGTGACCGAGGTACTCTTAGACATGATTTAGTGCACAGCACAGCACACAGATCTAGAACTCAGGTCAAAAGGGCTCGAAAGAAGTTTTATGGTCCTCAGATTCGAAGCCGAGGTGCACAGGATACCAAACTGACGGCCTTACGAGCACGCCAAGCAAGCTGTGTTTTACCAAAAAGCCTTAAAAAGCAACACAACTGGATTTCAACAACCAGCTATTGATTATGGTGCAATTATCTACTAGGTTCTGAAGATGAACTGAGCAGAAGAGCATTTAAATGTCTTTGAAGCTGTAGAGAAAAGAACAGGAAACACTAATAGGTTTGCAAACCAAACACACCAAAATATGACTTTCTAAAGCTAGCCAACTTTTCCAAGCCTTCTGGCTCTCTAAAATCCTTCCAATTCAGCTCAGGTAGAAGATACTTTACTTTACCCTATCAATATTGTGGCAGAATATATCATCCTGCAACATCTGTGAAGCACATCTGTGGTTTATCAAATGCATCTGTTACAAGTTCTCAGATGATTGCCTGTCACATCCACAGAGACGTTCCAGTATTTACTGTTCTCCCTTTTGTTTTGGCAGCTCACTGAGCTGACTGGTGTCTTGATTCAGCCAGATCAGTAGTATTTAGTAATTTAGAACAGCCTAAAGAGGAATCAAATACCTTACTGAACACAGAATGTGACCCTGCGTAATCCTTATTTGATAACCTGCCCGGAGATTCATTCCTGCTTCACATTCTGTGAGCATTAGTTCAGAACCAGTGTTCTCATCACTTCTGCTTTGTTCATCATTCCACAAGTTTTGAACTAACCTTGTCCAGACCCTCAGGGCCCCCACAACATACCTGCTTCCTGACAGGTGTCCCGAGTTAAGTGGACTTTTTGATTGTGCCTCCTGATCAAGCTACAGGGGCTGCAGCTGCAGCTCCTCTGTGGTTGATTCTCCCGGAGATCTGTTACAGTGTACCTGAGCCCTGAGCTGCTCAAGCACTACAACCCATCCTGCTTGGATAACAGAGAAAGAGCAGTTCAACAGGAAGATACAACAGCTGACTGCTTGTCAGGCAAGACAGTCCTTGGCTTGACTGGTATTACAGTTTCTATTTCCATCTGTTCCTTCCCCATACATGGTTAAGGGGAACAAACAAATCCCCAGTATATTGGGGCTCAGGGGAGCACAGCAGAAATCCTCTGTACTCCTAATGCCCAAACACATGCATTCCTACACAGAGACCCAAAGGTGAGTATTAGTTCTAAGTCTAAAGATACATTTCAGGGCCATGATGAATTTGGACCTGCAACTCCAAATGCCCCAAATACAAGCTGGCTTGAATCCTGCTGGCTTTTACAGAGCAAAGCAAGGATTAAATCCTGCCTTGATGTACACCTGTAAGGTGGCATTCCCACTGGAAAAAAAAGGCTCATTACAAGAGTGAGGCTGATGCTCTGCCCCCTCTTCCCGGCAGGACAGAGCTCAGCTCAGCACTCCATAGAACCATAGAATCATTAGGGATTGGAAGGGACCTCGAAAGATCATCCAGTCCAATCCCCCAGTCCAATCCCCCTGCCACAGCAGGATCACCCAGACCAAGTCATACAGTCAGTCAGGGTTAGAAGGGACCACAGGATCATCCAGTTCCAACAACCCTGCCATGGGCAGGGACTCCCCACACTACATCAGGCTGGCCAGAGCCTCATCCATCCCAGCCTCCAGGGATGGGGCCTCCAACACCTTCCTGGGCAACCCCATTCCAGGCTCTCACCACTCCCACGGTGAAGAACTTCCTCCTCACATCCACTCTAAATCTACCCATCTCCAGCCTTGCTCCATTGCCCCTAGTCCTGTCGCTACCTGACATCCTAAAAAGCCCCTCCCCAGCCTTTCTGGAGGCCCCCTTCAGATACTGGAAGGCCACAATAAGGTCACCTCAGAGCCTCCTCTTCTCCAGACTCAACAGCCCCAACTCTCTCAGTCTGGCCTCATAGGAGAGGTGCTCCAGCCCTCTGATCATCCTCGTGGCCCTCCTCTGCACTCGCTCCAGCACGTCCACATCCTTCTTGTAATTAGGGCT
Organism: Rhinopomastus cyanomelas; assembly: GCA_013400115.1. Lineage (NCBI taxonomy): Eukaryota > Metazoa > Chordata > Aves > Bucerotiformes > Rhinopomastidae > Rhinopomastus > Rhinopomastus cyanomelas. The sequence continues at coordinate 3,175 of VXBP01006162.1, read as the reverse complement.
CCAGAACTGGACGCAGTACTCCAGGTGGGGCAGAATCTCCTCCCTCGACCTGCTGGCCTCACTTCTCCTGATGCAGCCCAGGATCTGGTTTGCCTTCCGGGCCACAAGTGCACACTGCTGGCTCATGTTGAGCTTTTCGTCCACAAGCACCCCCAAGTCCCTCTCCTCAGGGCTACTCT
>VXBP01006161.1:22183-102123 GCA_013400115.1 Rhinopomastus cyanomelas | reverse complement strand
GAAAGGAGCAGAACTCATCACTTTAATCCTTGGCTATAGTGTAACTTCGGGTAATTATATGGTTTCTCAATCTCAGCCTAATTCCTGAGGGATCGCCATAGCTGATAATAATTAGCATCACTTTGACACTCTCAGCAGAGAGTCTCCTAAATGAATGGGTATGGAAATGAATGTGTCTCACTGATGTAGGCAATTCCTGCAAAGCAGGATTAAGTCATTCTTGACAGGCAATTTAGGAAACACCACTTCTAACTACACTAAAGTTATCCTGTATATACACATTCTGGCCATAATCGGGCATTTTTTCAGAAGAAATAGATCCACTTACATCACTCAAGGATCCAAAATTAAACACCGGTATTTATGGTACATGTACATTTTTCTGTGACAGAAATGGCAATATGTCACTATTTTAATTTTAGGAAAACAGTAAGACCAACTCTCTATTCCCTTTGTTCAGTTGTGCTTTATATTTCACTCTGTATAAATTTGAGTTTACTGTACAGTAATCCCCTGGGGCCTGAAGGCAGTTGAGACTGCAGTTCTACAAATTCTCTGTCAGTTAGCTATTAATGTTTATTTTTATAAAGAATATCTCCATGGGAAGTGTTTATGAAGACACATTTTAAAACAACTGCAGCAAAAAGTTTAGATTCAGCTATACAAAATGTATAAATTATAACTAGCTCAGTAAGGAAGTTTACATTTCGCCTTCCTAGATGTACTATCATCGACAAAGAGTCCCAGGAATTAACATGTGCTTTTTTCTGTTTGCACAGCCTATGCTTTTCTTGATGTCACCCTTTTCCAAGAGCTTTTAAAATGAAATTCTTTTCTTTAATTAAAAAAAGCTTATTTCAAACCTGCAGGGAAACTTATCAAGTTTCAATAAAAATCTGGCTGACACATAATTTCCTCTTCAATGGTTATTTATTGGATACACCTCAGGTGCTCATCTGTTACCAGTTCATATTGTTTTGAAACTAGATGGTGAAAAACCAATCAGGGTAAATTTGACAAGAAAATAGTAGACGTGGTCAAGAAGCATGAAAAACATCTCCTTCCATCTATCAAAATACCAGCAAGGGAAAAAGCAATGCATTTTTACAAACATCTGCACAGAGTCTAAAGGAGAGCATTAATTTTAATCATCAGAACCATAATCTCTATCTCACAGAAGGCTTCTTTCCAAAAGTACTTTCATATGGAATACTTCAATGAACCACATACTGTTCTTCAGCTATCGAGATATTAATTTTCAGTATTCTGTAAAGTGTGTTGCTTAAGTGCTTTGGTAACGCCATGATTCCAAAGAAATCCACAGTCTATAAACATTGTCAGAGGTGATGGTTTATGAGTCACACGGCAATCTAGAAAATCCTCACAGTGCACAATCACACACGACACATCTGTAGAGCCTGCAGACCCTAAAAATTAGTACCTGCTTTACAATAGGAACAGAAAAATTTATAGCATCCTCAAATCTTTCCTGACAAGGGTCAGGTAGAGGGGCTCCATTATAAAGCAGTGAAAGCTAAAAGATTACAAAACCTACTAACAATTAAAGCTGCTCTCTTTCCTTTATTTTTTATGGGTGCCTGACAGAAGCAATGGCAGTGTTGGCAACTCAGATGCTGTGGTGGTTTTCAACTAGCCAAAGGCTGTTTGGTGACACGCTAGGCTGCTCAGCAACAGCACGCTCCAGCGTTCCAATGATCTGCAGAAAGTCCAGATTTATTGCACACAGTTTTGGAAACCTTTTTCCAAATGTTTTTGAAATGCTGCATTAATGCTGCCCGGTGAGGTTGATTTTTGTGGACTATGGTTGGATGCTCCATCACTGAGCACAGCAGCACACCCCAGTTCAGGCAAGAGCATTACAAAAGTTGTCGTCTGAAAAGGTTTTAGATGAGCTCAGTGTCCCGGGTGTGACTGTTTGCTGGAGCCACTCTCTGGACTCCCTTGATGTCCTATTTGGATCATCTGTACCACCCAGGGCGGAGGTAGGAGACTTCTGAACAGTGTCCCCGGGAGACATTAAGCAGCATGCAAATCATGTAAACAAAACAACAAAACTGACAGACAGAAGAATTAAAAACATGAAGCTAAGAAAAGCTTTGGAAAAAAATTCTGGGCTGTGATCTTTTGATTCAATGTGAGGTGAAGGAGCCCAAAGTCATTTCTCACCAGGCATATAAAACATACACCTCAGGCTTGGAATTCCGAATGGCATAATGTTTGCTTTGGTGTCTACAGCTAAAGCTGCTAAACCCACCCAGCTGATCCTAGCCCTGGCACTGACAGTGATGAGTCCTCACGTATCACCTCTAAGGTTATTCCAGACAATACGCATTATTCTGTGTGGACGTGGGGCGAGTCCTAGAGAGTGTGAATAATGGTAATTTTTTTATCTGCCCATTTCAAATCAGTGGCAGGTTATTTTGTTAACCTTTACGTAAAATGGTCACCCACGATGCTATTTAGAATTTGAAGATAAAGTAGCAGGGTACTTTACGAGTGCTTTGAGAGAGGGTTTCTGAATTAATACTAGCAGTACATCCCAAACCCCTCGGGCATGCATTTGTAGGAACTACAGCTACTCCTGTGCTAACTTCTGCACTCAAAATCAATATCTCTCGGATGGTGAAATATATAGCAATGACTGAAAAGATCTGTAAACAATAAAGGCTTTTGACTATTTTGATTTATTTTTTATGTCTTTGTATTAAAGAGCTGGGTTGCTCTTGTGCTTGAATAGTCTTTACTTTATCTAGTCTGTCTCCTGGCAATGTACATAAAAGCCACCTGGTTCAGAAGATCATCTCAACACAAATATTTTATTCACTAAGGACTCTGTGGGGACCATGAGGTCAGAGAGATCTGCCTCTGTGTCACTGAAGGTACTTTTAAACAAGTGTGAGCTGCTTTCAGGCCATAACCTACCCAGTGCCCTCAAGCAGCATCACAGTGCTTTGAAACAGCTGGAGCTTGGACTTTTATGCCACAAGAATGATTTCTTTCCCCATTAAACAATTTTTGAGAAAATCAATACAACTCAAGGGAACTTACAAGCAGCAATAATTCTGAAAAATATACATTTTGCTAATGATAGTGTTTTGTGGTGGATAAATTAATGTCAGTAACTTCATTGTTTTGTATCATCTAAGCTGCCTTAAGATTATTTTTTTTTTTTCAATTACAACTTCCAGTTTTGGGGTATAAATATCTCTACCTCAGGTTGTAAAAATGCTTCCGGTTGAAAAATCTAAAATAAAAATCTATTTAAACATTCCCAGACCGTATTTCACTACTTATTAGTAAGCAGATACAATAATGATTAAGAAATACTATATTCAGATCAGAAGCTATTTGCTTTTTTAAATTATTTATGCCGTGATATAAATACCTGGTCCTATCTGTTTTACTGGAGAGACAAAAGCACGAGACTTTCCACTTTAAAATAACTTATTTTACATGTTAGTGACATAAGCACTATGTCCCTTCAAAAAGACATCTAATTTTAACCTGGGAACATAAAACAGCTACATTGAAATTGTTCTTACTTATGAACACACATAATTAATGATTTGATATAGCCTAATCATTCCAAAATTTCCCAGCAAAGTAAGAGCTGAAAAAGCATTAAATGGAATTAAAGGGAGAGAATGGGAAATGGGAGCATCTCCCACACTATACAGAGTTTTTACATCACTAACTATAGCACCAGAAGCACTCAAGCGTGGCTGCTGTACTCAGAAAGTTACGTGTTTTACCTCTGGATCCCCAATTTTAATTCTGTCTAAGGCTGTGGTAACTAAAAGTCCTTATCACTAGCAGCAGTTCTGTAGTGGGTGTGAAATCATTTAATTTCATCACTCTCCTAGGGAATATTAGTTTCCTGCCAATGTTCAAGTACCTAAGCAAGAATTAAAACCTCTGGAATCTGTATGCAGATGTTAAGTTTAATAATTTTTCCCAACCCCACAATATTCTGTCAGTCCATACTACAAGTAATTTTCTAATTATCAAAGTAATTAAACATGGAGAGTCCTGCACTGCATCCAGGGACACACAGGTGATCTGATTCCACCATTGACTCTGACAAATATCTTTGCATGTGTGTACTTGTGTGTTAACCATGAGTAATGTTTACTTGACTTCATAAGTTTCCTTAAAACTGAAGAAGGAAAAGAAGCGCACAAGCCAGGCTCACGGGACTGAGCACCTCTGTTAGCTTAGGAGAACCTATGAGATATTGTTATTATTCCTGTGGCTCTGGAGGGTGGAGAGGGTTGTGAGGCTGATCCTCTGGAGGGGACAGTGAATCTTGGAGAGGGAGAGCACGAGGAAAGGGCCAGTTTTTTCAAGCAAGGCTCGGTCACAAATGAGTTTGAGATCTAACAGTCCAGAGAGCCACTCTAATTGCCAAAGTGATTCTTCAGCATCTGAAAGACTGTAAGGTTTTCTTATAATCTTCCAATCAAGGTCGACAGAAAATAGTTGAAAGAACAGAGCCTAACTAGTACAATCAAACAGTACTGCTGACAAGACTAAGAATCATATCAATATTACAAACTGTGTGATTAAGAAAATAAATTTAGACAGTCATAGACCAAAACAGAGTTTGATTTTGCTTTGGTTTTTAATTTTCTTTAAAACAAACCTTCTAAAAAGTAAACCACTGCTGAAAGTATTGAATGTCTTGAATACTGAAGTTAAAATCTGTGAGGTTAGAGGCCATGAAAATGCTTAGAGGGCTGGAGCACCTCCGTTACAAGGGAAGATTGAGAGAGCTGGGCTTCTAAGCCTAAGAGGAGACTCTGGGGGACCTTATAGTGACCTTCCAATCTCTGAAAGGGGTCTATCAGAAGGCTGGGGAAGACTGTTCACAAGGGTAGGGAATGACAAGACAAGGGGTCATGGTTTTAAGCTGGAAAAGGGTACATTTAGGCTGGATATTAGAATCATAGAAACATAGAATCATAGAATCATTATGGATTGGAAGGGACCTCGAAAGATCATCTAGTCCAATCCCCCTGCCACAGCAGGATCACCCAGATGAAGTCATAGAGTCAGTCTGGGTTAGAAGGGACCACAGGATCATCCAGTCCCAACTCCTCACACAGCAGAGAGAGAAGCCCTGTGCATTATATAATTCTGTATTTAAGGACAGTTGAAGTACTTCTGAAAGTTATATTAGGAAAGACTTCTTTAACATGGGGGTGGTGGATCACTGGAACAGGATGCCTACAGTGGTGGTAGATGCCCTGTGTCTGGAGACATTCAAGGTCAGGCTCGACAGGGCACTGGGCAATCTGTTCTAGGTAGAGATGTCCCTGCTTCTTGTAGGGGGGTTGGACTAGATTACCCTAGACGTCTCCTTCAACCCAATACATTCCATGTTTCTATGTGACTCTAGGAGATATCTAGGGAAAATCTCATCCTTTGTTCCAGCATACTCTGGGCTTCAGTGATAATTACGTAAAACACTGGACGAAGACCATGATTTAGTACTCTATCCTTTTCTATCTATCCCCCTTTCCTCTTTCTACCTTTAGCAAAATTTGAGACAAACTGAGTGTATTGCGTATTACCCAGAAAGTGAGCATGCAAGGTCCTTGACACAACCATAACAGTGCAAACCTCTTCCTTCTGAAAGATTGGTTTTTGAGAAGCTCGTGCCCTTTCACAATAACCGTAATACAGAAGGGATATTCAGAATATTTATTCTATGCTTTTTAATGTTTGGTTTGTTTTTATTTTTCAAATGTAATACAGTTTGGCTCTTGTATTTCTATTGTATATTTTTGTATTTCATATAGCCAGCTGATACACTTCTAAACCCTGGGCATGCATTTTCTTACATTTGCTGCGAAAGAAACAAGCTGACCTGAGGTCTCAGGTGTCATTCACAAGGAACAAAGTTCTATTTACAGCATTAGTTTTCTAGAGCCATTTGTTTCTATTGAGATCAAAAAAACCCCTCTGCTAACAAAAAAAGACATAGCATGAATATTACCCACAATCTGCTGATAACTACCTGCTTTTCTCGCAGTGCTTCTAAAAGCCTTTTCATGCTGTGAATTTAAAGACAGCATTTTAGATGTCATTATGGCATGTTTTTATGTACAACCACCATTAGGGTCTTCCTAATGGATTTAGAAATGATGAACATAGAAGGTGCATGTGTCTCAGTCAGATATGACATTAATGTTTTTATGGCAAATGCATTGGCACAACTTCAATCAACATTACAGGATAATTTTGCTCTGGAAAACACTACAGGTAATTTTGGTTCTCTAAGAGCTTCTGAAAATGTATTTAAAGAAATTTAAAGTTGTCAATAAGTACTTTGAGAACAGCAATACATAAATATTTATTATAACAGTTATGGAGCCATGAACATGAAAGCTGATAAAATACAAGACATTAATATAAAAAAAAAAAAACTTATCAGAGTGTCTCAATCAGAATCAAGGGACAAGTTTAACCTATGACAATTCCAACTTGATGGTTTTGAACACATAGCACAGCCCATCACACACACACAGAGTGCAATTTGAACTTTTATTCATCATTTATTACTGTGTGAATAGAGCACAAGATTCACAAGGGGACTCAAGACCTGTGTTTACATTCTGACCTGGGCCTTTTCTTTATCAGCTGAGCTAGCTGGGCTGCACACGTGTGTGGAGGACACTACTAACAGACCACAGCCAAAGACGAAGTTAGACAGGAACTCAACTTCAGATACTTTATCCTACATCATGAGACCATCTATGAAACACACAGTTATTGACAAGCTGGAGGTTATCTGGAGAAATTTTAAACGTTAATGGTGAAAATTAATGGCAAAAGAATATGGCAAACAGCCTGGCCCCAAGTTAAACAGACAATAGAGATACACAGTCAGGATGCAAGATGAAGTAATTGTGATGGTAAGAGTCACAGCCAGATTCATTATACAGAACTGGCTTTACTCCCTTGGGACCCACTAACACTGGGATAGTCTTTCCATATGGCAAAAACTCCACTCCTCAGTAAGAAAAAACAGGATCACACCCTGAGCTGTGCTAATGTTCCATGTATCCTTCCCAGCCAATGTCCCTACGAGTCACCAGGAAGCAGCCAGGAAGCACCATGTAAATTTTTTCTTAAAATGAGAATGACAGGTTCTTCATTACCTAAATCACCAAGCCCACTAGATAATAGCACAAAGCAACACAACACACATTAAACCCTAGGAAATATACTACATTCTTCCAACAAAGAATCTGCTAGTAAGCCTTTCTAATATTCAGACTGGCCGTTTGCAGCCTGAGAAATTACTTAAAGGTAGAACACAGCTTGGACTGGCAGAACTTCATGCAGTTACTCCATCACTCCATCAACATGCTGTGATTCTAAAAACATAAAAATGGAGACACCTATACATGAGGATAATTTACGGTTGCTTAATACTTGTTGCGAGCTCAAAATATCTCTGTAGAAGAAGAATTTTGTAATTAAACAATTTTGTAATTTAACTACACTGGGAAACGCTCATATGCTCACTTACTACCAAAAATTCATATAAATTAATAATGCCTTGTGGAGACTTAACCCTTCCTGACATTCCTCCAAAACAACAGTAGCTTGTAATGACTGGTAAGGTTCTTTCATTATAACAGTGGTATTTCCAGAAAAAATGGGATTTACATACATAGAGTGTAAATACACACTACTTTGCCTAACACAATGCTGTTCAAGCCTAAGCTACAGACACGTATTGTACCAGAATAAAACCATCCAGAGGATCAGTGCAAGATCAGGGCCAAACTAGCCTCTTTACACATGGAAATGACACCAATATGTGTGCAGATCAATCCATGTAAGTGCAAAAAACATTAGAGATTAATAATTTAATCTATTCTATCCGGAAGGAAAAGTGTTGGGAAAAGGCAGCATGGCAATGGTGATAGGAGAAAACTGCAAAGGCATCCCAAAATGAATTCAGCAAATGGCACTGGCAGATTAAAAACTTTTTCTTACCTAATGGCTCCAAAAACTGCTCCCACACTTTTAAAGGAACAGGAATACATGACAGAGTGTTTGAATTAAGAAAAAAAGCCCCCAGAACTAACTGTGCTGGTACCAGCAAACAGTTTAACAAATGTGATTTAGACTGAAGAGAGTTCTTCCTCTGGCATCTTGCTGCAGGGAGAGCATAAAGGAATATTCACTGTGATACAAAACACATACTAAATTATAGCAATGGAATACTATAAAAAACATGTCTTCAAAGAAAGAATGTTTGTGGGCTAATAACTTGCTCGAGATGCTAGAAAGCATGGATGGTTTTATGAATTCTTCTGAAGAGGCAAAAGATTAAGAAGCAGTTTAAGCTACAAAGACACACAGAATTAAGCTCACAAACAGTAAAATCAGAGTGAGGTCACTAGGTTAAGTGGCTGATGTGTGGGACAACAGAAAGCCATAATAAGGATCTATAGGCAGAAAATACTGCATCATTTTATTTTTGGCTCTTTGCAAGGAAGAAACAAATGTACAGTGGAAACAGTTGTCATAACATGTGCTCACTTTTCAGGCTACATCTTACAAGTACTGCAGCTACCTTAAATAATCCTGTATGTGACAGCTTGATCCTCAGAAGTAACAAAGATTATAAATAATATAATGCTAGAATTTTTGCTTTTAACTAATATTGTTTCAAACCATCATAATACTTGTCTAAAAAGATGTTTGAGAACCTGTAATCTTCTTTGATTGCATCCGCTTAATTATTATTGTGCTGGTATAGATGACTTAAAAAAAAGATTCACGTGGAGTTCCAAGTCAGACATTTTTAAAAAAAGGTTTTCTTATCTCTTCAAGTTCAAGCAGGAAAGGCTTCACAATACTGCCCTCAGTCCCATGGTCGCTGGTACTGACTGTTATTTTGGCACTGTGCCTCCCCAAAAGAGCCACTCTGATTAGACTCTCGCGGAGGAGAACACTATGCAGAAGAGTAAGAATGTCAGAACAAGAATTCAAAAGCAGAGAAAGATACATCTAATTTTTGCTCATGTGTACCCTGTTGTGCACAACACCCTCTTTGTTGGGTGATAAAAAACACATTAAAACATCCAGGACTGGGCACAAAATACTGATGTGAATAACGGCTGCTAAGATGACTAACACTTCTATTACATATTCAGAGCTGAACACTTTGGTCAGAAATGGAGCCAGAATAAACCAGAGCAGTCTCTCTGGAAGTTAATGGGACTATAATGAATTGCACCAATTGAGAATTCACAGTATTATTCGGGGATAGCTTGCTGGTGAAGCACAGAAAACAAAGGAAAAGACTAATTGCATGCTGTGCATGAACACAGTCATTTGAAATTGTATTTCCTGAAGACACAGCAGAATAACATCATTACCTGAGAAGCATCTGGAATTCTTCTTGACCATTTTTTTCTCTTGCAAAAGCTGTACACAGTAATTTTGTACTTTAAATAAAATTAGACAGAAAGGCTTCCAGTCAAACTGTGTTTTTTTCCCCCACAAGCTCTGAATCAGCCAGCAAAAAAGCATCACCGTGACTGTTCTGTAATACATTCAGTTTAAACTCATTAACACATCACACTTACCCTGGAATTAGAAATTTTGTTCTACACAATAAATCTTTCCCAACCTTGGAAAAGTCAAACAGAACTGCATGGCCAGACTAGTTTGAGGAGGATGCTACGATGGGCTCCCAGACCATGCAGCTAAGTGGTCCCTGGACTGCTGTAAGCATGCATGGTGGTGTATCCAGATACCACTCCAGAGCCTCTTGTTTCAATGGCCCAAAAAGGGAAATGCTTCAGGATTCACTCTCCGCACTCTGCACTACAAAAATACCTGCTATTCTCGATGAAACTGTTTTTACTAATAGCAAAACCTGCGAAGGCTGTCTAATGAAAATCAAGCCACTCCTTCTTTACCAGAAACTGTGTTCAGAATCTTTCCTACTATAAATCACTACTGAGCTCAGCGGTCCAAAGTGCTACTTTCTCCCAGACAGGGATTTTAAAGTTCCTCAGATTCATGTGCAACAAGGGGATGATTCATTCCAAGATGCCACTGCGAATAAGTCTCAATGTGTTACTGAATGGCAATAGCAGCAGCCTGGATCCATCCTGAGTAATTAGGAGACTCAGGTCAACTCAAGACACCATACTGCCAGGAGGAAGGGGTTTTGTTTTGCCTTTCAGTTTCCTACCCCAGACACAGGATACAGATATATGGCTCAGGTCAGGGTTAATACACTGTCACCCAGATAAGGGTCAAGACCGACCAAACCAATGGCTACTGTTAACAAATCTCATTTCACTTTCCTCCTGCACTATGTTATTTTAACAAGCCATACTAAAGAGAGAGGACTGATGTGGGAAATAGCTTGCACTCACCTAAAAGCAGTGCTACTTTTTCACATCTAACAACTCATCTTGCAAAAAAGTAAAATGAAAATGCAACTTATCTGTTCTTTACTCCTGCTGTTCTTTGCTGTAGAAAGATGGAGGAGCATAGTGAAAACAGGCACAGTTCCTTCCCTAAAATTTATAAACAGCTGCAAGATCCCTAATCTGTACCACAAATTTATTAGCTTGTGTCCTACCAGAGGACAGGAACTGTGGGTCCTCCCCTTGCCCTTGCACAGGCACATCTGCCCCAGACCGTGTGGTCTTCCTGCACCTACTCCTTTCCTTCCAACTAAACTTGCTGACAGTCTGTTGCTCAGTGGGAATTCACCAGTGAGTTATTTTAAGGCAACTTTGCAATGTTCATGCAGAGAAAACTCCCCTCAGCAGCCCAGGGACACAGCCTTAACTGGGGCTGTAGTTTGAGAAAACTACTTAACGCATTTTATCCATAAAATATAAACATCTCCTGGAAGTGCCTGCTTATCTGGATTCTCAGCACAGTTCTTCGGTGCCACTTCAAAGAACATCCACAGAGCTGGCCTTTCTCTGCACATAAAAGTAATTTAAATCCCCCAAACATCAGCCAAACCTCAGAAGCAAGGCATACACTGAGGGATGATATACTACCTACAGTGGGATGGCTGCATTTCTTCTATCCTTAGCTATCCTGTCTTGGGGGCGTAAGCAGGGAAGCAGTAAATCAGCTCCTCTCCTGGGGTCTCTACAAAGTTTAATGACTACCAAAGGTCCAGCATGAGGTGGACAAGAGTCTCCTCTCAGGATGCAGTCGGAATGACTTTTACTCCCCAAGTAACATATGATTTTTCCACCTATTAATTCCTAGACTTAAAAAATGAAACTATGCTAATTATGTTATCTGCCATTTAAACAGCTTTTTGATATTCACGTGCCTACAACTAAGAGTGTTCTTTCACTAGGCATTTCCTGAACCAAGTGCTGTAACCAACTAAAGAATAAACCACCAGTAAGCAATTCAACAGCTTAGAAAATCATAGAATCATAACGGATTAGAAGGGACCCCGAAAGATCATCTAGTCCAATACCCCTGCCAGAGCAGGATCACTTCACTGAGAAGAAGTTATAGAATCAGAATCACTCAGGGCTGGAAGGGACCATCATCCAGTTCCAACTCTCCCAGCACAGGGAGAAACACCCCACCCTAGACCTGGCTGGCCAGAGCCCCAACCAGCCTGGCGTTAAACACCTCCAGGGACGGGGCCTCCACCACCTTCCTGGGCAACCCATTCCAGGCTCTCACACTGAAGAACTTCCTCCTCACATCCACTCTAAATCTACCCATCTCCAGCTTTGATCCATTCCCCATAGCGCTGTCACTACACACCATTCTAAACAGTCCCTCCCCAGACTTTTTGGAGGCCCCCTTCAGATACTGAAAAGCCACAACAAGGTCACCTCGGAGCCTCCTCTTCTCCAGACTCAACAGCCCCACTTCTTTCAGTCTGGCCTCATAGGAGAGGTGCTCCAGCCCTCTGATCATCCTCGTGGCGCTCCTTTGCACACGCTCCAGGATCTCCACATCCCTTCTGTAATAAGGGCTCCAGAACTGGACACAGTACTCCAGGTGGGGTCTCACCAGGGCAGAGTAGAGGGGGAGAATCACCTCCCTCGACCTGCTCGCCACACTCCTCCTGATGCAGCCCAGGATCCAGTTTGCCCTCTGGGCCGCAAGTGCACACTGCTGGCTCATGTTGAGCCTCTCGTCCACAGGCAAATAGAATCACAGAATCATAGAATCATACAATTCTCTTGCATAACCACAGAAATTAAAGGTTAATCACAGTTTTGACTTCGCTGATGTTGTGTGACAATGACCCACATCAATCTCATGGTTCAAATATTTTAAGGATAACTTGAAAGCATTCATAGTCTTTACAAAGTCCTCAATGAGAATCTTCTAATCCCCACTGTTTCACAGGCAAGAGACTCCTGACAAGAGAAGACTCATGATAGAGGTCTGATCTTACCCTTGATCTGATGCAGTCAATGTCATCAGCCTCTGACAATCAAGGTCAGCTGCTCAGTGCAGTGGTTAGCTGTGAAACACCTTAATTTCTTTCTCTAAAAAATCAGTTTAGATGCAGGCAGTTGGGAAACTGAAGATTACATTTCCATCATTTATGACCCACCTTCACCTCTGATCATAGGGGAAAAATTGATATATTCATGTCACAGTACAAAAATCTTTATTAAGTCCTTGGTGGCCAGAAGCCCTTTTTACATCTCCCTAAGAGCTATAAAGCCTCAACTGCTTCTCAGAAATATAAACTAGAAATTCCAGCAAGAAAACAACTCTCTGTTCCCCACTTTGATGAAAAGATGAAACATGCTCATTTAAGAAGCTTCATCTGCAAAAGCTCACTGCACAATAGTAGCGTATCCCTCCCGGGCACCCAGAGAGGATGTGTACTTAATTTTCTTCAGAATCTTGATAGCAGCGTGTGCTTGCTTAGTGAAACATTAATATTCTCAGGACTTACAAACACTTGGCAGAACACATTTCTTACTAGTTAATAGTACGTTCTTAAGCATAGAAGGTAGGAAAGAAAACCAACAAAGTAAAATAAAAAGAGGGCCCATCATGTGAAAAAAAATGACAGCACAGCAATTTAAAATTCATTTATCCTAAAGCAACATCTATCAAAGAATTCCCAATTTCTCACCTTCTGTATGATTAATGTCAAAAGTGGAGCTGTCCGTCACCCTTCTACTGAACTCAAAGACTTAACTATCAAACAATACAGTATAAACCCAACTGTAGCTGTATGTGTCCAACTTTATTGTGTTTTGGTAGACATAATAACCAAAAATCTAAGCAGATGTTAAGCAAACCATTGCCATCATTAAATCAACAGCCAAAGGTATTTAGTCAGATCAGCAGTAAAGTTACTTCTGCTCTCTTGCCATTTTTGTCAAAATTTGACCACTCATGCTTTTTTCTCCTTTATCTTCTATTTAGTTCAAAAGTTTTGACTTTCTCTGATGGAGGATACTCTTCAGCACTCTTCCTCCTCTACTTGTAAGACGTGTTATATATCAACTCAGACCCTCATGGTCTCATGGGGGAATTTCTTTGCAGTAACCCAACAGGCCACTTCAGTAATACTTGTGAAAAACCACTACTTAGTTCTTCAGTGCTGCTACAACATGTGCAAGACAAGAGTCTTGACTGAGATGTCAGTAATAAATAACCACCTAGCGGGTTACCTGAGCATCTGGCTCTAATCATTCAACCATTGACTTGAGTCCTCAAGTCAATTGTTAAGTGGGGTGCTGCAACCCCCACGATAACTCACCTGTTAACAGTATAAATGTCTTTTAAGGAATAGGGCTAAGCTATGCCAGTGAGAACTTTCTGTTTAAAATCAAGATAAGTGACAATATCTGCGTTGACCTTTTTGCTGAACAGAACTGAAATAAAATCAGATACAATTTACAAGCAGTTTCAGCTAGAGGACAAGAATCAACATGTTTTTAACCTCCTGCATAAACGATCGTTTCTCCATTAGCAGTTGCACAAACAACTGGCAGTGTTTTGCAGGGAGGTTTATTAAGTACACCTTGCTTACATGGTTTAAAACAAGCAAGCATGGGAATTGTGACTCAGATTTGCTGTTTTCAAGTGAGGAAATCAGGGAACTGAGTCTTCGGGCAGCTACAATCTGTCTCAGTTAAAGCACACTGTGTGTAAGTGACAAACCTGCGTCAAGGAACAAGTGATGAATGCTCTTAATGCTAACTTGAACTAAAGAAATAAGCTGTAGATGAGGGTTTGCCTCTGGATACAGACACACATTGATGCCAAGCAATTAACAAATGATGTTTCACAGCAAATGGTGAGGTAGATGATATTTGTCAAATGAATGCCCTCACTGCTAGGATTTGTTTACCACTAGGACTAAATATAAAATGAACTGTGTTGCAGTTACAAACAAAATGTAGCAGCCAGCTAGAAACCATTGGAGGCTCACACACAACTTTGTTTTGTTGACTTTGAGGGGTTCTTTTTTAAACAAATTGGGCCAAAAAAAATGTGTTGTGAAGTATTGTGTTCATACTATGCATCCGTTTTTAGCTCCTCATACCAATAAAGTGTTTCTGGAAATCCTAACACAAAATTCCGCAAACCTTTCACATTGAGAAAGCAGCAGTGGTTGGAAGCCATGAAAAAAAACCCATATATTAATTAACAATGAACATCCGTTAGTTCACAAAATGCAACTGCTTTGGAAAAACAAAATTTCCAAAAGGTATTTCCAGTTTTGCCTCTGGGGTTCTCCACTTTGAACACTTCTTGCGGCACACAGCCTAGCAGTTAGAGTCTCTAGTTCAAAGAGAAGGCATACGTTTTGCCATCCATCTGCTTCATTTACATTTCCCTTAGCATGCACACATCAGCAATGCAAAAGCTGGCATCTCACTTCTCAGAGACACATCCCACATCTTCACCATTTTGATGTGAGACATATTCCTTCCATGTCTCCTGGGCCACGCTGCACATTCAGGGCTTAAGTGAGTAAGTGTTTGTATAATGTGCCTCTCTCTTCACCTCTTAAAGAAAAAAGACAGCAGTGAAACTTCCGCCTCCATCAAAATTCTGAACGCCTTGTTTGAATTCAAAGATTTTCTGCTATTCTCAGTAGGAGTGATGAGCTACTATCATATAGTTAATGATACTGTTCCTAAAACAGACCAGGATTGATGTGTAACTAAGAGTTAATATTTGTGGAGGAGTAATGAAGAAAACTGCTTATGACTGGATAACAGACAATAGCCTTACTTTGCATTTAAGTTACTGATATTTTCTTTTAAATTACTTTCATGCCTTCAGTAAATACACTCACAAAACATGGAAAAGGTGCAACAAAACTAAAATAAGCATCCGAGAGCACCTGGAGTGCCAACCCTTATGCAAGAACTCCCAGAGGTTACAAACAGGTTTACCCTTTTGTTTCTCAACTCCTGCTCCAAAGCCTTCCAATTGCCTGCCTCCTATGTTTCCCAGGAAAGGTCTTAAGGAAATTGCTGGCAATCAGATACCCATGACCTGACCCTTCTCTCCCAGGAACCTAAGTAATGAGTATCCTTGTGAGAATTCAACTCACGGCTATAGATTAAAGAGCTATTCTTTTCCTGACTGAGACAACAGCTCAGGGTACAGCTGATTCCAAACAAACACTGCTATTGCCTTATTGAATCAGGGAGAGTGGAAGTTTGTAGGATCAGCAGATGGAAATCTAGGAAAAGTCTTGTAGAAGCAAAAAACCAATAGCTTAGCCAAGTAAACAGACCTAGAAGATTCAAAGTCTCAGCTGCTGGAGCAGAGCTGAACCAAGAATTGCTGGGAAGCATTATCATACAAGTTGAATTTATTTCTCCTTTTGAAAAAAGTTTCTTGCAGAGACAAAAAAAAATTCACTGCCATAAATGAATAAAGAGTTAATAAGTGACAAGCCTATAGGCAAAAGAAGGTGCATGGTGGAAAGAGAATGTGGTAGCAGGTATAAAAATTACACACAATGCTCCTCCAGTTTGCAAACTGGTGGTGGTGAATACAAAACCAGCACCGTACTGTCAAAACCAGTTGAAACAGAGTTTTGTGCAGTATCAGCAGTTTCTCCTAGTGATCCACAGACCCTGGATGTGACTAAGAAAAGCTAAAGCACCACAAAATGCTGTTGTTAAATGCAGATTTATACTTAGTCTCTTACTTTTGAGGAAGGGACCTCAAAAGATCCAATCCCCCTGCCACAGCAGGATTATGCATTCTACACATTTCCCGGGCAGTTCCTCCTCCTCAGTTCACACATAACACTCTCCCTGCTCAGGCTATATTGTTTTCTGAGGAACTGAACATAACAGTCTACACTGCACAAGTTTCAGCATAAGAGATTTGAGACTTTCAGTCCTGTTTTAATCGGGCGTATGCATTAACTTTCCAAGCTATTGACTGATTAATTAATGAGATCATGGAAGCCACTTCGGTCATTCTAGACACACACTCGAGATTATTAGCTATCAGCACAGCTGTCAGTTTGGTCCTTGTACACTTCTGTGCTAAAAAAGGCCAGCGCTTTTGCAAAATAAACTCCCCTCTCAAACTAAACAAAGGACTGTCCTGGCAGCAAAGTGGGAAGCATTTTAAATCAGCATAGTAAGCTGGGGTTTTTTTGCTGTGGACATCAACATTGCCGACAAATTGTGTTTGATTGTGTTCTTCAAGTCATTGAAGGCATTATTTGCTTAAGATGGGCTAGAAACAGTATTATGGAATAACTGACAATGTAAAATTGTTATTATGTTCTTAACATCCTGCAAAACACAGGTACACAAACATATGCCATGGTACCTTTACTTTAGATTGTAGCTTTGGACACAGTGTCTAGACAAAGGGCTAAGTACCATAATTTTCCTTTAAAAAATGCAATGGGCACCCATTTTAATTTATATTTTGATATCCAGATATATGTGCATATTTCTAGAACACTCAAGCAGCTCACTGAGCATCCATATTCTGTTTGTACGGTAAAAGTGATTGTATGTCTTTTTACATGCTGACAAATCTGATAGCAAGTTAGAAATTACATATTAACTACAATTTTAAAGCTATAAGGGAAGACAAGATTAGCAGCTTGACTTCAGGGATATCTTATTGGGAAAGGTGAATTACTGGGTTTAGACTTACAAAGAATACAAATGAAGACCCAGTGATGTCAGTGTGATGACTAGTCTAAGTGATCAGGCCCATACCTACTAGCTGATGTCTCCACAGGTATGCAAGAAGAGCTGGCAGTAGGAAAAAAACTAGTGAACAGGGTGAAAAAAAACGGGTGAAAAGACCAATTCATCTCTGATCATGCCTTCATTTAATTATAACATTTTTAAAGACATGTTTAATCTTTAGCTTCTAAGACATGGAAGTCGTATTTATAGAATCACAGAATCATCAAGGTTGGAAAGAATTAAGTCCAACCATTCACCCTACAACCTATAACCACCATCTCCCCAAACACCATGTCTACCTTTTTTTTTAACATCTCTAGAGCCAGTGCCTCCACCACTTCCCTGGGCAGCCTGTTCCAAGGCCTGACCACTCGTTTCTATGAAGACGTTTCTCCTAATATCCAATCTGAACAATCACTTCTGGATGCACAGACCCATACCATCACATTATCTGAATGCAGAGCTTCCAGGTAGAGATTTAATCTAACTATAGCAAAAACGATCCCGTTTTAGAACATACACTATACTCTCCTTCATCAGGTTCTATATGAGTAAGCAGTCTCTTAGAGCCTCCTTGAACACAGGCTTTGTAACGCATAGCTTCTTCCTGAGATCATTCAGCCTGCTGTACGCAAAATGGCATAAACCAAGAAGCTCAGGTTAATCGTTAAAAACAAACAGAATATCAAAAAGTGCTCTATAAAATCCTCAAGATATCACTTGCCCATTTTCTCTGAACTATTTTAAAGCCATTTTTTCCCATCCAAGTTTCACAAATTCCTAACATTCTGCATGAAGCCTGTATATGACATGTATGCAGTGTTATGCAGATTGAGGAAAAGGGTCCTCCAGGAGAGCCTTTCATCCTAAAGATGAAAAGGAACTTCCAGTTTTCAAGTACCATGCTCAATAAAAAGATGCTTTCCAAGAAAACTGGCATTATGCCAAACCATTTCTGTGACATTTATGTATAAGTTAGAACTATTGTTTAGGTTCATATTAATCAAAGCAGCACTTTTCTAATATTTTTCTTATTTTTTTAATAATTTGTAGGGTTTTTACCTTTTTTATTAGCTTTTCTTAATTTTTCTTAATTTATCTCCTCACTGTTATTATTTTTGATATTAACATATGTGCTGTTTTAAGAATAAAAGGTAAAGGACAAATAGAGGAGTGACTTTGTGACAGCATCTATTACTTGAGATAGACATAGTAAAATAAGCAAAAGAAGAGGCATGGAGGGAAGCAGTAAATGAACCCTCAAAATTCAAACACTAAAAATTTAGAGGACCATACACTCATGACTTGTAGCTCATGGAGGAAAGGCAGTTACTTCTCAAAGGGGTTTTTAAGGAATTGAAATAAAATGAAATGACCATGAGTCAGCAATGTGCCCTTGTAGCCAAGAAGGCAAATGGTCAGAATGAGAGTTGTTAGCATATTGAGAGAGGTTCTCCTCCCCTTCTACTCTGCCCTGGATAGACCATATCTGGAGTATTGTGTCCAGTTCTGGGTCCCTCAATTCCAGAAGGACACAGAGCTGCTGGAGGATGTCCAACATAGAGCCACAAAGATGATGAAGGAAGTGGAACATCTCCCTGATGAGGAAAGGCTGAGGGAGCTGGGTCTATTTGGCTTGGAGAAAAGGAGAGTGAGGTGTGACCTCAGTCATATTTATAAATATGTGAAGGGTGGGTGTCAGGAGGATGGAGCCAGGCTCTTCTCAATGTCATCTAGTGATAGGACAAGGGTCAATGGGTGTAAGCTGGAACATTGGAGGTTTCACATAAATATGAGAAGGAACTTCACAGTGATGGTGACAGAGCAATTTGGTTTAGGTGATCCTGCTGTAGTGGGGGGACTGGACTAGATGAACTTTCGAGGTCTCTTCCAATCACTAATGTTCTGTGATTCCGTGGAAATACTTTTCTTACTTAGAAAATAAAATACTTTTCTTATTTTATACTTCAATCAAAATAGGTTTGAAGGACCAAGAAGGACTAGAGGAAGCAAGGCAGAGAAGCCAACTCAAACTTAGCAAACACCAGACTCAAACTGTGAGGTTCAGCTGAGAAAATTTCAAGCTACAAAACAAGGATGCATGCTTTAACGTGGAAAATAAATAAATCACATAAATAATCGTAAGTTACAGTGCAATCTTCATCAACACTGCACTCAATCAAGATAGGCTGTTTGCTCGAATGAGACATTGTAATGCAGTTGGGAAGTAATTAAGATAATTAGTGCAGTGGATGTTGCACAGGTGGCCGGGGCAAATGCCCTTCCAGCACTTTGTCGTAGAGAAAGCAACATTCAAAATTCGGAAGTGGAAGCTTGTTTTTGAGCAAAATAAATAAATTAATACAGAACCTGTGCGGGTAAACCACAGTGGAAACTATCGATTACTTCAGTCACTACCACAACTACACCAAAACACACATGAAACTTGAAGTCTGAGTAGACAAACTACAAACATTAATGGCAAAGTGAGGAGAAGCCAGCAAACTTCAGCTGAATATGCCTCTCAATGAACACAAGACTCTCTGGTCTGGAAGAACCTGCAGTATCCGGGGCTTTGTTAATTGCCACTGATATGCAGCCTATTCAATAGCTGAAGATAATGGCTTTTATCCTAATGTTCAGGATTACAGAAACTTGTTATCACTGCCCTTACAGGAAGGATTTTTTTCTCAAGAACCAATAGGTTTCTTTGATGAAAGGATACTTCTTCAAGAGCTGATGCTTCTAAACCCATGATCAACTCTTCTACAGTACAGCCATATTTCCAAGGTGGGAGGAAACACAAATTCACTGTGTCATTCGCACGCAAACTGTCTTACTTCTTTTCACTACACCATGAAGTGTATTGAAACTTTTGATGCCTTTTCTTCTTCACTGAATTACCATGCTACATAAAACCATCCAGACACCAAAAGTAAACGCGTAGCTTTGGAAGCAAACATGAGAAAAGCATTACAATAAATGCTGTGAACTGAACCCCAAATTTTAAACATTGCCATTAAATTAGATGTAGTTATTACTTACACTGAAAGCAGCTAAAAACAACATGATAAAGTAAAGCTAAAAAATAACACAATAAACACATTTTACCAAAACAAAACACAAAAACAAAAAAAAAAAAGAGGGGGGGAGGAAAATAAATCTAGTTCAGCTTCACCTTTCCAAAATAACCTCCTGGAAAATTAAGCCTCTGGCTGCACCTTCTGGTGAACCAATTTACGACCTGCCACTCAAAGAATTGTTTAGAGCAGGCATGTGGCATGAAGTTCATAATGAAATGGTGTGGTCTAGTGGTTTCACTGGCAGGTTTGCACAGATGAAAATAAAGCACTGTTGTTACTGTACTCTGCATTTGCTAATTTATATGGTCCTCAACACATCCATTAAAGCATATTTTGGTATAAGAAGAATAATTATTGCCAGTTCTTGCAATTACAGCAGCTCTCAAAAGGACCATTACTGGCGACTAAACAAATACACACTTAAAAGCAGAAGAACAAATGGAAGTGTTAGAATGGGGATTACTCCAGGCAGGTTATTGATCACTGACACAAGTTTCCTATCTACCTGATAAGCAGTTGCTCTTTACCTATTTACTGAAGGAGTATGAAACAGAGCAGGGCTGTTCATGGCACTGCTCCAGCACCACTAAGCTATGTTTTCACGACTGAAGAATTACATTCTCAATCCACAGGTGTGGAAATAAGTCTTCTGTAGTTGATCAAGAAGAAGAAAGAACAAAGAAAGGGTCCTAGTGAATTACTGCTGTTTTGTAGAAT
Organism: Rhinopomastus cyanomelas; assembly: GCA_013400115.1. Lineage (NCBI taxonomy): Eukaryota > Metazoa > Chordata > Aves > Bucerotiformes > Rhinopomastidae > Rhinopomastus > Rhinopomastus cyanomelas. The sequence goes on along the minus strand of VXBP01006161.1, from coordinate 81,113 downwards.
GGCCAAGTTACAGTATTTGGCAAAGAAATCAAGTACCAGAATGTGTGTGCTCTGTGCAAGGGCGCCTTGACTCACAGGATTTATGTCCAGCTCTGCTCTAATTACAGCCTGTTGGGTCCATGTCAAAGTGGTGTGAAATACGAGCGAGAACAGAGGGAGGCCCTACATTTCCTTTACATGCCCCATAGGAATATGTTGGTACTTCACACAAATACAATGAGGATTTGTTATCTCTGCTTAATGCTGCTTAATATTTTTCAGGCTCTCATGCTGTAGTAACCTACAGCACATTTTTGAAGAAAAGTAGTGGCAACATTAAAACTCCAGCAAGCTAGATATCAACATATATAGATAGTTTGCTTCCTTAGGGAAACCTTGTTTATTCATGGGTGATAGAATTTAAAAACATACTGCTTCATTAATGAATTTATCTGTGATTATTTAAAAAGATTGAAACTTTTTCAATCCTCCTTGCATGGATATATTAAACTCAAGAGGAAAAAAGCCCAAAATAATTCCATTTTCTCTGAAATGTACAGTGCTGACCTGTTTAACAAGCTTTGGTTTTGAGCTGAGAGACAAAACTCAAACCAGTGTTCATGGAACTGCATTAAGCTTGCAACTTCCAGCTTGGACTGGAAATTATTGTAAAATTGGAGTTATCCAAATCTGACAAAGACAGTTAATCTGATGATTTAAGCACAGCTTTAATTAAACTTCAGAAAATTTCACAGCTCACCAAGGAAATAAAGTTCTGTCGCATGTAATATTTAGCAATATATTGATAATCACAGAATCACAGGGATTGTAAGGGACCTCGAAAGATCATCCAGTCCAACAACCAGTCTCCAAGTCAGTGAGAACATCTATGCAGCTCTTTCTGTGTAATGATAAAAAAATCAGTAGTAATGGAAAAAGCAGCCATGTTCAGTAAATGCTTTGGACTTTGGGGAGAAAACCACATGCATCTGCATCCTAATGAACTTATGTTCTAACAGCTAAGGGGGACATTAAACAGCAGCGGTGAAATCTAGACACTTTAAAATTAGTCAGTCAGGGTATGTCGAATGGCAGAGTTTAAAGAGCTGACTGGAAATCTTTCGTGGCTAACAATAATTGTGGGTTGTTATTTTGTAAAATTGTCAGGGTACTGAGGGCATTCCAAGGGATTTGAAAAAAAACCCCACTAATATTTACCAAATGAAAACATAAATGAAAATGCACATTTGTCTATGAGTGTATCAGTCTGGTCTTGATCTGATGCAAATACTGGAACAGGACTCAATGAAGAATTATTTGTTAATTCTAGTTAATTCTAGTCTTTGAAAAGGTGCAGAAAGCAAGGATTGAAAAGTAGCTTTCAACACATCCTGTGATGGTATTTCCAGCTGGCTGGTGAAGGTAATGTTAGTAAAGTAACAGAATGACTTCTAGATATCATACGTGAGGCTCAAGAAGGGCAAGGGCAAGGGTCTGCACCTGGGTCGAGCAATCCCATGCACAAATTACAGATTGGGAGGAGAAAGTCTTGAGAACAGCCCCAAGGAGAAAGACTTGGGGGTGAGGGTAGAACAGAAGTTTAACAGAAGCCATCAGTGTGCACTGGCAGCCCAGAAAGCCAATCGTGTCTTAAGCTGCGTCAAAAGAAGCAGTGACAGTCAGTGAGAGAGGTGATTCTTCACCTCTGCTCTGCACTAGTGAAACCCCACCTGGAGTACTGAGTACCTAGCATAAGAAGGACAGAGAGCTCCTGTAAAGTGTCCAGATGAGAGCAGCTCAAAAGATCAGAGGGTTGGAGCCCCTCCCCTATGAGGACAGGCTAAGTAAGTTGGAGTTTTTCAGCCAGGAGAAGGCTCTGAAGTGATGACCTAGCAGCTTTCCAATCTCTAAAAGGGGCTACAAGAAAGCTGCGGTAGGGCTGTTTGCACAGATGCATAGCGAGAGGACAAAGGGAAAGGGTTCCAGACTTGAAGAGGGGAGATTGAGGTTGGCCATGAGAAACATGAGTGCACCCTCAGCAAGTTTGCTGACGACACCAAGCTGTGTGGTCCACCAGACACACTGGAAAGCAGGGATGCCATCCAGAGGGACCTGGACAGGCTGGAGAAGTGGACACAAGCCACTCTCATGGGGTTCAACAAGACCAAGTGTAAGGTCCTGCATCTGAGTCGAAGCAATCCTAAGCACAATTACAGGCTGGGCAGTGACTGGCTGCAGAGTAGCCCTGAGGAGATGGACTTGGGGGTGCTTGTGGATGAACAGCTCAACATGAGCCAGCAGTGTGCACTTGAGGTCTAGAAGGCAAATTGGATCCTGGGCTGAGACCACATCTGGAATCTTGTGTCCAGTTCTCTGCCCCTCAGTTCCAGAAGGACACCAAACTGCTGGAGAGAGTCCAGCACAGAACCACAAAGATGATGAGGAGAGTAGAATAACTGCCTTATGAAAAAACGCTGAGGGAGCTGGATCTCTTCAGCTTGGAGAAAAGGAAAGTGACGGGTGACCTCAATAACGTTTATAAATATGTGAAGGGTGGGTGTTGTCAGGAGGATGGAGTCAGGCTTTTCTCAGTGTCATCTGGTGATAGGACAAGGTGGAATGGGTGTCAGCTGGAAAGTAGGAGGTTCCACATCAATATGAGAAGGACCTTCTTCACAGTGAGGGTGACAGAGCACTGGAAGGGACTGCCCAGGGAGGTTCTGGAGACGTTTAAAACCTGCCTGGATGTGATTCTGTGTGACTGGATCTAGGTGATCCTGCTGTGGCAGGGGGATTGGACTAGATGATCTTTCAAGGTTCCTTCCACTCTCTAACATTCTATGATTATGTGACTTGAAATGTTACAGTACAGTAGACTTCTGAATTAGTATGGGATTTGGTATCTCAATGCTGTGTCAAGTTTGGATATCAAGAGTTGAAGAAAAATGTTAGGAGTTTGGAGCTGATAAAATTGTGATAACAATAGAGGGATTAGTGACTAATTTAAATGCTGAGAAGGATCTTAACCCATCATTGCTTCCACCGTCTGAAAAGAAACCACAATGTGAGTGGTCTGTCTGTCCAGCACCCACAGGGGTTTCAAGAAGTTGAACAACTTAACAGTAGATAGACAAAAGCAGGACATTATTCCTGACACGATAATAAAGTGTTGAAATAGTTTGGAGCAGGTTATGGTAAGTTCTGTCCATCATTGCTGGTGTTGAAATCACAATGGTATGCTTGCAATAAGAAGCCAATGTATTTTCCCTGCAAGCAAGAACGTAAAAGAAGTATACGACCTGTGTTGTGTTGGGCACTTGGGCACTGCCTATGGCTGTTACCATGACAACTTTTTTGCTTTAACAGCAGATGAACTGAGGAATAAAATAATTTATTGAGCCATCTACAGAAGTAGATTTACTCATGGTGACGCTGTCAGGTAGATTTTGAATGTCTGCACAGGAAGCAGTTACAATTATTGCCTCAGCTTCAAGTAAATTTTGTGTAGAGGCCTTTTCCCTACAATAGCAATTAAAATGTAACCTAAATGTTTGGGTTTTTGGCACTTGCAGTACCATTTGCGGATATGATTTATGGTTTGCTTCTTGACTGAAGTCTCTTATTTCCTAGCTTAAAGCCAAAATCAACTCAAACATGGTAGTTTTTTGCCTCTCATCTGCATGTAGATGTAGTTAAGGGTTTTGTCTTGGAAAAAAAACAATAAATCAAAAACTGCAGGTATTTTACTGTAAAGCTTTCAGGAAAACAACTGTATAATAGTACAACTTCTAGATACAGTGCAGCTTTTATAAATAATACTGCATGTCTTTCTGGACAACAGCTTTGCCCATCACAATATGAGCCTGGGGGGAAATTTATTTGACATACTGGTTAAGATTGTGAGTGTGAGACTGAAAAAAGCATACAATTCCCGGTTCCACTGCAATTTAATAAATTCTTAAGCAGCAGCTATGTGTGATGTGCCAGGACCTTGTAAATGTCCGTGAGCTCTTGTGTGAGAGGGTTTTTGTTCTGGAAAGAGGACAGAAAGGAAATCCTCCCACTGTTCACCAGCTCTTCGTGAATGGGGAAGGAGGTATGACTGTTCTTGGAAGCAAGGTGAAGTTGTTTTTGTTTTGTTTATTTATTTTACTCAAGGGTTAGTAAGATCCACCAAAGCCACATATAGTTGTTGCTGTCAGTACTGCAACTCTGCAGGCACATCACACTTGAGACTGCTGAGCTGGTATCTTCTTTTTCCATTCTTGCCTCATGCAATGGATCTAGTCTTGCACTTCAACTCTAATCAAATATCCTATACTTTCTTTAGCTTGACTAGTGTCTAAGATTTTCAGGGCCATCATGACTGTTGTGCAGAACCACTAGGTCCTGTGATATTGGAAAGAACAATGCATCTAGATGAGAAGCATCTGGAGCAGGCTTGGAGAGATTACAGAGAGATATTGGCTGGAATAAGATGATACTTCTTTATATGTTCTGTTGACAACAAGACCTGTTGTTTTTGTTGGTTTGTTTTAAAAAGAAAAGCTGGATGTTGCCACTTTGTATTTCTTTTGGCCCACAAAACTTACAGAATCAGCATGATGCCAGCATGCTGAGACAAGAGGTTTCTGTCATTTCAGAATGCAGAAATTGAATAAGGACTGTCCAGAATGCTTCCCAGCTGTTAGTGGTTCCTCTTTCTTCTGCTGAGAGCCAGATTTTACTGTAGTTATTTACTCTAGCTGTTGAGTCTTTTCTCCTAAGGGACGTAAAATGACAGCAAGAGTATTAAAAAGAACATCATTTGATGTCATTAGGAATCATGCCTTTGTCATAGAAATTAATCCCCTGCATTAACTGAAGAACTTTAGTGGTCTGTATGAAGCAAAACTTTTAAAATAGGAATAAGGATACAATAAACATTTAGACTTTCTGTTTCCTACCCAGGAGCTTGAAAGGTAGGTAAGACGTAATAGTTTCCCTTTTCATCTCACAACATTTGGACGATGACCAGAGAAGAGGTTTATTTCTCTTCCCAGGTAAATGATAAAGCTGCAGGGAAAGACATTGTATTCTGAAATCCATATAGTATCCATGAGGGATACTATAGCGAGTGTGAGATAAGCAACAGAATAAATGCTTTTACAGTTTTTTATTGTTATTTTCAGTTATAATGCTAATGTGTGTGACTGCCTGTACACAAAACAAGACTAAAGGGCACAGATTAACAGTCAGCAAGCCCTTGCTCTATGTAATTTTCTCTCACCCATTAATTCCTTAGTTATGTTTCACACTGAAATCAGTAGAAATTACTGCTTCTTGGGATAAGGAAGGATCTCACGGTGTGACCTGCTGGATTAAATTAAATACTGTGTTCTGTGTTTCTTGTCACACATATGTTATACCAAGTGAATTCTCAGACTTCCGACACTCCTATTTTTTTTTACGTGCTTAGCGATCAGGACATATTAAAAATTAGTTCTAATAAACTTGCTAAAATGCTTAAAATAAATGAGAGCCAAGCACCATATAATTTGTCTCAGCTCTACTGTGCAAATGTTCTCATTCCCTTCATGCAAGTCCCTGCCTTGGGGACTACATGCCTTCAGGAGCCTGTGGCCCTTTAAATTTAATTAGTTCTCTTGTGTAGTCCAAACCACTGATGGCTTGATGCTGCTGGTTAATAAGCTTTGATCAAAGTTATTAAAAAAGCCTGCATATTATAACAGCACCCAGCTGTGCTGTGCAGTTAAAGTTTCATCTATGAAGGCTTCTCTTTTAAAGTCTATTTGCCTATTTTACGAAGTTTTAGAACTTGGCCATTCTAATTTACTTCAGGATTAATTTTTTTTTTTTTACAAGCTATAATTAGAAATGGTTCATCCCAAAGAATAATCTTATTTTCTTTTTCTTTAAAGCTGTAGATACTTCTTTTTTTCTGAGACTTGGATCTTTTTTTCTTTTTCCTCCAAAAACAGGTAATTTTAAGCCAAACTCCTTTCCCTCGGTTGTGCCAGGTATCATGGTCAAAATACACTTTACAGCACCAATACCAGTACTTTTCATGTTCCTTTCAAAACCATGTCATGGCCGTTGCACTAAGAGCTTTAATTATTACTGTAATATTACTGTGAAAATTATCAAAGCTGCTCACACTTTATACTGCTTAAATGTTTCAGTGTATAAAGTCACAGTGAAGTGATAGGGTAATGGTATTATAACCTCTATTCTGCCCTGGGAGACTGCATCTGGAGTACTATGTCCAGTTCTAGGCCCCTCAGTTCAAGAAGGACACAGAGCTGCTCGAGAGAGTCCAGCGCAGAGCCAGAAAGATGATGAAGGGATTAGAACACCTCCCTAATGAGGAAAGGCTGAGAGAGCTAAGTCTCTTCAGCTTGGAGAAAAGGCGAGTGGGGAGTAACCCCATTAATGTCTATAAATAAGTGAAGGGTGGGTGTCAGGAGGATGGAGCCCGGCTCTTCTCAGTGTCTAGGTGGTCCTGCTGTGGCAGTTTCTTGCTGTATACACTTTGGACATGCACACATACAAATACATTCTAAACATGTGTACACATGTACACATGCTCCCGCTTTCCATCAGCGCAGTTATATCTACCAAAACATTCTAAAAAATCCCCCTCATTGACTTCTTCACACAATGACATTGCAATAGCACAGGAAATGTTATATTGAACTAGGAGACAGAAACTACAGATACACAGAAAACACGGTCTGTATTAACCTTTATGGTCCTTGATGCTTGATGTGAGCTCTCACACTACTCAACCTTGAATCACTGTCTTCCTCATAGAGATACATTCTGCCTTAGACTCCTCTTTGCATATGAAAATCCTGAACCACCCTAAGATATTTAGCTCCTATCAGTGGTTTTCTACTGCTCATTGATAAAGAAAGCTGTGCACACAAGAGGAGTATCAACTGACCTAAGCGATACTCATTGTGCCTGGCTCAAGAATAGCATTATATTGAAAAACTTGAGTGCGTTGCCCCAAGGATTAAGTTAGTCTTTACATTATTTGCAAACACTGTCACTGAAAGAACTCTCTAGTCACAATGCTATTTCTCAGAATTGCATTCCTCAAAAGTACTGTTTGGTTCCTACTCCAATAAATACACAGTTGTTAGTCTTTTCCTTTAGTATTGATGTCTGGTCCCTAATGATTGCCTGAGTAGGGCAAGTTCAAATACACACATGCATTTAAAAAATCTCACTAAGATAATAAAGTCCTATCAAATGTAGAATCAACGCCCTCCACTTCTCTTGCCATTTTGTTAAATGTATTTGTCCCCGTATTATCTGACCAAAGACCACTTGAAAGCAAAGATTTCTGAATTGAAGAGCATTGTTTGTTACAAAATAATTCTTTTCAATAATTTCAAGTTCAGACATTTGTTTGATGCTCTGCGTGTTTTATATTACATTAGATATTCTTCATCAAGCATACTCATATGAATATCACTGGTATCAGCATGTTGAACGCTTCTGGTTCCCAGTATAAACAGTGAGCAGTTGTAAAAGGTTGTTGTCTTGATTACCTTCACCTATGTCAGAAACAGAAACTCCAGGAAGAGAACCCAGAGAGAAGGGTGGGAGTCAGGAGGATGGAATTAGGCTCCTCTCAGTATCACCCAATGATAAGATAAGGGGCAATGGGTGTAAGCTGGAACATAGGAGATTCCACATATATATGAGAAGGAACTTCTTAATGGTGAGGATGACAGAGTACTGGAAGGGGCTGTCTAGGAGGCTATGGAGTGTCCCTCTCTGGAGATTTTTAAAACCCGCCTGGATGTGTTCCTGTGTGACTTGGTCTAGGTAATCTTGCTGTGGCAGGGGGATTGGACTAGATGATCTTTTGAGGTCCCTTCCAATCCCTAATGTTCTGTGCTTCTGTAACCTGAAAGGAAGTTCTATAATAACTATATGGAGTATGTCAATGCAGTTTTAAAACTTGAGAGCTTTTGTTCTCCATATTCCTACTATTTTGACAAAATATGGTAACATTCCCACAATCCTCAGTTAAATATCTTGCATTGTAGCATGGGCAGCTGCTGTATCCCACACACTTCACAAGCATCTAGTCCTGGAAAGCTTGTCAAATGAAGTTTTATGAGCACCTTTATGAGATCAAAGAATTCCCTGACAAATTTGACTTAATTCAGCTATAAATATATTTTTTTTTATTCCATTTATGCACCAGGGTCTTTTTATAGTTGTTAAACCTCCTCTTTTTTCCCTTTTAAACACTCCTGAAACTGTCAAGAACTGCATTTTAGCAATCAGTGCATATGCATCATGATTCCTAGAATTTTAAATTGAATTGTTGACGTTTTAGATATTCTTAGACTGTCATTAGTTCTGCTAAGTATGTAATTTGTCATTGTGGAAGGAATGACAGTACCTTCACTTGTGCAACATGCTTTTAAACTTCCTCCTTTAATTTGAAAATGCCAGTATTATACTCCACTTCAAGAGAGATATTTTTAAGGCTTGCTGGTTCGCTTGTCATAGGGCAATTTGTCAGGTAGTATTTTGTCTTCACCAAGGTTTATTCACAAAGTGATTGGCCTGCCTGTGATATTCCCAAAGACAACACATTCTCTCTTACCTGATGCTGATGAGGTCTCAGTCAAATTTTCACTTTCCTCATCAGTGCTGCCTGCATTGTCATTTTGTCTCCCTGTAGCTGTCTGAGTGGTAGCTACAGTATCCCTAGGAAAAAGAGAACACAAAAACAAAAAGCAAGCACATTCTTGCCATCTATTGCCACTACAAAGAACTTACGAATATTTCTGCATTGTCTTAGAGGCAATGCAGGTTGATACAAGCCAACAAAAAGTACCCGTGCTGCACAGTTTATCATATCCACATACAAGGACAGACAACAAAAAGTAAATTAAGATAGAAAAAATCTGCATAAAAATGGCAGACAAGGCCAATGTGTGTTGTAGCATCAGCAAGATACTATTTTTTTAAATACTAAGTACATGACAAAATTTTAGATTTTGATGGTTTCTTTTGCCACCAAAGGTCACAAGGAATCAATTCAAGGAAAATGCATATGAAAGTGCCACCTGTGGAAATGGCAGACATACTAATTGGAAAATCAGCTCCAAACAGATAAAAGGTGATTACCTGAATATTTATTTCTTGGCTAAAGCATCCCAAACAAGATGCTGATATTTGCAGTGACACCACAAAGGATACTCCACTTTCATGAGTAACAGTATTGTTTTGGGTAACCAAGCACTTAGTTGGAAGGAGCTGTCACACAGTCACAGAATTATTAAGGTTCAAAAAGACCTCTAGTTCTATGACCTAGCATCACCACAATCGCCTAGACCATGGCACTACGGGCCACATCCAGTCCTCGCTTCAATACTTCCAGGGATGCCCTAAGCAGTCCATTCCAGTGTCTGATCATCCCTTCCATGAGGAAAGGCTCCCTAATATCCAACCTAAACCTCCTCTGGAGCAGCTTCAGACCCTGCCCTCTTGTCCTGGCGCTAGCTGCTTCGGAGAAAAGCCTGATCCCTACCTGTCTGCAACTTCCTTCAGGCAGTTGTAGATAGGGAGAAGGTTCCCCCTTGAATCTACTCTTCTTCAGGTTAAAACAACCCCAGCTCCTCAGCCTCTCCTCACCAGACTTTCCCTTCAGTCACTTCACCAGCTTAGTGGCTCCTCTGGACCTGTGCCAGCATCTCAATCTGTTTCTTGAGGGGGCCCAAAAATGTCCCCAGTACTTGAGGGGATGCCTCACCAGTGCCCATTACAGGGGAAGAATGACGACCCTAGCCCAGCTGGCCACACTATTGCTGATACAAGCCATGACGCCATTGGCCTTCCAGGCTCCTGTTCAACTAGTTGTCAGCTAGTACTGCCAAGTCCCTCCCTGCCAGGCCACTCTCCCCCAGTCTGTAGCTGCAGGGGGTTATTGTGGCCAAAGTGAAGTACTATGCACTTGGTCTCCTTAAACCTCAACCAAACCTCATCCTGTTGGCCTCTGTCCACTGACCCAGCCTGTCCAGATCTCTCTGCAGCAGCTTTCTCCCCTCCAGCAGACCAACACTCCCTCCCAACTTGGTGTCATCTGCAATTTACTAAGGGAAGATTTGATCCCCTCATCAAGGTCATCAGTAAAGATGTTGAATACAACGGGGCCCAGTACTGATCCATGGGGGACACAACTGGTCACTGGACACCAACTGAATGCAGTACATTCACACCCACTCTCTGTGCCTGGCGGAAGGTTTACCCACCATCCAAGCCATGGGCTCCTGGCTTTTCTAGGAGGATGGTGTAGTAGACTGTGTCAAAGGCTTTGCTGAAGTCTGTGCAGACCAGTCACTCACTGTTAGGGCCAAAGAAATGGAAACTAAAATACATATCGGGTGTAATAACAAGTAACTTAGGAAAATTAAGAAATACCTTGTACATGTGGCATCCGCTGCAGATTCTTTAGCTTGGTTCAACAACTTCTGCAAGTTTCTTATTTTTGCCTTCTTTTCATTTAGCACCAAAATGAAACGGCTATACAGATCTGCTTCTAGTTCTTCTTTAGCTTCAACACATTTTTCCAGCCTATAATGTAAAATTAACTGTCACATCATTTAATTCTAAAACTGTGTCTTTTGGAAGAACCCTCTGTGGCAAAGCCAGACATCCTTTTACAGGAATCCCCACAACAAACCCTACACAACTAGTCCAGCATCTTGTCTGCAAAAAAAGTCCGAGGAAACTTATCTTCTACAGAAAATTGTTACAAATTTTGCTATCAAAAGGGGAAAGTTCTCAAAAGGAAAATTTTGTCTTCATGTTACTTTTTAAAATCAGTTCTTGCACACATACATTTGAGAGAAATATAATTTAAATAGGCAAGTGTTCGTTGCTGAATTCACCATAGTGGGCACAGCTTATGAGGATACACATAATGAGATTACAAATAGGTTTGATTCAGGTTCACAGATCCCAAATCCAGGCCATTCACTTTGACTTTAAATGTATTGGAACAAGCAAATACTAAGATGACCAGCAAATACTCTGGGAAACCAGGGCAGTTCCGGAACTTTTCTTGCTAGGACTCTTGTGCCACATGTGGGTGACACAGGCCTATACATGACCATCTTCCATCAAGAGCCTTGCACGTCTTGTTCTGCTGCGCTGACAAGGTCCAGAAGGCAGTTCCTGGCAAAGTTCAACAGGACACTTCAGCAACACCTGATGGCTACTCTAATGTCACAGGTACTTGTCAGACAAGTACCTAAAAACGACAGTGGTAAAGACTCCATTTCAAAATACAAAGATACACAATTGAGATCCTGATACACTTGCAGCCACCACCAGACAGAGTTTTAGATTATCTCCACCTCAAACAACCCTCAAGTACTTGGTAGAAGAATAAGCATGTAACAGTGTAAATGAAAGTGTTTAAAAAGCTCTTAATTGATCTACAGACTAAAATATGCCTCAGATATTTAAAGGCTTAATATGTAACTGCAGGTAGGTCAATGTGAATAAAATTATGCCCAAAAGAAATCTAAAATTAAGATAATGGATGTATAATGTCTTATAAGCAAGCAAAATGGAAACACAAGCAAACTTACGCAAAATAAATGAAGTGTGCAACAGCAAGTGCAAGCATAGATTTTTCTTCTTATGGTTCATAACTTTTTAGTCATTGGGTTGAGCCATAAACATTTTAATAAGCTGTGTTCAGAGCAAGCAAATAAGCACCTTGATAAGCTTTATTGATCACAGTAACTACAGTATTATACAAAGAGTGATAAAACATGTAAAGAAAGTTTAGAAGGCTTCCCTTGTTGTTAAAACCAAACACATAACAGATTTAAAATTCCTAATGTATCAGGTAAGAAATTTCAGCAGACTTCCTACATAAACACAGGTTATTTTGTTCATAGATCAAAACCATATAAGACGGAAGAAGAAAGACAATGGAAAAATAATCTCATGAAGTCTGTTATGCAATGCTTTAGGGATATGTTTGATAGCTGATAAATAATTCATCTAATTTAAATGCAAATATCAGAGCATCATTACCATATAGATCGGTTCAATAATTCCTAAATGAAAGATCATATGTACTAATCAACTACCAGGACACTCTCTACCTACAAAAGGAAAGTTAACTGTTTAGTGGGGAACAAACAGGCATTTCACAAAGAATCATAAACTCTAATATGGGGTCCAGAAGTGCTCATGGAAGGAGAAAGGTAAGGATAATAATTGCCTTCCACTTATCAAGGAGAATTCTGCCACTAAAAAAGGACTTAACAAATAACAAATACAGCTCCTGGTTACACTGTCTTTTATTTGCTTCAAACTAATCACTGTACTCATAAAAATGGAAAATAAGGAATTAGTGTAAAATATGGTAATCCTGCCTCTGTCAGACCCTTTATAAAAGTCCTCTCTCCCATGCACATAACTACACTTAACTGAAGAAAGTGCTGACTGCTGTGCCTTTACTTTGCCAATGGACTGCTTTGAGTCAGAGAACTCAGCTTGGTTTAGACAGTGAGACACATTTTGCTCACTTGGCCAAAAAGGTGTCACGTAAGCTAACTACAGGTAGGTCTTTAAACCCTGCAAAGGCATCAAGTGATGTAAACCTACATAGCCGTAAATTCTCAGTGAAGCAAAGCTGAATCTGCCTGGACATTAAGAAACACAGCATAGGAACCCATTGCAAGAACAAGCCAATTTCTTCAGCCTCTGGAGCAAAACATTAGCATCTCAAAGCATACATACTGACTGCGTGCATAGATTAGAATACTAACTCTTCCCTGTAGGCGAAATCAATTAGTGGTATGCCATTAGTTAATCTTATATGATCGTTTTCGTTCATGGGAACATCTCTTGATTTTTTCCTGTTGTTTAAAGTAATGCATGTACAAACATGTTCTGCAGATGTGACATTAATTTGGCATAACACACAACCAGTGCAAAATAATATGACATCAATGCTATATTTGCAAGCTACGAGGCTTTGGAAATACAGTATTATATGGCATGTGGTGATACTTAAAAAGGAAATAGTAAAAAGCAACAGTGCTCTACTGCTTGGGAAAAGGGATGAATTTATTATGCAGAATGTAAGAGTGTGTGTGGAGTGGCTCTGGCTGTAGCTCCTCACAGTCTTTAGGATTCACTCAGGCGTGCATTACCTGAATTACGTGCCCACTAAGCAAAGCTGGCTGAGTTTCATCCCAATACCTCATTGGTTACAAATACAGACTTTAATTGCAATTCACCACATGCTTGTGCCTGTATGTGATTTGTCTCACCCAAATACCATCTCCTCAGGCCAAATAAAGAAGCTGCGCTTCTCAAAGACAACTTTAAAGTATGATGAAAATGAAAGGAAGTTAATGGCTAGAGTGGTGCATGCCTTCTTTACTTGAGCTTCCCAGTTTCTGTATTCTTAGATCTGTTACATAACCACAATACTTTTAATGTGCCAGACATGCCCAAGTTGATAGACATCAAATCGCTTGCACAGACTACTGAAAGCAGCTTGGATAGGACTAGTAACTGAGAAAATAAGGTAACTGTCCAGTTCTTGAATGCTGCCTACATGCAGAGCAATCATGCTTGCTTCTCCACACACTGAACTTAGAGGCACTTACATGCTTTCCATACTTCAATGAAAAAATTTGACGTGTCTACTATTTACCCATGTCCTCTGTGCCCTAAAATAATTACTGGTCTTATGGCACCATTCTATTACATTTCAGATTCACTCTGCCCCCAACACTGGCAATGGCCTTGAATCTTGATGAGCTAATGATGAAGAGTCAGTTTCAATGCCAGAACAACCCAGCCTCCATTTTTACAAGCTGATGTTTAAATGTGCTGTCACTACAGCTGACCACAACAAAAATTAGCAGATATTTTGATTCTGGCTTGTCTGCACTAATTTCAGATGTTTGATACAAAATACATACCACATCCAAATCAGAAATACCACATCCAAACCACCTTAACTACCTACATGAACTAAAAACAGCAGTTATTCAGCTCTGATATTTTAACTCCTCCAAAGTTAAAAGTGTGCGCACACACATATACATTCACCTTCAGGCACCCTCTTGAAGCATTATCAGACTAATTCCTTTGAAAGCTTCCATAGCCTCTCTATTCAGATTTTGCCAGATAGTGTGTTAGTAATTTGTATTTGAGGATTTTAGACCAAGCGCTGAATAGTCTACCCAGCCAATAACTCTCATGCTGACGTCACCTACATATAGATAATTTCCTGAAAGCAGATAAACATTCAGACAGGTAAATTCCTACATTTAGGTCATCACAATAAGACAGACAATAAAAAATAAGGGAGCTTCCACAATGGCAGTTTTAGCCCTCTGAATGAAATTTGCTTACAACATTACAGATGGATTAGAAGGCAGAACCAGTTTACACCTCAAGAATTCCCAGAGAGCCTTCAGGCAAAGCTGCTGAGATGACTCACAAAACCTTCCACAATGGTCAAGAAAATTAGAGTGCAGAAGTAAGAGTGGAATGACTGAATTATTCTGTGCCGTGTCCCCACACTTAAATTCAGCCAACACAATTCTTGGAAGTCAGCATGCTGTGTATCAATTCTAATGAGGTCCTGAAGTAGAGATTTTAGACAAGGGGAAGGGGAATACCTTACCTCCAGGTGAAGAAGGAACATAATTCTCCACATCATGTGCTTTACATTTGATGTTTGACCATACAAGACGGCAACTGATACAGAATGTGAAACCTGACATCCTGTCTGCTTAACAAAGACAGGCAAAGCTTTGGTTCAGCTCCAAGAAATCACAACACTACTTCCTGCATTTGGTGCCAAAACAGTGAAGACAGACAGTTCTCTCTCTACAGACAGGCTAGGCTATGGCAAAAGGAATTAAAACAACCCAAACAAACTCAAGTCAAAAACCCAAAACTCTTTGCATGAATACTCTTTTTACTCTCTGTTTAGTCCATGTGGCCAACTTCAGGTGACCATACAACTTTCAGTATTTATTTTGAAAAATCATGGTCCAGCCATTCAAAATATAAATACACTAAAGAAAGCAAACAATTTCTGAAGCTTCAGTACATTGCTTCTGAGAGCAAAGGGCTGTCAGGCAACTGTGAATATTCTTTTTTTTCCTTTGGGGTTGCTCTACCATGGAAATTGATACAAGCACTAATGCCTATTACACACCAGCGTGTAATGCAGTACAGCACACTGGTTATACAATACACCATTGTTCAATAAACTGTTAAGCAGTAAAACACTGCTTACAAAAGGCCATATGCTTGTCAGGTAGATTGTCAGAAGAAACTGTTACGCATTGTAATGAGAGGGAAACAAAACTTAACTCCTCCCAAAAGTTAACTCTCTTTTTCAAGGTAAATTAACACCAATTAACTACATTCTTTCATTAATCTTCCCAAATAGTGTTCTTTCAGATAAAGCTACAGAAAACCTTAACCTTAAAGATAAGTCTCTGATTTGTATGTGCTGAGTGTTTTACGCTAACTGGAACAAACCTAAGTTAGTTCAGAGCATGAAGGCCGCCCATTCAGATCATAAATGTAAAAGCAATTATAAAAACCACTCACAAAACAATGTCACTTCTACCTACAACAGCACACTTGGTTTCCAGTTCTGGCTGCTTTGACAAGGCAAAGAGATTCAAGAAACAGCAACTTATTTCCCATTCACAAATGCAAACGATTTAAACTGCTAATCCTAAGAACTATAACAAATAATGGAAAGGAAACGGCTTCCTGAAGAAAGTGGAGAAGATTCTACATGAAAGAGGTTATGATTTTTTTTTATACTTCATAAAGCTAAAACCAGCTTTGATTGTAAAGTGTGTAATACCAGTAATAGAAGATCTACAGCTACATGTGCTGTAGACAACCGGACAGAAAACTGTCAAGGGAAGAAAAATATGTGTGTTTCTTTCTATTTTAACGTCAGAAATGCCCATCAGTAAAGCCTGCAGTGACAGCATAAGTAGTTGTGATTCCTCAAGTATCACCTGTATGCACACTTTTAAACTCACCGCTTCTCCACATCATTCCAGTTGCTGAAAAGCTTTTCATTTTCTTTTTGCAGATACTCGTTTTTCACCTGTAGTCTTCCCAGGCAATCCAGACAGTAACCAATCAGATCCTTCACCACTTCTGCTGGACAGGAAACTTTCTGCAGCTCCAGAGACCCCAGTCTAAACTGGAACACAATGAAAGAATGAGTTAGTTCACTTGTACTAGAAAGATAACAAAATTTTTTTCCAATAACCTCATTGGTCCTGCGAATGCTGGTGGAAGAGAAGTTGGCAATTGGTGAATGCAGCCCAGAAAGCCAACAGTATTCTGGGTTGTATCAAAAGAAGTATCACAGCAGGTCAAGGGACCTGCTCTGCTATTGTAAGAGTCCTGCAGTCCCCAACATAAGAAAGACACAGAACTGTTGAAGCAAGTCCAGAATAGGCCACAGGGATGATCGGAGGGTTGGAGCACCTCTGCTGTGGGGACAGGCTGGGGAAGTTGTGGTCAGCCTGGAGAAGGCAAGGCTCTGGGAGGACCTTATAGCAGCCTTCCAGTACCTGAAACGGGCCTACAGGAAAGCTGGAGAGGGACATTTCACAAAGGACTGTAGTGATAGGACAAGGCAGAATAGCTTCAAACTAAAGGAGGGGAAATTTAGATTAGATCTTAGGGAGAAATTCCTTGCTGTGTGGGTGCTGAGGCACTGGAACAGGCTGCCCACATAAGTTAACTGCATTACCTGGAAGTGCTCTAGGCCAGGTTGGATAGGGCTTTGGGCAACCTGATCTGGTGGTGAGAGGCGTCCCTGCCCCATGGCAGGGGGAGGTTGGGCCTAGAGGATCTCTGAGGTCCCTTCCAACCTAATCTATTCTATGACTGTAATAAACCTGAGTATCTATTTAATAAGAAATAACTTACAGTCCTCCAGTTCAGATATAAATTTGTCAGAGGAAGAATTGTGGAAGAACCTACAGTCCAAGTATTTATGTAGCCAACAGATTTTAATGTTCAGCTGTCATTCAACAGGCACAGGACAAGTGTAACCTGAAACAGTAAAACTATTCTTGTGTAGAGCTGAGGAAGTTAGTAAGATAAAGATGCAACCTGTTTTAGGTAGAAAGCATTGTTGATGTAATGCAGAACCACAGAAACTGAAAATCTAACGGTATTTCCAACATGTTCTGCCTAACTCCAGGATGCACAGCAGGAACAAAACCACGTGTTACAGATAAAACAAGTGAATGTTAATTACTTTAAATCAAAGTTAAAGTTGTACTACAAATGCCTCTCTGCAATGCTTGCCTTAGCTGGCAGATGAAAACCAGTCCATGCATTTTCCTCTTCATGGCTCATACAGCAAGTTCTTAATAAAAGGAGTCCCTCCATTAAATAGGCAGCCTCTGTGAGTCAATGACATTAAAAGCTAGGATCTATAATGAATACCTGTGTTTCTTCAGCAATAGGGAGGTTGCATAGGATATATGAGGCCTTCTAAGATTTGTTCTGCCTGGCCTGCCCATTCCTCTTCAATTCTGTTAAATGAGGAACAGCTCAGGCATATATAAAACCCAGTTATCAGCTAAATTATGATCATGATAAGCTGAATGAAGATACAAAACATATTCAACATGACAGTTCAAGTCAGTTGAGGAAGGATACTAAGATTGTTTGAAGAGGGTTGTACCATGATATTAAGAGACACAAACCAGAAATGAAAGACCTGACTTTGGTGCTCTGGAGTGGGTACATGATGGGGAAGCTGAACTAGCTCAAGGTACAGTTTCGCAGCTAATAGAGCCAACAGAAGCTACAGGGGGCTTTTCTGACTGCTTTCCACATTTGCCTGGCTTGACAAAAGACTAGTTGAGGGAGCAGATCTAAAGGAGAGCAGGCTGGATAATGGCGTCCATACTTTGGCCAGCTTTAACAACAGAAGCACATCTTCCAGGAAAGAGGCATGAGAACGACTTGGCTTTAATTAGAAATAGCTACAGAAAAATTGTATTGGTGAGGCCCATGTGGAATAGAATGGGTCATCTCTTACCTCTTGCAATTATTAAAAAGATTGAAGTAACAGTTGCAACTTTTCCCTATTAATAGAACTATTACTCATTTCTTCAACTTGAATACATGGCAATAACATATTAAAAAAATAACTGATATTAAGTGTTACATGCTAGGGAAGAGTTCAGTCTGCGTTGTGGCATCTCACCCAATAAAATCAGAAATACCATTTCATTAATTTTTGTAGTCCATTTTACTTGGAAGGGCATGGAAAATAACTGAATAAAAGACACTTGTGAAGGAGATGTGTAGTATTTTATAGACTCATAGGGCTGTTCGGTTGGAAAAGACCTTCAAGATCTTTGGGTCCAACCACTGTTGGACACTTTTTTAACACCGTGTTTATATTTTTCAACAGTTTGTTAACACATCTTTTAAAATGGAGCTTACTAGTAGTGTACACACAAAGTTTTGCTGAAAGAGACATTTCAAAAAATGCTCATAAATATTTTAAAAGGCATTGATTGAAACAAGCAACAGTCCTTCAATTCAGATATTTTATCTCCGAGCATACTCAGCAGGTTAATTTATCATAGAGTGTGGCAAACGCAAGGGTTCAATTTCAATTTAATTACTGACCTTTCCTCCAAATTCACATGCACCATCTCTAACATGTTGTTTTTCATTAGCTTACATGCATCTGATGGCTACAGATGAAAAGATGCATTTAATTTATTTTTGGAAATTAGATTACATTATCAGTAGCCCACAAACTGATGTGTATTCCCTGGATATCATGCTTGCTGCTTGACAGCACTAACAAAGATGGACATTTGTGTAAAGGAAACTGTTTTCATCACTTGCAAGCCACTGCCAGACTATACGGATAAAGAATTCATGCCACACTTGAATACCAGCCACAGAGATAGAGAAGTACAGTAGAACAGATAAATAGCAACACAATCCTCTCCTGTGGAGGAAACAGGAAAAGGAGCACATATTTTGGTCTTATGATTGTAATGTAATCAGCTGAGATAAGCTATAGGGCAAAAACGTTTAAACATGGTAAACAAGCATTGCCCAAATTACTGTTTAATCAGCACAAAAGAACAAAATACAGGTTAAAGTGAAAAACAAGAGATTTCAGAAGAAAGCCGGTTCCACTCACAATCAAAATCGTGCCAAACACGCAGCAGGCATTTCAAAAGCAATTGTAATTATAAACACCAGTTCAGCCTCTTAAAGACACCACATAATGCAACACCGCTAGGGCAATGTGGAGTTGTGAAACTGCAAAATACATCTTCATGGACCTCTGCCATGAAAAGATTTCTGATAATCTGTAAGGAAAGATGTCTCTTCTATAAAACCAATCCACCAAAAGAAACCAAATCAGGTACTCGGCAATGCTACCTTTTTCTCAAAACAGAGACAGGGGGAGGAGCCACATTGCAAAGACTGGGAGGAGCAAGAAATGGATGTCAATCTGATGAGACACTGCTAATGCAGCCTATCACAGAGGAGGCTCTGGGTAGATTTGCCACAGTGATGTAGGGAAGTTAGCTGACCATCTTTTTAGGTGTTCATTTCAAAGTCCAACGCAGGAACAGTTATTCTTTAGTTTAGTCATTAATTCATGCTGTATGCAAAGCATTTGAGTACTACATACTTTTAAGTATTTTCTCACATTGGACCTCACTGTACTGCTGTTACGAGGTCCACAAAAGGTCAGCAAAGCAAGCCCATCACCAGGACACTTACATTTATCAGGCAGGTACTCACGTATCAACTGAAAAAAAAAACAACCCTAAACCACAAGGCTTCTGCAAAACAAGTAGATTGAACATCAGGAAAAAAACTTCACAGAAAAAGTGGTCAGACACTGGAATGGCTGCCCAAGATGGTGGTGAGTCACCATCCCTGGATGAGTTTAAAAGATGTTTAGATGTAGTGTTGGGGAACATGGTTTAAGGGTGAACTTGTAGAGTAGGATTGATTGTTGGACTTGATAATCCATGGGGTCTTTTCCAACCTGAATGATTCTATGATTAAGTATTCTTCTGTATCTTCTTTCCCCACTCCAGTCATCTGACTTTAACTCAGCATAATTACAGACACAAATTATCCAGGCTGCACATTCAAGAGTTCAGTGCAGAAAAAGATGGGACACTTAGGATACAACCCTAATTAAGCCAAAAGTAGTGTGTTATTGGGTATACAACTTTTGTTTTGCCTCCTTCACAGAAAAAAATTATACAAGTCCTTCTTAGACTCTTTTTGCCAATTATTTGCTAAAACAAGCTACAAAATACTGCCTGTTCAACAGACAGCAATGTGAGCACTAACAATAGCAACATTCTTGTTACAACTGATTGGCATTTGCCCTGGTAAAGAGCCCAGTGCTGAGAGACTGATAAGCTATAAAGGCAGCCAGATCCACTTAATTTCCAAAGCTTCCAGGCAAAGCTTGAGCCTTTTGTAACACAAGGAAAATGAAATCTCAGGGCAGTTTTGCTCTGGAGTTCTGCTGACATCCCAAATTAGAAAGCAAACTGGTAAAAGAGCAGATGCACAAAACAGCACAATTTCAGATGCAAGGGGTTTTAATTTGGGACAAACATGTAACTTGCTGCACTGGTTATGACAGAATTCTATTAACATTGAATGCTGCTTTTTTTTTGGGGGGGGGATCATATTGCTTAGCTCCTGTATGCAACTAAACCAAGACTCTGGGTATCTGTCCTTCACCTTCAAAGCCACAGTAGTGAAACTAGAAACAACTCTAGTAACATTCACTAGAAGCAAAGATCAGGGTATAATAGGAAACAGTTAACTGGGAAGGATATCCAGTAAAACAGATATGGCTTACTGCACCAGTGGAAGCTCAACATTAACACTTCAATAAGTTAATTTTAACTACAAAGTGTCCATGATTTGGATCACATTTTTAAGGTGAGGGTCATTTTGTACATTCCTGCGCAGTGCTGCTCTCTACATCGATTTATGTTTCCTGTCATTCTTCCAGCTGCTGCAGCTTTGTATCATCTGCAGATGTAATTAATGTCCTTCCTACTACCCTTTTCAGATCGTTCAAGAAAGCATTATGTAAAACAGTGAAGCACTAAACACTTCATTTATACATAGAAGCAGCAGATCTGCTAGAGGTCCTAGCGGACTGCAGATCAACTGTGACTGATATACTGCTCCCCTTAAATATCTTCTTTGTTGTTTGCTGGTGCTTTTTTTTTTTTTTGTTATTATTTTTAAAAGACAAAGATTAACACAGAACCAATTAGACAGTTATGTTCCTCTAATGATAAATCACATCCAGCACTTACCCACTAGACCAGGATTTTAAGCTTAGAAGCAAAAAAAAAAATTAGAAGCTTACGACAAAATTGCCATTATCCCATCTTCTCTCACCCTGACCAGTTTGTCTGCTACACAAGAAGAAAGAAATTATCTCAACTATAAGTCAGAAAATATTTCAGAACTGAAAAGCTTCCCAAGTAATTTTTCTTCTATTTCATCTAGAAAACACATCACACAGGGGGAAAAAGGTTATCAAAATATGAGCCAATACACTTTTTAAAAAATCTAAAACTATGTGAAAATAACTATTCTGTAGAGAGAGTGGATTTAAATTTTGCAATTAAAAATAGCTATACAATCTTTGCATTACGACATGCCTTTAGAAATTAAAATAACAATACTTCAGGCAATAAGTATCAAAGATTACACACTGAGAGGAGAAGCCATTTGCACATTCTCTACTCTGAGGCAGAATCTTAAGCCACGTACTAACAGTTATCTGATTTCCAATAACAACAATTTTTCATTATGACATACTAGCCTAAAAAAAAAAAAATGCTCAAACGCTCCTCGTACCTGCAACACTGGCCAAGATTTCTCTGTGTATTGCTTAAGTATTCTGATACTCATTTCTAACAGTGTTTGTTACCCAAAATACATTTTCTGCCTTGTGAAAAGTGCACTTACTTAAAGATGTAGACTTTGTCTTCTCTTGTCTTATCAGTCTGGGTGATTCACCTGATGGCTGTGCAGCCATTCAGGAAGACTTGGACAGGAGGGATTGGCAAAGAGGAATTTAATAAGGATAAGGGCATAGTTCATCACGTGGGAAAGAGTAATGCAATGCATGAATACAGGTTGGGGGACAATCTAGTGGAGAGCACTTCCATGGAGAGAGATCTTGGAGATCTTGTGGACAGTTAAGAACTCCACAGAATTTGCTCTTGTGGCCAAGAATGCAAATGGAATCCTGGGAAGGATCAAGAAGAGTTTGTCCAGCAGATCAAGGCAAGTTCTTCTTCCTCTTCACTCTGCCCTAGTGAGGCCCAAACTGCAATATTGTGTCTAGTTCTGGGCTCCCCAGTCCAAGAGGGATAGAGACTTGATTGAGAGAGTTCAACAGAGGGCTATGAGGATGATTAGGAGACTGCAGCACTTGCCTTATGAAGAGAGATTGAGAGACCTGGGACTTTTCAGCTTGGAAGTCAGATGATTACGACAGGATTTAATCCCTATCTATAAACACATGAAGACTGGGTGTCAAGAAGAAAGAGACAATCTCTTTTCACTTGTGACCTCTGATAGGACAAGGGGTAATGGGTGCAAGCTGGAACACAAGAAGTTCCATTTCAATACGAGGAAAAAATCCTTTACCGTAAGGCTTACAGACAACTGGAGTAGACTGCTCAGGGAGGTTGTGAAGTCTACTTCTCTGGACAATTTTAAGATCCATCTGGATGCATTCTTCTGTAACCTGTCTTAGGTTCTGTGATCCTGCTGGAGCAGAGGGGTTGGAATCAATGACCCCTAGAAGCCCCTTCCAATCCGTAATGATCTGTGTATAGTAGCTCTACAGTGTCTTTCTCTCTCCAATATATACTTAAATGCTAACTATTAATATCTTGCTTTTTCCTTCTGTATTTTGAAAATGACTTCAAATAATTTTTAATGAAAGCACATTTACAGTCACTTTCAATCGGATTTTGAAATGAAAATATTCCTAGTGTGTGAAGTAGTTGATGTATATTTAGTAAGACTAGATGATCTTTCCAGGTCCCTTCCAATCCCTAACAATTCTATGATTCTATGACAACCTATAAGAAGATCCTCCCTAGCTCACTTAATCTTCCTCTTTTCCTATACCTTTGGAGTAGGACTCAGAGATCCTTGCATTCTGTTTCTAACCATAGTATTTCAAATGGCGTTACACTTCAGCTGGGTTAGAAGTTACTAACATCTACACTCTTGCAGACAGACTCTGCCTCTTGCAAGGCATCATCTATGCAACTGTCCTTTCACCAAGGAAATATTAATGAAGAATTTGAGGGAGGAAAAAATTCCACAGCAGCCCACCAGCATGGAGCAGCTGTGTAGTCCCTCTCTGTCTTTATCAAGACTTGCAGTTTGTAACAGCAGATGTGACCCCCGAGTTGAAGCAGGAAAGCCCTACAAAACCATATAACAACAGATCCTTTTGTCATTGCCCTGTCCTGAGCATCTCTCAACACCTCTTCTGCACTAGAAGGAAGCTACTCTGGGAGGGGTACTTTTGCACTGTCTTTCCATGCCACCGATTAATGCCTCATCAGCTGGGTGTTTGTGAACCAGGAAGGACAGAGGAGCAGTCAGGGTGCTTTTTTGTTAATAAAAATCCCATGGTCTGAAACCACATGTTTTCAATACTCAAAAAGTCATCTTAATACTTCCAAGAGCCATGCCAAAACAAACAATTTACTCATTTATTTTTTAACACTTGCACAAATTTATACCTAGAAAATCTTGCTAGGACCAGATATGGAAAGCTATCAAGTAAACTATGCTGAAGGCACCTACTGATGAGCTTGCATGTGGCTGGTACTGTAAGTTAATTCTTTACCACAGTGTTAAAGACTAGCCATAACACACAGAACACCACCAAATGCTACACTAATTCAAAAGTTAGATGTCTCTTCCAACCTTGCACTACAATAGGCAGCGAATGATACAGCAGCTTTCTTTTCTCCGTTGAGAGCTGGAACTCTTGCATGACAGTTAGGCTGTGATTTCCAAAATCTGCATTGCTCCTGTCAGTTAAGTATCAGCTACCTCTTCTACTCCACACACACACAAAGACAGAATCAATACTTTGATAAAAAATAAATTTTTTACTATGCAAATACCTATTAATTTAAAAGAGGAAAATGTTAGTGAAAAATTCATGTACAGGGTTAAAGAATATGACCTACAAATGAATGATGCTGACACTTAGACATAGAAAGTATTGTTACAGGCTTGAATCTGGAAAGCATTATACCATTTTTATTTCTTAAGTCAATCAGTGAGTGGTCTTGATTTTTTAAAGCTGTGCCACTATTATCTCCAGGGAAATCATTCAACAGTAACCATGACATCCTTGGGTGTGGTAATAAAACGAGCACACTCGACTTGCACAATACAGTGATGACAATGTGAAAGCAGAAGTTGCTTTTGTAAAGGCAAACTCTAGGAAGCTAGAAAATTTACGAAGTACAGTGGAAGCCAAGAAATTTTGCTGGTTACATCAGTCAGTATAAAAATATGATCACTGATTAAAAAAATCAAGTTTAAGATAAAAACTCTGCCTTTCTCCACTCTTGCCTTTCCCTCCTGAAATGTCATTTATGAGGACAGTATTACTTCATCCTCAAAAAAAGTTATCTCCCTTCTTGACGAAGGCATTACATCTATTCAAGAGCAAAACAGCTGACATAAGTGTTTGCTATTTTTCTTAGGTTTTTACTACTATTAGCTCCACATCAACTGATGAAATTCCACCTGGTTTCACTATTTTGTATAGCAGGGGTTCCCAAATATTCTGGGGAGTGCTTTGCTGCTTCTCACACCCTCAAACCCACACGTTCATGGCACTGTGGCCACCTTAACAACTGCAGTGCAAGGAGGCTACATCTGTACAGCAAACTCAGAAGTTGGGAAGGTTGCCAGGTACACTAGCATTACATACATGTCTTTGGCCCGTGCCCACGACCACCTCACCAAACACTGCAGGCTCATGGAAAAAGTTGGAGCATCCCAAGGACCAGTCTAAAGAGGCAGTTTGCATGCAGTCATCCTCTTCAAGAGGCTGAGTTTAATAGCACAGATATAGACTGCTCCCCACCAGTTGGCCTTTATGCCTGGGAACATTCCCAGGAAATTTTAATTTACTGGTGCAACAGCAACCACAGCAGTCCCTAGAATACTGCTGTGTCAGTAAAATACAGAAGCCACTGTATTTTACTAGATTAAGAAGGACTGAACACATTGCAGAAGGAAGTCTCAGGTTTCCTTTTTGATGGAAAATCTGGATCCCAGGGAGAGGTAAGAAATAAGGTTCCAATACTTTCAAGTTATTCCATCCATGCTTCTTCAAGCTGTACACTGCAGCATGGGCCAGACTGGAATCAGATTCCTCTCCCGAAAGCTCTTCATAGAGTCATTGATTGGGATGACTTCTGTGGTATTCTTTCTACCCTCATGCCCAAAGCAGGGCCAACTCAGAGGGTGGAACAGGTTCCTCGAGGCTTTATCATGCTGGGTCTTGGAAACCAGCATGCGCTGATACCACAGGACCTCTCTGCACAACCTGTCCTAACTGACCTAATAGCAAAAAACTTTTACACTATATCCCATTGGAAACTGTTTTGAATTTATATCTGATTCCCTCATCTTCACGATTCACCACTGCAAACTGCCCAGCTCTGTCTTCTCAGTAACTTCTTTGGAGGTACTGAGTGGCCACACCTGAAGCTAACTCTTTCCAAAGTAGCCCTTATCCAACAGCTGCTCCTCACGAGCCAAGTGTTCCAGCTCCTGTCCACTCTGGCGATGCTGCACTGGATTCATCCCAGCTGACCAGTGCCCTTCTTGTACTAAGAACTCAAAACTAGATGCTGTATCAAACTGACTAACTAAATGAAGAGGCGTAGCCCCTTCACACACTTCACTAATTGTGCTTCTCTCAATATAGCCCAGAACACTTGTTGGCGTCACTGCTGCCAGGGCTCAGACTCAGTCCAGTGCCCACCAGGACCCCAGACCTTACCTTCACAGCTGCTCCTCAGGCACACCACAGCCAGCTCATACACTTGTAGGGTCTCTTCTGGCCCTGGGCAGAGCACTTTGCATTGGACCCCTTTCTTTCAAGTAGTTCCTGTCACCCCATTGCCCCAGCCTGACCTACCCTTGAGAGCATCCACTGGTAACTCCAGCTTGGTGTCAACTGGAAACTAAATTACTTCCTCTGAGCTACCATTGATATGATAATGTTGTAAAGATATGAAAAGAGACAGCCCCAAGAGAGATCACTGTTGCCCTTCACTTATCACCAGCCTCCAGGCCCCTCCATTACAAACTAACTGCTGTCCTCTGAGTCCCATCATACATCTGGTACTGTATGCATCTCATTCTCCACCCATCCACATCATAACAGCCCAACCTAGGCACAACATCTAGACACTTCAGGCACAAATCCAGCCATTTTATCACAGAAGGCACGTTAGAGGCAGACAAAGTCTGCATGGACTGATTTACACTTGGCAAATCCGCAACTCTCAATCATAAACTTCATGTGCCCAGAAATAAGTTTTAAGAAGAGTTACTCCAAGACCTCACAAAAAACAAAGTGAGCATGACCAACATTTTCTCTGAGTATCAGTTCATCATTTTTTGAAGCCTGGAAAAAGGTTCACCATTCAACACTTGTCCATGATCCCTCTCAGTTTCTGAGGGCTTTCAAATTCAATAAGAAAGCAGCCTCATAAAGACCAAGTCTCAAAGCACTTGAATGCGGCTCATCTAGTGTAATGGAACTGGGTGGATTGTTGTGGTAGACAACACATGTAACATGAAAAGCTAGCTCTGCTCAGCAGCCTAAAAGTCTTAACCACACTTGGGTTTGCCTAAAATTCATTAAGATCCTTGGAAGCACTGCATTTTGACTGCCCATATTTGAGATTATTCCAGGAAGAACTTCTCAACATAAAATCCCAGTGCTCTGTTGAGGTAAAAGAGGAGGGTTTCTTTGGAAACATTGATATTGTACCAAAAGCTGAACATAATTTTCCTCATACCTCAGCTGAGGAAAATGCTTTGCAATCACAGAAATGATGTCTATAAACCCTCTCATTAAGCAAGCAAAGTTTTTCAGTTTCTTATCTCACTAGTCTAGCTGGAAAGCTGTTTGTGAACAATGCTTCCTCAACACATGCATACCCATTCGCTCTGAGACAGACGCTGTTCCTTAGCTATACTGTAGGATTTTTCTCACACTCTAAGTGTTCATAAATGGTTAGAGAATTCTTTTTCTGTGTCAGTATTGAAGTACATTTCAGTATGGTGGCTTTGACTACATATATTTTAAGATCACTATTCCTCCCACCATACAGCTTCGTCCCAATTTTGATTTGTATTTCTTGACTACAGATGTTCAGAAACATACACATAATCCTGAAGATATACCATGATTAAGTAGGTGCTGCACACATGCAGATATTAATTGCATGTTTTATTTCTTTCTTTTACCTTATCACATTTGCCCTGTAAGAATCATCAGGATATGGGCATTATCTATATTTGAGAAGGCCTAGTTCTTCAGGTGGTTTTGCATTAAGTATGGGCAAATGAAAACAGTACACACATCAAATATGGCTTAAATAGACCCTTCACAAGACAAAAAGGTGAGTGGTGTAGATAGATAAGAGCAGTTGTGTGGGTGAAAGGAAGACACCTATTGAGCAAGACACTAGGAACTTCTTCATCGTGACAGAGCACTGAAATGGGCTGCTCATTGTGGGTTGTGGAGTCTCCTTCTCTGGAGACATGTAAAACCCGCCTAGATACGTTCCTGTACAACTTGATCTAGGTGGTCCTTCTCTGGCAGAAGGATCGGACTAGATGATCTTTCAAGGTCCCTTCCAAACTCTAATGTTCTGTGATTCTTTCATAGACTGCATTATATCTGTTTGTCTCTCTTTAAAAGCTTGGGAAAACTTCCTTGTTAGTCTTTACACTCCTTAGAAACATCATGTTTCACAGATCTGTACAACCAGCTACTTCTGTGGCGCTTAATCCCTCCCATGCTGAAATGGTCTTTAGCTACTGAATTTTGACAGATGTGATACAGTCTGGTTAAGACTGGTATCCAGACTGTTATAAAAAAATGAGATACATTTCAAAAACTGCACCAACTGAGCAAAGTTACAGAGCATTTGCAATGTTTATGTCTCCAGGTGCTAAGTTACAGAAAGCTGCTAATAATTTCTTGACTATTATACAACTGACTCTCATAAAATTAGAAATGCACTGAACACTAAAATGCACTGCAGCAGTAACACTCAGCACTTGTGATTCAGGTCCTTCTTCCAATTCTTTCCCAACAGTAATCAGACAAGTGTTCCACTTTACTGAAAAATCAAAAAAGTCTGAGCATTTGGACCAAAAAGGCAAAGCTCCAGAAAGATCAGGTGCAGTAGTTACTTATTAGAATAATAAATATGGAATGGGTAATGCGGTATTATTATTCCACAACCAGTAGGAACAGACCATGACACTGTAAAAAATAAATGGCTCAAGCAGTTCATTGAATTTGGGATACCAGTAATACTTCACGAAATAACTGGTGGGTTTGCATGTGTGCATACATCCAAGTGCTTATGTACATTCATGCTTCTCTTTTATCATTCTTTTCTATCCTTCAGGCAATATTGCCCATTCAACTACTCCACTCTCTGCTACCAGTCTGCCTGTGAAGACAGTACAAAGACAAGCGAAGCAGAACGTCCTGAAAAGATCTCTTTCATCTCTTTTCCTCATTAAATCAATGGTTCCACAATAATGAGACACTTTCCTACTTCACTGAGTGGCAAGCAGGTCTGTGGGCAACACAGCTACTGAAGGCTTGTTTTCTATGCTCATGACTCTTGAGCTGGATCCCCTAATGTCTGAGAAGGTGAGAAATCCAGTCAAAGCTTTTCCTTTATTTAGTGCATTCATAACTTCTTTCCCATGAGGATTTGCTAGTGTCTAATAATACAGTTGATTTCATTCCACAAGTTTTTCCAAAGCAGACATATGAATAGGGTCTCTCTTTCTCCATCCAGCCAACTATTTCCACAAAACTAGTAGGAACCTGATATCTTTGAGACCTTTACTCCTGTCAAATCTACTTGAAATTGGCCAGTAGTTTCAAAAATTATTAGGGTGGAGGGGGAGGAGGCAAGAGACTGGGAGTCAGCAGAGGCGCACAGCATGACCACATAAGCTTTGCTTCCTTGCACACTATATAAGATTCTTAAAATTGCCCTAAATTCATTAGGAAATGAGCTGTACTTGCAGACCTGAACAAGTTTTCTTCCCGATTTTTCACGTAACTTACAGTATGGCAGAAATACAACAGACCCTAGATTCATGGCTCAACGAAATACATGAACAGCTCACAACTATGTTAATTTAGATTTCAAAGGGAAAGCCTATTAAGATAGCTTTAGTCAGAATCCATTTGTTACAAGCTAAGAACAAAATATCAGCTATTACCATAAATCAACTGATACACAAACTTAGACCATAAAATTTAACTCGTGTTTGAGGCCTGAATCCCAAAAGCATGAAAGAATGCCTGCCAGTGATTTTTAATTTAATCTGCTCTGTTCTCTTTTTTTGGTGGGGGGGTCAAATATTCTGCATTACTGTTTGGGTTTTCAACTCAAAAATTATCCCAGAACAAAGCTTATTTTAAGGAAAACTTTAAAGTAGACTGTGAATGTATACATAGCATATACACATAACAACAAAAAAACCCCCAATGCAACCTTTCTGATAACCTCTGGAGAAGTTTCTACAGATGTTATGAAAGGTACATCCAGATAAATGCGCTTTTAGCAAAACCCTCCAAAATAAAAGCAAGGCTTGCAGGAGTGCTTGTGATATTACTGTCAGTAAGAGTTCCAAGGTAACAAAGTACGAATGATTAATACCTCCAAGATTAAAAAACACCACCACATTATGTGTTAGCTGCTGCAAGACTGGAGTATTTTAAAACTACCTGACAACTGATCATATTCCTACATGTGAAACCCAGACTGCAACTTTCTTTAAAAAAAACTTTAATCAAACATAACTGAAATGTCTGGAGTAATAACTGTCAGATATTAAGACAACTTGTCTTGGGAGCTACTTCCTTTCAAACACTGACCTTTAGGTTTGGGAAGTAATGGAAACTATAAAGTGCTTCTTGAATACACCCTTGGAACTAATGCGCCAACATTTTGCAGTAATTTAAAGTCTGACTCCCCCTGAATGTGCTGTTCTCTGACAGTTAACAGCTCAATGATTGCACATGGGTTTTTTGCTTGGAAAGTAAACGTATAACCACGTGAATAAGCATGAGATAATGCCTAGACCGAGGCAAAATATAAAAGTGTTCCCAACTAAGCACTACAAACAATTTTCCAGTGTGAGTAATAACACAAGACTCATTTAGAACAACCATTGACTGTTTTCTGGGTGGTTTTTTTACCCTTTGTTTACAACATCCTTTCAGGACCTTGACAGCCACTTGCTAAAAACTCTGAGATCCAAACATATAATTACTTAATAAGAACTCCATTGACTAGATTTTATCCCATTCAAGAAAACAAGAGACTTAAGCTTTTACTCTGTAGTACTAAATTCACCTCTCAGAGCTATGTGGTGAACATCTGCTTGCACTGTGCACCACCCAAACAACATGAAAATCCTCACTGAATAAGATAAAATGTCTGGTGAGGCCAAAATTCCAAGTATTGCTAAGTACATAGAAGCACACAAACACTTCTATAAATTAACAGGATATTCAATGCATGGTTTTTTGTATTCAAGACCTAAATTAAAGAAAACAGAAAAAGCTCATTTACTATTTTAATGCAGGAAGAAAGAAGCTCAGATTCATGAATTCAATGCATGTGAAAGAAACTGAGTTGTATCTGTCTACACTTATGTCCCTTCCCTTACTGATTGATTTAATCACCATCAAGAGACTTCTTTCACCCCCTTTAAGCAATACATTACCCCACAGATAAGCAGAGTGAGCTCCTACATACAGAAGCTAAGCCCTTCTAGCCTGTCTTAATGAACACCTCTTTTGCCTTCCTGCAGGAACCCACATTGCTGTAGCTGCCTTCATGACATCTTAATTTTATGTAAGGACAGAAAAAAAATAAATGAAGTATTAAAAAAATTGAGTATTTGCCTCTCTTCACTTTGTCACAAGAATACTCCCTGTAAAAGTGGTGGTGTAAGACCACCTGTAACTGTGTCTTAGAGACCACAGTATCAGTCCTAACCTAACACAGATTCAGCAATCAAACCCTGCTCAACACATAATTATAATGCAAAGGAGAGACTTCTATCTAGAAAATTTTACCTGTTTACTACCAGCAGCAAACCTGTAACCCAGAACAGACAGGAGAAAGATCATCCTTTGAGCCATTTTTCTCAAAATGTCTGCAGCAATCGTGTGACTGTTGAGAACAGTGACTCCAGGATTTCTGCCCTTTTTATTTGGATATACACCTCTGAACAGAGGAACACAATAAAACAGCAGCTGCAGGAGACTTGAGAAGTTAAAATCATTATGATACCTTTACTAAAAGTAATTATCTGTAACTGTTCTAGGCCAGCATCAGCCTAACACCTAATACTGGAATGACTTGGGAAAAGTGTATTTTATACTGTCCCTTCTAGGTAGCAGCTCAGAATAGATATTCAGCCTTCACAGAAGATCTACAAAAATTGAGGTGCTGAGGTACATTCGTGGAAGACCAAGGAAGCTGGTAAAGGTTCTAGAGCACAAAACTTATGAAGACCCCCTGAGGGAAGTGGGCTTGTTTAGCCTGGAGAAAGGAAGTTGAAGAAAGAGACCATAATGCTGTCTACAACTACCAGAAAGGAGGTTTTAGAGAGGTGGGTGTTGCTCTCTTCTCACAAGCAACAAATGATACAACAAGAGGAAATAGCCTCAGGGTTGTGGCAGGGAAGATTTAGGTCAGATGTTAAGAAAAAAATCACCAAAAGGGTTATCAAGGCCTGGAAAAGCATGCCTAGGGCAGTCCTGGAGTCCCCATTCCTGGAGGTATTTAAAAGACATGTTGATGTGGTGCTTAAGGGCATGGTTTAGTGGTGACCTGGTAATGCTGGGTTAATGGTTGGACTCAATGACCTTTTCCAACCTAAACAATTCTGATTTGACAGCATGACTACACTTCATTTCAGGATGCTAGTGTTCACCTTCTCTTACTATACATATACATCACTTTGCTCCCAGGCAAAGAAACAATTTAATACACACAAAAAAGGAGACTGTTTATTTCTCAGAGATTTTCCTACAGTCTAAGCACAAATAAATTTACTAAAATCTTGTTTATGCTCTGGGCATGAAATTAGGGTTTCCCTTCTCAAACCTGGCACTACTCAAATCTCCATGTTTCATAATGAGTCTAAGACTAAGTACTACTGCAAAAAATATTATGTTACACATCATACTGTGTAAGAATAACTAAACTATGACATTTTTATTCAATAAGTAAAGGCAGTCCTAGAGCAATGACTTATCACAGGACACTTCTGAGGGACCAAATGCCATTTTTCAGAGTGACTGACTCAAGGTGATTACCGAGTTGATACGAGAGATGTGCTCACTGGCACTACAAACTCAACTCTAGAAAAATAATTTCTCAGTATGAACTATGATCATGACAAAAGGTATCAAATGTTTTGCATTAATGAAGTATATTTAATTCTAAGAAAGATAATGTTTTTCTGAAAATTCAAATCCATTAATTTTACTTACATCTATATATATGTACATAGGTACATAGACGTATGATATAAAGACAAATCCGTTATCTATAAACAATCTAATCCTTAAAACAGATGCAATTACAATATGTGTCTTTTCATAAAGGAAGTTTTTGCTAAAATCAAAAATTGGATCAAATTCAATTACAAAATATTTTCCCTGAAATCTTATAAATTCTCATCTGTAAAAGAAATATGGCTAATAGATAAAAATGTTATACTAAAGTGGTTGCTAGCAACACAAACCAAACATTTATTTTTCTTCCACATAATACTATTTTCAAAAGTTGTCATCAGAAACTATTTAGTGAATTAAGTTTTCTTAAGCCAAGACAAGCCTGGAATAAGAAAAGCATTTATTTCTCACAATTAGAATTCTATAGAGCACAACTGACTACTTCACGGGACGGTGTTTTATGACTTGTTAATATACAGCCTGTTGAAGTTACAGCATTTTAATTCACTAGGATCTCAATTCCTGATTCCATCCTTTACAAGTTCAGCACACAACTTCCTTCAGAAAGTTGTTTCTATTTTTAAGATGAGGCAGTGAAATAGGTTCTTTCATTACACTTGTATTAGAAGAAGCAGAAATATATTCTGTACTGAACAAACATGACATCAGCAGGATGGTTCCAAACCATTAGAAACAAATATCAGTTTTAAAAGTAATCAAACCAATTACTATGGATCCAACCAGGGCAGACCACCTACTCTTCACACCTTATAGTCACCCATACTGTTAGATTCATGCACAAGTAGAGAACCTGGTGGCACGGCTTTCTCTCCACTGACTGCTCAGCCAGGCAGCAGGACATGACATGAGTGTTGGTTTTATGAGCTCAGGTGAAGCACCATCAAGCTACATTGCCTGGATCCACAGACTACAGTCACATCATGCAGTCACAGAACACAGAATCAGTAAGGCTGGAAAAGACCTCCAAGATCATCAAGCCCTACCCATGACCTAATATTGCCACAATCACCTAGACCAGGTCACTAAGTGTCACATCCAGTCTTTTCTTAAACACCTCCAAGTATGGGGACTCCACCACTGCCCTGGGCAGTCCATTCCAGTGTGTCATCACCCCTTCCAGGAGGAAACATGGAACCTAACATCCAACCTGGCCCTCCAGTGGCAGTTTCAGGCCCTGTCCTCTTGTCCTGTCACTGGTTGCCTGAGAGAAGAGACCGACCCCTACCTAACTACAAACTCTCTTCAGGCAGTTGTGGAGAAGGTTCCCCCTCAGTCTCCTCTTCTTCCGGCTAAACACCCCCATGTCCCCCAGCTCCTCCTTATCAGACATTCCCTCCAGTCCCTTCACCAGCCTCATTGCTCCTCTGGACCTACTCTAGCACTTCAATCTCTTTCTTGAACCGAGGGGTCCATAACGGCCACCAGTACTGGAGGGAAGGCCCCACCGGTGTACAGGGTATGTCCCTCATCCTGCTGGCCACACTATTCCTGATACAAGCCAGGATGCCATTGGTCTTTCGTGCCACCTGGGTACCCTGCTAGCTCCTGTTCTGCCAGTACTGCCAGGTCCCTCTCTGCCAGGCTGCTCTCCAGCCACTCATCCCCCAGTCTGTCGCTGCAGGGGGTTATTGTGGCCAAAGTGTAGGACCCAGCCCTTGGCCCTATTAACCTCATCCCATCGGCCTCTGCCCATTGACCCAGCCTGTCCAGATCTCTCTGCATCATATTATTTGCACGAAACAAGAGAAACAAAAATCTTCAGGGACCCATGGAAAAGAGTGAAGCGCCATTTACATTGCAGTGTAGTTAGAATGCATAAGCTCGATGCATTCAAACCCAGAGGCATGGACAGGTTCCCTCTGGGTTTGTCAGACATTTCAGAGGCCAACAGCAGTACACTCTATTTATCACAGGGATGGATCAATGTGGGAAAGTCCCAAAGAATGTAATTGCACCTGTACAGTAATTTCAGTAGAGGAAAAGAGCATTTCTCAAGTCTGTTATATTTTTACACTTTATTTATTTATTTTTCACATCAGCAAAACAGTGCAAAAGAGATAAATTACTCCAAAGGGAGAATTTTCTGAAATCCCTGAGTCTGTAGCAGTAATGGTAAAATAATTAAGAAAATTCTCACAAATCAGAAAGTGGTGGGATGTTTTTGCTTGGTTTTGGTCTGGCTTTAAATTGTTTTTCAAACATCCATTTTATCCTACTCTAGAATAGAAATATGCTAGTAGTAGAGCAAAAAAACCTCTGTTTGTCTAGGGCTGTTTAACAACAACAGGAAAAAATCCTCTCTCAAAACAGAATGCACACAGCAAGGTGGCAAACAAAAAACCAATAAACATGTATATTTCAATTAACAACAAACTGGACAACAAACAGCAAATGCAAGCAATAAACAAAGCCCAAGCAGCAATTTTCCCCTTAAAACTCAAAATGTCACTGAATGTCAAATTAACCATCAGTAACCAGTAACAAAAATCAGTACACTAATATATGGGTAAAAGAAGATTTACAGAGAGAACACGGGTGAAGAAGCACAGTCCTGCTGAGAACTCAACCATTTTTAAAGTCAGATTTCCAGTTTTTGACACTTGATGGTCTGTGTCTTGCCCAGGACTCAAAGACCACCCTACACAGCCAAGCACCCAACACCAAGATCCACACACAGAAAAAGTAGTAAAATTCATCATCTTAATTTTGTATCAGTGTTCCGCTGCCAAAGGAACATAGCTCAGTGAGACAATGGAAACAGGATCTGATACGTTCATGTTGACTAGAACAAAGCAAGGTCTTTCATGGTCTGAACACTTCTTGTGCAACCAGCTATCTTCACATTGTCAAATGGGTAGCGACAGGACTAGGGGGAATGGAGCAAAGCTGGAGATGGCCAGATTTAGAGTGGATGTGAGGAGGAAGTTCTTCACTGTGAGAGTGGTGTGAGCCTGGAATGGGTTCCCCAGGAAGGTGGTGGAAGCCCTGTCCTTGGAGGTGTTTAAGGCCAGGCTGGATGAGGCTCTGGCCAGCCTGATCTATGTTGGGGTGTCCCTGCCCATGGTAGGGGAGTTGGAACTGGATGATCCTGTGGTCCCTTCTAACCCAGACTGACTGTATGATTTGGTCTAGGTGATCCTGTTGTGGCAGGGGGATTGGACTAGATGATCTTTCGGGGTCCCTTCCAATCCCTAATGATTCTATCTTATTGGCCACACATATTATCTAAATCTATTCCTAGTTGAGGTGACAATAAAGAAAAGATCCACCGGTATTTTTGAAACTAACAAAGTAATTGCTAGAGCTGATCCCAATTAGAGTAACACAATGGGTTTGTTAGGTATATACAGGTAGGACCTAAGGAAACGGCTCCTTTTAAGCAAATCCCATCTTGTGCACACAAAGCACATGGATATACATTACAAGCTTTTGAAAAGAAGTTGTATCACGTTCTGGTACAGCTAGTTTAAACACATAAGATGTGCTTATTTGTTCTGAGCTGTAAGCTTAAGGAAATAGTGCTTTCCAGCTCTACATAGCTGAACTGGAATGACTAGTAGCATGAAATAGCCCCGACCATGAAGTAAATAGTGTAAAGTGACTATACCAGCCTACACAAACACAAGTGAGAGATGAACCAGAGCAGCAACACAGCAGACTGGAACAGCTCTTCACTGCCAAACCCCAAGTATAAGAACTCATTAGTAAAAAAAAAAACAAACAAACCCCCAAGCGTAGAGAGTGGGGGATGTCAATATCTTGCTCCTGACAGGATACTGACGTCCTCCTGTCAATACCTTATTCCTGCAAATGGAGGAATATTAGTTCATGTTTTGCAAAACACCAACCTCAGAGCCTGCTAGATTTTTTTGGCAGACCAAGATATAAATCATCACTAAAATAAATAAAACTTAAGTAATGATGATCAGCATTGTTAATTGATCTTTCCTCTTCAAATCAACTGAACATGATAAAGGAAATTACAGCAAACATTTTTTGATAAGAATACCAAAGAGCAAGGGAAAACAAGTAACTGTAACCCAAATTTCTGCTGTAAAATTAACAATTGTCAGAGCATAATGAGACTTTGAAATACAGCATATTTACTCTTTTTCTATTTTGTTTTTAACTAGCTAAGGTTAATGACTCAAGTAAGCTTGAAATTAATGTGAGAATAACACCACACTAACTGAATATAAAGATAAAACTTCCAGCATGGAAGAAACCTCTTGATAATCCTGAAGAGCCTTTGAATGATGGAATCCACCTGCAGTGCAGCCTTCCACATCAAATGAAGGAAATATCACTGTTTAATATTTAAAAGTAAACTGGAAATACTTAGTCTTTACAAACCACTAGTTTCACTAACAAATGCAATTCTCCACATGTCATGTGCCAATCCTCACTTCCAGCAAGCTCAGGTTCTACAGACAATAAGCAGACCAGACCAAAATACAAAATTACTCAGAAAACAAGTGCAAACAGAGAAGGTAGTAAAAAAGTCAACAGAAATTGCACCAAAGTCCAAAGTGAATGTTTCGTCTCCAGGTTTTCTCACTCTTAGCAGTGAGACTGTGTCTAACAGATCAGAGCACTCATATGTGGAAAACTTGACAGAAGGGCCAGGAGAAAAGATAGCTAATTGCTAATTTGCTCCAGACAGCAAATGGAGCTATTGCCAGCACCTCTCCAGAGAAGAATGAAACAACTGTAAATTGCAAAAGGGTTCTATATTGTGTTGTATGACTTAGTTTAAAATTTTCAGAAAGTTATTCTATTTAGTACTTACATATTTTATTTATTTCTCTGTAACAGAAAATGTTCTTCTACAGCATCATCCATCTCTTCAGCACTTATGTTATATTACCTTGCTGTACACCTGCTTATATCTGTGTTTAACACCTACATCCTTGTTAAACTTTAAATGAAACCATCCACAACAGCTATGAAGAAAAATGTGAGCATGATCCAGAACTGCCACCAACAATTTCTCTTCTTTAATCGTGTCTTTGTCAGAGGCTTACACCAAAATATGTTCTTGTGTGACTTGATCTAGGTGATCCTGCTGTGGCGGGGGGATTGTACTAGATGATCTTTCAAGGTCCCTTCCAATCCCCAATGCTTTGCGATTCTGTGAAAATGTCATAGTCCTGAGCACCCATTCAATGCCTGAACACGCAGCCTCTTCCAAAAAGGAGTCACACTTCTGTCACACAAACAGAATAAAGCCTCTGTAGCTGCCAAGATTTGAGTGTATAAAGAGTATCTATCTCTATGAAATAAAGATGCAGTTTTTTATCTGAATAAATTCTGAGGAATGAACTGATGTGTTACACAAAGGTAAGTTTTGCAGACTGACACTTCAGGGCAGTATTTTATGAAATTCTTTGAATCCCATCTCAAACGGTACAACTGCAAAACTGTTCTTACGGATATTATTCTTCTTCCCCTACATGATGAGGCAGCTCACAATAATAGAGAACAAAACACTTTTGTCATACTTTTCCCAAGAGAAAAGAGACCTCTTTGCAAGATAATTCACGTCAAAATGACAAGAAATTGTAGCTACTATGAAAACAAATACTGTATTTCAAAACTCATTGGGAGGATCCTGTTGTGCAAGAGGTCAGAATAGTTCGTGCTTTTCTACTTTAGTTATGAAGTGTAGCTAATGATCAATTCATCTATAAAAATGAGATGTCTTCTATCATACCATGACTGCTTCCTTTTCTTTTATAAGCCTATAACTTAAAACTTGTATACATATGCGCTTCCTTTTCCTCTGATTATCAACTAAAAAAATAGTAACAGATTAGTAAAATCCAAACAAGATCACAGAATCAGAGAACATTAGGGATTGGAAGCGACCTCAAAAGATCATCTGGTANTGTGACCTTCTTGAACTGAGGGGCCCAGAACTGGACACAGTATTCCAGATGCAGTCTCACCAGGGCCGAGTAGAAGGGGAGGAAAACTCAATCTGCTAACCACCCCGCTTCTGACCCACCCCAGGATGGATGAACTCCTTTCTCTTTTCTCCTTGATAAATTAGGAGCAATACTTACACATCACAATATATTTAAATATGCTAGAAATACAGCAAACAGTAGCACAAACTGCATGGTGTTCATAGATAAAAATGGAGAAAAAATTTTGACAATTGTAAAAAATAGGTAGCAGAGAACTGTGGAGCTCATCTTGCCCAAAATCTGTCATCTATTTACGTCTTAACAATTTAATTTTATGGACTTCATAGGACTTTTCTATTAATTTTCTGTCCAAGCACTAAGCTTACTAATGCTATTTGGCCCTACTCAGGTTCTAAGAATGTAAAAGTATTCAAATTTTATAGCATTAATATTTTAAGCCATGGCATCACCACATTTTCAGGGAAGGTATCATGTAACTTCTGTGAAATACTGACATTATTACAACAAGCTTCTCTGCCACTTTGTCATCTTGTAGAACACCCAACGCACAGGCAAAAAAACCCCACCTCAAAACCAACAAAACCCACCCCACCAAAAGACTAATGCAAGTTTGTTTAATATTAATCATATTCCAGAGCATATGGGTTTAGAGTTCCATTTTCCATAACATCAACCAGTTTGTAGTTGTAACAGAATCAGCTCTATTTCAGAACAAATGCATGTTTACAATGGCTTACAATAATATGTCAGTCACGGAAGAGTTTTTGATGTCAAGGACTCCATTATATGTTTGGGTGCAAGTTCAACAACAACAGCTGCTCCAGATTTAATGAAGGTAGTCCTCAAGGGACAGACATTTCCTGAATTTATTTATGGGGGCTCACAGAAAATGTTCAATATGTACCAAAATATACATTGTTCACAGCCTTTCATGCTTGAGAGTGAAACTCTCAATATTTGATTCATAATGGCTATTTCACAAGGGCTTACAGGAAATAAAGCTGTTTGTTTTAATTGCATATAGCAAAATGTTAGAAAAGAAAGATTTATGTTCTCCAGTGACAGTGAATGTTTGGGGCTAATTTGTCATGGTTACCATGGCCAGAAAATAAAGGAATATTATTCAAGCACTACTTCAGTTCATAGACACATTAAACTCCAGTGTTAGCAAATACGCACAGCACTGAGTTATCTTTTTGATCTTTCATACACTTTTAAAGCACCTTTTAAACAAAGGATAGACTAACTGAGCAATTTTATAACTTTACTTTTATTATTGTTTACTTCTATTACTGTTTACTTATTTTCCATTAATATGAAATATGAGCAAACTGAAAATATCTGCTTCTAGACTGGACTCAGAGTAAAGCATTGAAATGCAAGGTCCTTTTTATTTACTCCTAGCTGAGTGTCTGCACGTAAGTTACTTACAATGTTTCATATTTTAAGCAGAGTTTTTTGAGTTCCATTAAATACTGGTCATATAATTCACAGAATCACAGAACATTAGGGATTGGAAATGACCTCGAAAGATCATCCAGTCCAATCCCCATGCCACAGCAGGATTACCTAGACCAAATCACACAGGAACATATCCAGGCAGTTTTTAAATGTCTCCAGAGAAGGAGACTCCACAACCCACCTTGGACAGCCTGTTCCAGTGCTCTGTCACAATTTACAATTGTGTCAATGCAGCTTTCCACTGCAGTGTTGGCCTTTCACTCTTGCTAGACTATAATATGCCATGTTCTTGGGTGGGGAAGAAAAAATAAGGTCAAGTGTCTTCCAGTTTCACTTTCATATTATTCAACTAAAGAATAAGACAGTGACTAAAGAAACACGTGCACCCACCCATATTTAACAAAGGGTCAGAGAAATCACTGATGAAATTTTGAGGAAGCTGAGAAAATTAGGAAAATGAGAAGGCTGAACATGTCATGGGCCTCTCATTACATGAAAGACATTGAGATGCTGGAATGTGTCCAGAAGATAGCTATAAAGCTCATGAGGGTTTTGGAGAATAAGTTGTATGACAAGAGGCTGAGGAAGACAGGCATGTTTAGTTTGGAAAAGGAGGTTGTAGAGAGTTGGGAGTTGGCCTTTTCTCCTTAGTAACTAATGACAAAACCAGGGAAAATAGTCAGAAGTTGAGGCAGTGGAGGTTCACATTGGATATTAGGAAGAACTTTTTTACAGAAAGATTGTTGAGGTACTGGAACAGCCTTCCCAGTGATGTGTTTTGAGTCCCCATCCCCAGAGGTACTTAAGAAATGTGTAGACATGGTCCTTCACACCCTACTACAGTGGCAGGCATGGGGTGGGTTAGTTTGTGTTAGTCAAACAATCAGGAATTTGGGTATTCAGGGATTTGGTGGTTTGGTTTTTTTGGGGGTGTGGGTTTGTTGGTTGTTTGGGTTTTTGTGATAGGACATATTGGACTCTGTGATCTAGGAGGTCATTTTCAGCCCTGATTGTTCTGTGATTCTGATTCTATGAACACTGGAAACTTGATCACAGTGCATTTGATGGAAAAATGTATGCAAAATATCATACATTTTAACTTTGCAGATTTTGCACAATTCCAATGCCTTTCAGTATCTGTATTGGTCAATGCCTTGAAAAGCAGGACCTTTATCCATGGGTTCCTACCTCAATTGTGGAAAATGTGTCCTTTTCACTATTATGGCTTATGTTTCCTGAATTCATGATCATAATGGTATCTGATCATACCATCCTAGGTGTTTTTGTGTTTGTTACATGCTGTTTCTACTATTAGGGTGTTAACTGGAAAGATGACTTAAGAGAAATAAATGTCAGAGTATTACAAAGGCATTTTGTCTAGCTGTTGAAATATTTCACTTTCAGCATTGTAGCGTCTATTCCAAAACCTTTTCCTTCCATATTAAGAAGACAACTCTGTCTTCAGCAAAAAGAAAACACAAACTACTCCATACACATGCTGTCATCACAGCAACAGATTAAGTCCAATACAATTCCAATGAGCATAATTAACTTGTGACAGTTAAAACTCCAGGAAAGCTATTAACCTTACAACTGTTTCTTCCACGTCACAAAGGATTATAAAATACACATTTTTCTGCAAGCACGGCCTTCGTTGTGTCATATTTGCCATGAACCACTTTCACTGTGAATACAATACACAAAAATGAGAAGTCTGTCTTTCATTTTTTCTTACCAGTACTCCACTGTTTCACAACTTGACTGAATAATTGCTTTGGCCAAAGAGTACTTCCCTCCCAGTTTTTTATCACTATAGACAAGTATTTTCTAATTTGAAAGTAAGGGTGTTTTTTAACTCAAATTAGTAAGAATTCTTGTCATTTCACTGATTTTTTTGTTAATAACGGCATAGCCACATAACTGACTGAAATCCAAATGTTGTTCTTCACTTATTTGTTCTTTTCTGTAATTAAAACAGGAGTTGATACATGAGAGTTATTTCATGTCAAACTCAAACTGTGCAAAGTTTATGCAGTGTACGGGTGACTGACCATTTATATTTCCAGAGCTATAATGATTATTTCCCTTAAAGTTACCTGAACAAGTATATTTGAATACCACATGCATTCAAATTTCCCTCCAACACAAAATCACAGAATATCAGGGATCGGAAGAGACCTCGAAAGATCATCTAGTCCAATCCCTTGCCAGAGTGGGATCACCTAGATCAAGTAACACAGGAACATATCCAGGCGGGTTTTAAACATCTCCAGAGAAGAAGACCCCACAATCCCCCTGAGCAGCCAGTTCCAGTGCTGGGTCACCCTCACTGGGAAGAAGTTCTTTCTCCTATTTGCGTGGAATGTCCTATGTTCTAGCTTACACTCGTTGCCCCTTGTGCACAAACTGAAATTAGATCTTGTTAGATAAAACTAAGAAAGTATTAATAGAGCACAACAATCCTCATATTCTCTGGCAGTGCTAACGTCTCCAGCCTTCACTCACAGTCTTCTCAGTTGGACTGAGACATGCCTTCCAACATCAGTCTATCTCTCACCACTCTTTGGGATTTGTACTTTCTCATTTAAACAACTTAAATTGCAAGTTAGAAAAAGGCATGAACGACAGACTATTATTCATCTGTTTCAAACTGAGCTTCAACATTCATAACCTCTTTGAAAAAAGTCATGAAATTCTTCATAATGAGTGTAAGCTGGAATGTAGGAGGATAAACATGAGAAGAAAATTCATATTTATGAGGGTGACTGAGCACTGGAACAGGGGGATTGTGCAGTCTCTTTCTCTGGAGACATTTAAAACCTGCCTGGATAAGTTCCTGTGCAGCTTGACCTAGGGGATCCTGCTGTGGTGGTGGAACTGGCCTCAATGATCTTTCAGGGTTCCTTCTAATCCCTAATGTTCTGTGGTTCTGTGGTGCACGATCATCAAATTAGTATTGGTTTAAAATGAAAACTTTTTGGAATACATGTTAAAGTTAAACAACTATTTTTTCTATATAAATTTTCTCTACCTCTGAGCTTTTAAAATCTGAGGTTTTAATCTTTCCACAGCATTCACAACTGGGACTTTCAAAACTTAACTGAAGTTAAATATTTCTATGCAACTGCTGGAGCTGGTCTACAAACACACATACACAATTAGTAAAAAGGTGCATACTTCCTCTTAAAATCTTGTGTTTAGGTTGCAATTGTTGTTTAAGTTGTATGTTTCTCATACCAATATTTATTTTCTTTAAGACATGAGGTAAAGAAACACAAGTAAAGCATAACTAAAAATTGTACTTGTATCAACAGGCACAGGAAGTAGTCTATAATGTCAAGGAAGGTAAACTCTATGATTTATTATTTTTTAAAAATGTTTCTTCTCAGTAGAATTTAATTCTGTAACAGTTTTCCACACCAAGAAGAATCCTATGCTACTCCAGCTAAGTTAATATCATCCCTTACAGCACCAATCTGTTTTTCAAGTCTGTGTAGTGTGAATCTATTTTCCATGTCTAATAATCCAGTTATCAACATCAGAAAGTTAGCCTAAGTCTTGTAATGGACTTTGTACTTCAGTTTCCTAGGAAGCATCAGGAAAAGTTAGCAGTCAGCAGCTTCAATCCAATTTAAAAACACCATCAATAAATACATGTAGATTATGTTTTCTTTACTGCTCAGTTTACTTTATTCCTTATATTTAGTAGCATTGAATGAAAAGAAAGTTATTAATATCTTTTTCTTCTGTAGCCATTAACTGTAGAGCTGGCTTGTATCACCTCATGCTACACCACCCATTGCAGTGACTCAGAGCATCAGGCAGTACCAGTGAATCACTGGAGTTCAGTGGAAATTTTATGATGCAGCTGAGACTTTTTCCCCTCAGGTTTTTCTGACACTCTCAGTAGGTCACTCCTCCCTGACAAGGCAGAAACACTTCTCTCAGAAATTATCTTCTGTGAGTAAGATTGTGACAGAACTCTCAGCCTGTTTAAATTCAGACTCCTAATTAATCAGCAGGCATCTGTTATCGTATTATGCAATGCTCATCATCACATTTGCTTACAGCTACTGCAATTGTTCTCCCTGCAAGGATGACTCATAAAACAAATGCTGACCTAAAGTTCTACATACATGCAAAAAAAAGTATTCTAAGCGCAAACTTATAAAACTTTCTTTCCAAGTTGGATTGTCCCTCCTGTCAAGGAGTACATGAGAACTGCTCATATGCTAATAACACCATTTTTCACAAACCTGTTATCAGATCAGTCCACTCAAGGGCCACTAATCCATCAAAGCTTTCTCTTTATCCCATACAGCCTGAAGATTTCTTCAACATGCACTGAGAGTAATTCATATTGTGTCCAGCACTGCTGCTGATGGAGCACAAAGAACTAGGAGTTTGCCCTTCAATGTT
The DNA here is from genome assembly GCA_013400115.1 of Rhinopomastus cyanomelas. Lineage (NCBI taxonomy): Eukaryota > Metazoa > Chordata > Aves > Bucerotiformes > Rhinopomastidae > Rhinopomastus > Rhinopomastus cyanomelas. Next base: position 36,389 of record VXBP01006161.1, on the reverse strand, counting down.
ACAGTGCCTCACAGAAATAAGCACAAGTTCAGCCCAAGCGCTCTGCACACCCCAATGACTTTCGCTGAGCTAAGTTATCACCAGAGCAGTTCACACATAGACAAACCTTCAGCGAGCGTTACTCTGAAACCTCTGTGAATGGAAGGCATAATCTCAACCTGTATATTTGAAGTTACCTTAGAGGATGTGTATTTCTCACACAGAGCTATATACAATTGTCACTCTGATGTTCCTCCTCACAGAAATCATGCCCTTGTTATGGTGTTTTGTTTCTAAACTGGCAGAAATACAAGATACTCCCATAATTCATTGAGAACTGGCAATGGTTCTTTTATGTACAAATTGGATCTTTTATTTACAGCAGTCTTATTTGAGGAGGAGTTACCTATTCTCAAATTTTACATGTCACTCCCACTGAGGCTCAGAGCACAGTAGTCTCTCTGTGGTTCTTCAGACAAGCCAAGAAAGAAAGAAAATGTAAACTTATATGAGCCTTAGTAACAAAGCTGAAAGAAACTTCTTTCAAAGAAAGACTGGAACTTTTATTCAATAAGACTTCCACAGCCTGCAACAGAGATAGAGGCAAAGGCCTTTGAGCAACTCCAATCTGGATCAACATTTAAAAACTACCTTAAAAAAACAAATCCCTTGATAGGACTGAAATCTAAAACAGCTGCTTCCCTACAGTTCAAAAGATTGTGCACCTTCTCCTGTCACACAAGTCAGGAAGCAGAAAATAGCCTAGGTATGGGAGTCAAGATTACTGTGTAATTACGCAGTGTCCAGATGCTACTAAATTAACTGAGTGTTCATAGTGAGGAGCTCAAGAGAAAACAAGGCACAGTTCATACCTGGCCTGTTCACATCAGCATCTGTTTATCTACAGTATATGGCCATCACAGGCACTGCTATGTTTTCCTTTACTATCATATAGATGCTGTATATGTGACCCAAGGAGCACCCAATGTTTTCCTGTGTTACCCTGATCAGCAGGAACTAGATCCATTCAGGTTAATGGATGTTGCCTGGATATAGCCATGAAAAGACGTATGACTACAACAGCTGGACTTGGTAAAGATTTGCTAGCAAAGTCATAAATATTGAAGAAATCCCTTTTAAAGATTAGTGCAGGATATATCCAACGCAATCCACATTCAAACATTACCATCACTTCAACCTACCAGTGCAAGTTTCACAAGGCATTTCAGAAAGAAAACAACTTAAAGGATATACAATTAACTGCGTGGAAAGAGCTGTCTTTCACCATTTGATGGTCTGTAACAGAAGTCCTTCATAACTCTGGAACTTGGTGAAGAGAGAAGTGCTGCAAGCTTTTCCACTGCTATTGTCCAGTGGGTGAGTAACCAACAGGAACCACCCTGTCTTGGACCACGCACTTGTCTCCCCGCCTGCCAGCTCAGGCTGCATGTCAGCTGCAACAAGTGTTATTAAGGTACACATGCACAGAGTAAAGACCTGGCAAAACTTTGTTTGTTTGAAGTCTGGAGAGGAAAAAAGCCTCAATAAAATTAAAGAATCCAACTTTTTCTGTTAGCTTTCTGTGATTGAGAGAATCATCCTCAGGCTCTCTTTCCCTGTACTTATGCAATCATCTTAAATCTTCACATTGTCTTTCTTATGCCTGTTTAAATATAAACTTGTCTGAATAAAAGATTGAGAAACATCAGACAACATTTAATGCTGCTACAAAACAGCAACCATAGTCTGCCGACGATAATCTTGTTAAACGAACTAACTGCTCACATATTTAAGAGCAATTTTGGGGTTTGTTCACTTGTTTATTGTCTGGTTGCTACAGCAATACACTGCCTGTTTGTTTTAAACATTACACGGAGAGCGCATTTGTTAAAGGCACTTCTTTGTAACTCAGCTTCATACTGTATGTGCACCAATAATTTTACTCCAAGGAGGACATTGGAGTCTGAACGCACAAAACCCAGAAGAATCCAAAGTGAACTTCAGCCAATCCCAGTTTTAGAGCACCAAAATGTCAAACTACAGATGTTCTGCCTTAATGAGGAGATGTGCTGCACAGCTTAACCCAGTCCCTCTCTCCGTCTTCCCCAGAGGGAAGCTGATGACCTCATGTCAGTTTATCTCACTAATGTATGTACCTCAACATGAAGTATCCTGCTTTATATCCTCCTTTTTTCACTCGCATCTGACTTGCACATAAACACAACTCGCTTCAGAAAAACAATGTTTCATACAATTTTTACAGACATTGACAAAATATTTACTATTTCAGTATGAAAGTTGAATAGCCCAAAATAGTAATTTTTCACAAAAACACACACGATGTGAAGCAAAATACAATTTCCTGCATTCATGCAAGAAATTATAAGTGTTAGAGTTTTATTTGAAGAAATCTTCTTACGAGGTAATAAAACTACTCAGCAAATTTAAGTGGTAATAGTGAATATAAATTGATCAGAACATCACCTATATTGGTTCTCATGAAATAAATGCCATACACAATTTCCCATTAAAGCAAAATGCTTTAAGTCCAGGCACACTGCATCTGGCAACAGATATCGAAGTTTTCCACAAACTTCCATTCCAATGGAGCTACCTGAGCACTACAGACCACCACAGCTCCTCTTTCGAAATTTTTGTCTTTACAACTGATGCCGATGCCAACCTTATTTAGTACTTGCCTTCCCATATTTGACATCATCACTTCGCAATGTTCCCATCCAGTCTCTTTCAACGCTCTCAGACTAACTCAGAAGTTTCACAACCGCATTATCTCCGCAATGCCATTTCATCATGGGATTGCCCAGAATACACAACCCTGTGACTTAACTTTTTTTTCTTATTTTAACCCCCAAATTTTCATTCAAACTTGTATTAACTTTTAGAAAATTTCTCTAGGAGATTAAATTGTAAATATAACAATTTCAAAATGTTACATATAAATATATAAATATAACAATTTTTAAATTATTTCTTTTGTGTTGAGTATCTTCTTGCACTAAATTCAAAAGCTACTCAGGTGTTTTGTTTTGTCTTTAAAAGACCACATCATTCAACTTGATTTCATTATAACATCAAGAAACTGCCTAGTTTCCTCATGATAACCTACTGCCATTTCCACCATTCACAGAATGCACTTACAAATTCCTATTTGTTCGTCATGTCAGTCTAAGTGACACCACATTTCTTCACCATGCAGATGATAAGCCCTAAAACAGATATATCAATGAAGAGCCATAACACTGCCTGGCACATTTAAAAATGTTTGGTTTCTGATATAGTTTTCATTTTCTCCTAGTCTACCAAAAGAGCTGCAGCGGTAGCTAAGAAAATTTTTTAAACCTAAAAAATGGAAGGAAAAAAAAACCCAGCAAATCCTCAAGGCTCTGACTTTTAAATTATGCTCTTGGGGGTGTGCAGAGAAAACCCATTCCACTCTGATTTCACAGATTTGCAACCTAAACTCCTGTAAATCCTTTAAGGTAAAAAGGAACATACAATAAAAAGGAGACTGAAATTCAGAATCTGAAGGTGGGATAAAGACAAAGAATTATAGAAGATCGGAAAGAAACATTGTGGGAATTCACTGACATTGTGTTCTCTGAAGACAGTAAAACACAGTGCTAAAATCACCATTAATACAACCTGTAGTTGTAGTTCATGAGAAAACAAAATTTCAAGGAGCATGAAACAGGACCCTGCAGCTCACAGGCCAATAAAATATTACCCATTCACAGCACAGAGATCTGTCTTTAGTGAAAGTATTTCTCAGAAGTGTATCTTCAAGGGGCTCTCTCAGGTCTCCATAGAGGATAAATTACTTGTTCCTCTACACTTACCCAGTTTCAGACTCCAGCCATGGCTCCTGACTCAGTAGCCTTGGTAGAAAAGGCTGTCTTTGCCATACAGACAATGCTCTTAGAGTTACGTTGAAAACCACTGGGGCAACAAAGTAGAACACAATATGCTACTACAAGTCTTAAGTGTGTCATTGAAAAAACATCCGTCTCCCTACTCTTATGTGCAAAACTATGGACCTTTCAAACACAGGATCAGACTGGGACGTCTTTTCAAGCTGTTTGCCCCGAGATCCCCAAATTGTTTTGCTGAGATGCTGCTTCTAGCACAGTCTCCCATTCCTGTCTGCTGCATCCTCTGACTTATAAATGTTCTCACAATGCTAATACCTGGAGAGTATCTTCAGAATGAAACGCAGACATCACTTATTTTAGCTTCGATGAATGTCACAAAAGTAAGACTATAGCTATTACTTATTTGATTCAATCTTACATCCTCAGATGTTTTGTGGGGAATAATTAAAACAAGTTTTCATGTAACAGATGGAAAATTCTGACACGTTACCTCAAAAAGTCTACAGCAACATCCCTCACCCATGGATTTCTTACAAATCCTTTCCTCACTGCAGCCTAAGTGATCTCGACTTTCATTTCTTCGTAAAAGACAAACTATAGGAATGTAAAACTTAAATCTCTTCTAAGACATTCTGAGATCACAGAATCACAGAACAGTAGCAGTTGGAAGGGAGCTTGAAAGATCATCTAGTCCAATCCCAGTTTGTTTTTTTTTTTTAATATTGCAAATTTACCAACTGTATTTCAGTGACTTGTCAATTACTCTCTCCAGGAAGAATTTTCTCCTGATGTCCAGTCTAAACCTACTGTGTTAGAGCTTGAAGCCCTTCCCTCTGGTTCTGTCACTAATTACCTGTGAAAAGACATCAGCACCAAAATCTCTGCAATGTCTTCAGATGGTTGTAGAGAGCAATGAGGTCTCCCCCTAAGCTTCCTCTTCCTCAGACTAAACAGTCCCAGCTCTCTCAATCTCTCCTCATACACTTGATCCTCCAGGTCCTTCAACAGCTTTGCTGCTCTCCTCTGCACCTCACTGTCTAACTTGTACTGAGGTGCCCAAAACTGGACCCAGTACTCAAGGTGCAGCCTCACCAGTGCTGAGTACAGGGGGACAACCACGTCCCTACTCCTGCTGGAAAATAAACAGAGTGAATCAAGGACAAATCATATTTTATAACAATGTGTAGGAAATCCACCATAATCTATACATATAAAACATGTACCTGAAGAGAATAACCCAAGTGCATTTGTCATTAAAGAAAACAACCAGCCTCATCCTCCTCATACAATATTAACTCAATCTTCTTGCTTCTGTAGCATTTTAATAGCAGCTATGTTATGAAGTACAAGAGTTTCATAACTTCTGGAGTGATGGGAAGACAGACATGAGGTTAGCTCTAAACTCGGAAAAACTCCCAAACTCCCATGCAGCAGCCAAGCATGCTGCCAAAAGACCACAGATGTAGACCATATGAGCAGCCTAAATCGTGATACTGAAGGGAAGCCATGGAAATTCTTTGCTTATAATGTCCACATGTAATTCTAAAGGTGTAACACGCACCAGTTTGGTACTTCAAATGTTTTGGTTTTCAGTTTAATAGTCTTACAGCTACACTAAGAAAAAAAGCTACAAGAAGAAAACCTCAAAAGCAGGAACACGTAAAATGAGAAAGTGAAAAATGCACAAGAAATCAACATTATGAACACATGAGAGACTTGGTTTTGAGCAAATTTCTTTAGATTTTGTTCTAACAGATACACAAAAACTAACCACTTTATTTTTTACTAAAACCAGACACCAGTTTTATCACACTTTTTAAAAGGAAAGAAATAAACAGGCAATCTATTCTGCTCATAATAAGGGCTCCATGTTACAAGTGATACATGAATGAGGTGCTTTTGTCTTCTGATAATCAAAACTATCTGCAGATAGACCCAACAAACCGCTCCTCTAACACTGCTAAATTGCATATGACTAATACAGGGGAATGCGGTGGAAAAGACAATGGACAGCTGCCTGGGCTGAGTCACTGTGAAGACATAGTAAAGAATGATTGCTGTGTCAGCCGAAAGCTATTGAGACACAGGCCCGCTGACCTAGCGGCCAGTTTTTAAGGCTTAGCACAAATATGAGAACCGAGCCTACCCTTGATATCTTGCACTTCCCTTTCCAGCAAATGAAACTTTTAAGTTGCATTAGTTTTGAACTGAGACAGAACTTTCAACTGATGAGGACACCACATAGCTGAAGCAATCAAAATTTAGACGCTTCAGTTGAAAAGCTGCTACTTCAGCTGATTTTGGTTATTGTTTCAACAAGATTCAGCTAATGGACTGAACAATAAATAGCGTTCCTGAAACCCAAACTCAGATGTAATTGTGTTTGACAAATACACTAAAAGTTCTAGGTTCTTTTTCTTGGCTATCTGTTCTACAGCTGACTTAACTACTGCACATCACTCTCACTTATGTGAGCCTTCTCTCGTGAAGTTTGGAATAAGCAAACAATTCAGAAAAAAAGAGACTGAGATTTTTCAGGGAGAATGTGTTCACAGTCTCCTTAAGGATGAGAAGGGTAACAGGCAGCTAAATCTGTTCCAAACATCAGAACATAGGGACTAGGAGAAATTTATTTCGGAAAAAAAACCCAAACCACAACATACTTTCTTTTAGTGTTATTCCTAGCAAAACTCTCAGTAAACCAGTATTTTATTTGTAGACAGAACTGTCCAAAATGAAGTGTCTACAAGCAACAGAAGTAAATCAATCAAGAGTGTTATTATGCCATTGTGCAACTGTTGCCATGTATATCATGGCAGCATTGCACAAACTAAAGTAAGAGAACACCAGCACATAACACCAGTGTCATTAAATGCTCTGAAATTATCAGTTAAACAGTTTATCTACCAAGTGTTCTAAACTTAGTTTCCATGCCCATGGGAAAAACTGATGGAAACTGAAGATCTTGCCTATCTTCCATAGGTGTCAAGTTGATAATGAACGGAAAATTTAGGACCTGTAAAACAGCTGCTCATCTACTCTGACCAAAAGATAATCCTTGAAAACAAACACTGAAGGAAACCAGATCCTATCTCTGGAACAACTCTCCTTAGGCCATGACTATGAATACTTTTCTTCATTGAAAAGAGCAGCTGGGATCTTTAACAGAATGACCTCACAGTTTAAATACCCAACTTCAGGGCAAACCCAGATTCATTCATTACAGACAGCATTTGAAAAATCCTTAATTGTTGCTTAAAAACACCCTGGGCTCAACTGTGTTGCAGTTAAACATCATGTTTTATTGGCACCCTTATTTTATGGATTTTAAGATAATGTTTCTAAGGAAGGCAGGAGAGAAAAGGATCCACCACACAAATAAAAACAGTTCAGTGAAATGAAGAGGACTAGCTGCTCGACAATCCTTTGTTCTTCTAAGGATTGTGCTGAAGAGAATCCATCATACCCTCTCCTCCTGGCTCCTACTAGAAGGTCCTGACTTGATGAGTGAAGAAATTGCCTGGTGTATCTGCTGAAGGGATCCTTCTGCTTAGAATCTGCTTTAGCCTGCTACACAACATGTATGCAGAAGTTTTACCATGCACAGGTTCTACAGCACAGACCTGCAGCAAGGCAGAGTGTAGGCTTTCTTACAGGAAAAGAAAGAAATTAGAACCGAATGTGTGCTGTGATACTATCAAGTTTTTGCTTCAGAGAGCTAACCAAAGCAAGAAGGTTAGAACAGTGCTTATTAAACATACTTGTCACACAAGATGGATAAGAATAACCCACAAACAATCTGTATTTTTGTTTTAAAACCAGATAAGCAATACAGACTTACACACTGCTTCTCACAATTCTTTCCAGAAAACTTTTTTTCCCCATAAACTTCTAATTTCCAAATAGAGACATATGCCTTAGGTGTTCCTTTGTTGTTGAATCTTCAGTCTGACCACTTAACAATGACAATGTTGTATCCAGTGCATTGCCCAAAATCATTATAACCTCATGTAAAAGAAAGAAGCATGCCATTTGCCTGGATCTTGGTGATCTGTCTACCTACAGTCTTATGAAGGGGATAGAAACAATGGGGTGGTTATATATCTAAAAGACAACCTCTTCAACATTTTAAACAGTCCTTCATATATTTAGAGCCAGCCATATTTCCAACTAAGAAATCTCACCAGTACAATTTTCAACACTATTTTTCCACCTTTGTGGATCACAGCTAGAATGTCCCATACAATATATTCTGGATTATTGTCAATATATTGTCCAAAAGATGCTCAGCAGAGAAATACAAAAAAATTGGAATCTACCCACTGATGGCATTTATATCACAGCTGAGCATCTTCTTATCAAATCAGGTTTACTGGGGCCATAATGAAGTAACACCTCACACTGCTGTGATTAATTTATAAAGTAAAAACCTACATTCACTTCTCAAAAGGTAGTCTTGTTCTTAAGAAGTTACAGATTTTCAAACTATCTACAACTTTTTTTTTGAGCTTCCAGAGGAGATTCTGTAGAAAACCATTGCAACTAATAAGACCAGTGCATATTCCATGTTAACGTAAGAGGTTGGATTAGTTTCTGTACTAGAAAATGTGTGCAGTTTAGCTGTTAATAACAGTGAGTTTATGCAGTTTGTCAACTCTAAGTTGGATTTGAGCACTACACAGAAGTGTATGTATTTAACAATAAAGACAAAATGATGTTGATGCCCATCTTGTATCGCACATTATTTTGAAAACAGTAATTATGCAACATCAAGGATTCAAGAGTTCTACCATATAAATGTTAGTTTTCCACTATAAATTTATCTTTTCTAAATCTAAGAAACAAAGAAAAGAGCACATTTCTGTATAACTTACTTCCACAAATAGTTGAAATTTTAACTTTATGCAAGCAATCCTAATAAATTAAAAAAAATACTAATCTGCAACTCACTCTTCCCTACTGGAATTTCATAATTTACCACAGTAATGAATGATAAGGATTCATTGTCCATCAATGACAGAAAACTTACACCTAGAGACTTAGTTGCGTTCGTATTACTTGCCCACCCAATAAATCAAACTCCCATAAGTATCTCAACTCTTAAATAGCATTAGACTTTTAAATACCTTTTCTTCAGTTGTTAACTTAACCTTAAAGATACTTTGCTGCCATTCTCTACAGAGAGCTCAGAGATGTGCATACCTGAGCTTTCCATTCACATCTTAGTATGTTGTTTCATTGATGCAGACAATCCTCCCTAAAAGACCTATTTTTAAGAAGGCAGAAAGATCCCGGAAAGTTTTCTCAACTAGCTCTTAGGAATACTGGTATTAACTAGGACAGCATTTAACAAACATATAGCACTACTAGAAAATCTGAACAGAGACAATTCCCCATGACTACTGAATTTCAAAGTTAAAAACCTCAAGCCAACCCATAATAAAAGACCTACTCGTCAATATAACATGTACTCTTAGAACAAAATAATCACAAATGTTAAATACAAATTTGTGTATTTACATCATTCAAGATTGGATCTATTTTACATGTACAATTGAGTATATATCCCAGCTTCTGAATATCATAGAATGGCTCAGGTTGGAAGGAACTCATCTGCTCCAAACCTCAACTGGACTTGGTTGCTCAAGGCCTCATGCAACCTGACTTTGAACATTTCCAGGGAGGAGGCATCCATAACCTCTACAGGTAGTCAATTCTAGAGTCTCTCCACTACCATCATCTGGGAACGCACCTATTTTAAGAACACCACCAGCATGCTTCAGTTCTTGGCTCTTACCAAATGAATCTATACCACCTCAAGCATTCTCTACATCATCTTTTAGCACCAATCCAAAAAGCCAGTGGATCTTTAATAGAATCAAGAAATTGTTCCAAAATTGTACATAACAAAAGTCTTCCCTTTGTACTGTGAAGGGGTGCAAAGGACATTAATGGACATTAAGTGGATTTTTGATTTTCTGTTTAGACAGATCATGAAAAATGGTGTTCCCTAACAGATAAAACATAGCAGGCTATTCCTACAGGCTTACCATTGTCCATGACAACTCCTGATTTGTTAGTATTGCCCTGAAGCTCTTTAAACAACGTGGACTCTAAATAATATACACAGAAGTAACAGAGATCACGGATATAGGTGCTAGCTCCAGAGATGTGGTACCCTCTGGAAGCTTGTTACCCTCAGTGCAACGTGATAGGGTTAGGAAAAATGTATGTGTAATTCAAATTTTGGCATCCTACTTATTATGTATACTAGTTTTGCTAGCTTTTCCATAATAGTGGTGTTGATTAAAGACTGTAGCTCAGGAAGAGAAGCACATGCGTTTCCAGATGGCACAAATACGCTACAATGACTAAACAACATTCGATGAACACATGGAGCTCTGGCAACGTACCAGCAAAAAACCACTGCATTTTTGTTATATAAGTACGGTCTGACAAGCTTAAGAGAAACCACACAGCTAGATAAGGATGAGTAAAACTTGGGAAGACACTACCTCCCAATGCCAAGTCTTAAAAACAATATAATAAAGGTTAAAAAAAAATTCTTATAGTATCAAGTTTTAGCTATAAGGTTGTTCAAGAGAGTTAAACCAAAATAAGCCGAGTTTTTCTTGCTTCTGATCAAGCCTTTATTCACCACTAGTTCACAAGAACAGCTTTAAAATACCTACTTCCTGTTTAGCCTGGTCTCTTTAACTTCCTTCCTGTACATTAAATCTTGCCTAAGTTATTTGCAGTCAAGATTAACCTCCCCTTTCCAAGCTGAGGACTCTTGGTACTACTTCCAATTCCATGGTTACACACCTCCCTCAGCCCACCTCCTGAATACCTTGTTGCTTGCTCAGCCTCAGCATGGCTAAAGAATAGAGGTGCTGCCTCCTTCAGATGCTGCCATTTATCTTCTAGGCTACCACAGGTATCAGCATCATGTCAGCTCTTAAGGCCTGTGAACCACGCAGTACCTTCAGGTCAAACCTTCCTCTGTTCTTCAGTCTACTTTTGCTATTAGAAGTGGCAACTTTTTGCAGTTTCATTCCCAAAGTGGATTTATTTACCTCACAAGAAATGTTAATCAAGGATGCATATCTGTCAAATTTTCTCTTGTGTTTGGGCTTCCAGGTGGAGGACTTCCCACTTTTTAGTTTGTGCTATAGAACCAACAGAGATCCGTCACCCTAACTAAAGAATATAATAGCATGAAAATAAAGCTAGAATCTGACCCAATTCTTTTCCCCAAATCAAAGTATTTAGTCACAGTGAACAGTCTTAGTTGGTGGTAAATATTGTGTAACTTAGCAACTTCCTGTAGTTCTTGCCACAAAGAAAAAGTGGATAAAAAAAACTCTTGAGAACAAACAAAAAGGGAAAATTAAATTAGCATGGTAAATCAAATGCATATTTGCAATAGATATACAGGCCATCAGGATTTTAGTAGCGACATGTATGGAGGTCTGGTAAATACTAATGAGCTCAAGTGTTCACTCACTGTTTTAACTCTCAAAACAAGTGACCTTGTCCATTTCTAATGCCCCTTGAATCTGTTTTGACATTCAAAAAAAAAGGTGTATCCTGACCAAGTGTTAACAGACAAGCCCACCTACCTCTCACACATTTGCTAAAGTTTTTTATCAAAAATTAAGAACATCTTCACTCTGAATAATTTACACTCTTTGATTATCTCAATCGTTATATAGTTAGAAGACTGTCTGGTTTTACATACTCTTTGTCCTCCTAGATGTTATTAAAGGTGTGCATAAATTTTTAACAACAAAATATAAAGTCATAGGTTCTGGAAATCCATGAAAATTACTAAAGTTATTACAAGATATATCGCTTGCAGAGAAAGGGCACAGAAACAAACTTTTCATTAGGACTCAAGCATTTTGGAAGAGACTGTGGAACAGCTTTGGTTCATCACAGAGTCACAGAACATTAGGGATCAGAAGGGACCTCTAAAAGTTCATCTAGTCCAATCCCCCTGACACAGCAGGATCAACCTAGACTAAGTCACACAGGAACATATCCAGGCGGGTTTTAAATGTCTCCAGAGGATGAGACTCCACAAGCCCCGTTGGGCAGCCCCTTCAGTGCTCTGTCACCCTCACTGGGAAGAAGTTCCTTCTCACATTCATACGGAACCTCCTGTGTTCCAGCTTACACCCATTGCCCCTTCTCCTACCATTAGATTACACTGATCAGAGCCCAGCTCCATCATCCTGACACCCATCCTTCCCATATTTATGAACATCAGTGGGGTCACACCTCAGTCACCTTGTCTCCAAACTAAAGTCCCAGCTCCTTCAGCCTTTCCTCATATGGAAGGTGTTCTACTGTCAAGATAACTCATGGTATATGTGCATTCTTTTTCAGAGAAATTATGTTTTTTGCAGTCATTCTGCTTTTATCCCCATATATCATCGAAATAAGAATTTTTAAGCTATGCCAGGTAGCTAATATACATAACACACCCATACACCCCCTTCCACTGCTTGGCACAATACTTCTGTTACCAGAGGTCCAAATAAGGGGTTTATTAAATTATCCTTTTCCCAAGTACCTTCAATAATTCACTCATGGCCTGCAAGGACTCTGGGAAGAAGAACATCTCAGCTTGAGAAATGTGTAAACTACAGAACCAACACACAAGTGTACCAGCAGGCAGACTATTCCATTGATCTCCTGAATAAGAGAGATTTCACATTTAGTTATTTAGAGCCAAAAAAACCACAGTTTTGTCCCATCACAACTAACAAAACTTTCAGTGTGTCTCAGGAACAGGACTGGTTTGTTGGATGACAATTACTGTGTTTAACATAAAATAAATGCTAAATATTTTAATGCAGGTCTCTAAAAATAAAAAAAATACTGACAGATCACAAACACAGACCTCAAAATCAAACCAATTTTTTTATTATGTAATCCTGAAACCCATATATGTATCTAAGTACTTAGTTATGTTTTTTCTTGCTGACATATCATGAGAGCTGTTTTTAGAAGTACAACAGCTGTTTCCTGGACATCTCCACAATTGGACCAGTAGGGATGGGAGTGACCAGGCAGAGAATCTTCCTATTTCTCTTCCTGCAGGCATGGATTTTGTTCCAGCATGCTCATGTAACAGCATCAATAGTGTCTCAGTGGAAGGGAATCACAAAGGACACAGTTGTGCTATGAGACGATTAAGACAAGATCCAGAGACTGCTGCTTTACAATAAGTGCCAAATATCAGGACTGTCTTCTAGTCATCTGCTGTCAATAAATGTCACTCTCCCACAAGGAATGGGAATGTTTGATGAGTAGAGGATAACCAAGATGACTGAGATTACAGAAACCTTCACTGGTTAATAGACTACATGAAGCAAGGTACCACCCTGGTGAGTCCAGTCATTTCAATTGACACAGGGTAAAGTGATCATCTTTGATTATAATTACCCGTGTATATATTTGAAATACCTTTTGAAACAACATTTCATTTGTTACTCAGTAGTATCTGCCTTTTGTTCAACATTTTCCCTTTTCAGTTTTGAAATCTTAGGGATTTGATATCATATGAAAAAAACATTTTTTACCGACATCAAAATTCAATCACTTAATGTATTTTGGCATTATACAGTAAAACCAAAAAGCTGAAATGGTCAATGAATGGCTGACACAGAAAATCAATCTGCCAAGCAGGTAGCAAAACAACATTATTTGAACTCCTTTGTGAGCCCAGAAAAGTAGAATATAGTAAATTATTGTACTTTCAATCACAGAACATTAAGGACTGGAAGGGACTTCAAAAGACCTAGGTCAATCCCCCTGCCACAGCAGGATCACCTAGATTAACTTGCACAGGAACATATCCAGACGGGTTTTATCCACAACCCCCCGGGAAGCCCCTTCCAGTGCTCTGTCACCTTCACAGTGAGGAAGTTCCTTCTCATATTGATATGAAACCTCCTACATTCCAGCTCACAACCCTTGCCCCATCACTAGATGCCACTGAGAAGGGCCTGGCTCTCCTGACTCCCACCCTTCACATATTCATGAACATTAATGGGGTCTAGCTCAGTCTTCTTTTCTCCAAGCTCAAGAGACCCAGCTCATTCCTCATAAGGGAGATGTTCCACTCACACAGTATCACAGTAATTATAAGGTTGGAAAAGACCTTAAAGATCATCCAGCCCAACCTACATCCAAATAAACCCAGTAATCCTAACATCTAACATCTAGATCATGCCAGTCAGAACCTCATCCAGCCTAACCTTGAATACCTCCAGGAATGGTGACTCAACCACCTCTGTGGGCAGCCCATTCCAAGACCGGATCACTCT